>VXBR01020416.1:15681-149940 GCA_013400215.1 Cisticola juncidis
AAAAAAAAAAAAAAAAAAAGAGTGAAGGTCTAAATGTTTCCCTTCCTCTGTTCTTAAATTCATCCCCTTTGCTAACAGCAGCTATACCTGCAGAGTCAGTACCAGTCTTTGAAAGCCCTGATGCTGAACCTGTGCTATGGGCCAGCTACCAAAGGCAGTGGGTGTTCACAACACCAGGCTCACCACCTCTACAGCACAGCTTTAAACACAGATATTCCTGCACAGAGTTTGTCAGTGCCCAAAAAGGGGCATTCCTCATACATGCAAATTTTGAAAGATGTAAAATCCAGTTATCCCATTGTATTTTTAATTTGATTCACGCTGAGTTAAAAATAGGAATTTAACACAAAGTTGAAAATTTCAATTTGATGTTCATCTGCTGGTGTTCAGCATGCCTTTTGCTACCTGATTAGGGAAGTCAGTGCTTCCTCTTTGGGGGGATATCAAATCACAGTGATCTTCTTCTGATAAATTACCAGATTAAAAGTTTAACAGTCAAATTTTAATGGATTTTCCTCAGTCTAAATCACTTTTGTGACTTTTTCTTCCTCTTCCCTTTGCCAACCTTATTTTAAAAGAATGCTGTTACTAGACGTGTATGGAATATTAAAGTTTCTGTTTCAGCAATGCCAGCTATGGGAAGAAAATATAATAATTTCCTTGTTCATTGTTCTCTTGATAATTAGACCAAATAAATCTTCTTGTCATAGGATTTCAACTTAGGAAAATTATATCTGTCTACTTTAACCTCAAAATCTTTTCAGAAATCACAGGCCACTATTATAAAAATCCTTTTTTTTTTTTTTTTTTTTTTTATTCCATTTTGGATGTGTATGTATAAAAACACAGTGCAATACATTAATGAAAAAATAAGGAAAGTTACATTTTCCTCAGAAAGACACTACATTGCAAAATATAAACTTGGCTCTGAGCAAATCAGTAAAGTGACAGACACAGGTAAAAAGGGAGAAAAGAAGAATGACTGGGTCGCTGCTGGACAACAACTGAGAATGAAGAAATTATAAAAAATACTAGAAATGGAAAAATTGTAAAACCTGATGAAAGTACCTTTTGCGAACACAGATTTAACTGGTAGTATGAAAATGAAAATAGCAAAGTTGTGCTGAACACCTGAAAATGTTTTTCCTGTCAATGTGTGATGCCATAGAACATTTTCTAAAGGAAGATTTGTCTCTTGGGGCATTTTAAGCCTACATTAGAAAAAAATAGTTGGATGGAAATAATCTCACTTGGGTAGAGATCTGGACCAGATGGTCTCATTATTTCAGTAAATAAATAATGTAATGAGTTTTGTACCATGATCTATTGAGTAAGCAAATGCCATTTTTCATTACCAATTTTCTAAAGATATGCTTTGGAAGCAAATGGTCACTCTGGATGCAAAACCTAGCTCAACTCAGACTTTAAAGGAACTTTAATATGATAATAATTCCATTTTCCAGGAAGTCTGAGTAGATATGAAATTAAAATATGATTCAACCTCTTAGTCTCTGAGTAGAGATACAGCTTGGGAAATTTTTGTATAGCATGGTCTACGGTAAACCAGTTTCAGTGAAAAACATACAAAGTTAATTTTCTAGGACATTATCTGTTACATTCTGTAAAATATTGTGGGAATGCATTGATTTCACTAGTATTTGAATCAAGCCCTAAATTCACTTTACAAAAAATAGAATAAACTGCAGTGTCTAAACATAATGAACTCTTAAAAAAAAAAAAATAGGTTTATTCATCCACCAGACAAATACATTAAAATAACATTAAAGTTGTGATGCAAAAGAAAAGATGTGAAGGAGTTTTGTTAAAAGTAATGCTTACCATATGTTGTGCAACACACTGACACAACACAGCACTTTTAAAAAGTAGTTAAGGGGCACCCTGTAGTGTCTAGGTGTAGGGTGACATCTGGTAATTCTTCTTTTGTGACTCAGAGTTTAATTTAATTTGATTTTTGTGTCACAATCCTTTTTTTTTTTTTAGTGTGCTGAACTAGCTTCCTTTTCCAGTAGGTGGATTGAAATAAAGTAAAATGGACACAGTTCTGGGAACAGTTGAAAATAGACAGGTATATACACAGAGTATTCACACAAAGTTATAACTAAGTTATCTTCCACTCCTGCCTTGACTGGCATGAAATACTCATTGATTAAGAAAGGGAAGGTTGTTGTCATCCAGTCTTTTACAAAACACATAAATTATTTGAAATTGAAGGCTATTTCCTAATATCCTCTCAGACAGCAACCTAACCCACAAGTACAAGATTTCTTTGGCTCTTTCTCACCAGGTGCAGTTAGTGGGATATTTTCCTTTTGTGGTGCACATGTGGTTATCTCTCTAACCACATAATGCATCACCACAGATTCTTCTTTATTTTGTATACTCATCCATCAAACATATAGTGCCGTGATCTTTCCTATGTTACTTTGCCAAAGTGCATCTGAATGATTCCTCAAACAAGTCAAATAAATTGTGGTTACAGTTTGGTTATCAGATGAAAAATCCCTCTAAATTCAAGTGAGTTGCACTTTAGAAGCTAAACATTAAATACCATAACTTTTCTATTGTGATACAGATGCTTTAAGCCCCCTAGGTTGTCTCAAATGTCACCAGAAGCTTGCACAATTCCCTAAGCACCACTTTAGGCACCCTGTTAACTGTGCCACTGGATCTGGTTTTCCTGCAGGTCACCATCATATCTTTCATCCATTTGCAGTTAACTCAAGTATTATAGAGCAGTCATATAAAATTTTTATTGTTCATCACTATCATTAAAAATATTTTGAGTGCACCCTCAATTTATATATATACTGAACTTTCTTTTAGGTGTCTTCAAACCCAAACCTTTCTGTAATTCTGGGATTTATTATTAATATACATGCATGACTTTATTAATATATGCATTAAAAACACACAAAAATGGATATTTGAAATGGGTGAGACATAGATGAATTAAAAATTATTTAAATACTTTATTTTGTTTTATTCATTATTAATAGAAATATATTTTTCTCCCCCATCTAAATGGAGATTCTTACAGAGCAAGCACCCTTTATACTGACATGCTGCTTCCCAAGAACTGGCTGGACATTGCCTAGTAATGGAAAGTTGAGAATAATCTTTTATTTTCCTTTGTTTTCTCATGTGGTCTTTGCTTCTGCTTTATTAAAATGCTTCTGTCTTGATCTACAAGAATTTTTTTCCTTTTTATTTTTTCCTTGTCCCCCACCTTCTCAGGACCTCAGTCAAGGTTATTGCAGCACACATGTTTTAGCATGGAATATTTAGCAATTTTACAGACATTTCAAAGCATATCCAGATTTCATGATGGGTCGGGGATCTCTGTTTTGGGGACTAAGAGATGTCACATTAGATAGAAACCCTCAAGATCAGGAAAATGCCATGAAATATTAAGGACTCTGTTATGAACAGATGCACCTCCTGAGCAAGTTTCTCAGCACCCTGGAATCTGTGGTTATATTTAATACAGTTTTACCTCTGAAGGCAACTGGTAGCCAATGTGTTGTCATGAATCACAACAGAAATATATCCTGGAGAGAACCTGTTCAAAAATATTCAGATAATTATTCTATTACCTTGACAATGAGGTATTGTTAATAAAATCCTCAAGCAAGGCTCCTCAAACATGACCCTTTATCACAATTCTTTCAATGACCAAATTACCATGGCTTGAGAACAAATATTGTGGCTTTTTATCTGAACAGCCTTTGGCTTTTCCATACACTGTTTTAATCTTGTACACTGTACATGAACTCCTCAGCTTAACTGAAATCAGATCAGATTCCCACCCAATTCCTATCTGTCTTCCTCTTCTGTCTTTAATTCAGTCCCTGCCTGTCTCACCTCTAATATCTTTGGGCTAACACTAACTTCCAACCAATCCTTATCTAAACTAATCTCACCTATTTATCTCTAATCTCTTTTTCTCATTGGCTTCCTACTTTATATTCTGTGCTAGTCTAAAGGTTTGGCAGTAGGGGAGATTTCAGCTGATGGAAGGTGCCCCTCAATTGCAGTGCTTCTTCCAAACATTTTGTGTTATCAGAAGTGTCATCTCCAATTTACCAAACTTCAGTGTAGGTAGCTGTCATTCAACAAGTTGTGCATTTCCCTAATGAAACAAGATAGTTCAGAAGGATAATAACTATTTGAGTGGTGAAATAACAGAGGATATAAAAGAAACCTTTCTGAGTTAGAACAAATATCCATCTAGCAGAGTTTTCTATCTTTGTGAATGGGTCGATACAAAGGCTGATTGAACAGTAAAAAAGAGCCACACATATGTAAGATAAATCCTTCTTTTCACATAGTGCCTACTAGCTTCTGCTGTGCAGACATTTGTGACAGAGATTGCATCTGAACCATGTTTTACCACCACCACCAGATCTATTCCCAATGAAACTGTCTGACCTTTTGAAACTCATTTATGCTTTTGTTCCTAAAGCAATCTATGGCGATGGATTCTACAGCTGAGTGATGCACGGTGTGAAAAGCACTTACTTTTGTTTGCTTTAAACTCTCTGCCTAATAATACATTGGGTCGTCCTCAGTTCCTGTATTGTGTCAAATAGTGAATAATTGTTCTTATTGCTATTCAGCATGTCATTGTGATTAATGTCTTCCTCATATTGCTAGCAAATGGAGTTCTAGTCTATTAACTGTCTACTTTTATGAAAGCTATTACATATTTCTGATCATCTTTCTTTCACTTCACTTCTATTGTATTTTATTTCAGATAGGTGTAGCAGAACAGTACATATTGTGCAAGATGCAGGTGCAACACAGATTTATACAGACTTCAGAGATGTTCAGTGCTCTGCTGAGCTCTTAAGATATTACTGTCACCAATACCAGTAGCACAGTTAGGTTTTCTGCTACTGTGATTTTACAGAAATGAGAATAGAGGACATAGAAGATAATGTGGAATAAATATTGTTGTCATAGACATGACATTTGCAAGTACTCAGTGTAGTATTTCCATTTAACCCAATTTGTCTTATACATATCCCTAAATATAACCTGTAACCTGTCTCATAGATATACATATATATAGGGAGGGAGAGAGATAGAGAGAGAGAGAGAGAGAGAGAGAGAAAGAGAAAGAGAGAGGAAGACAAAGAAAGAAGGAAAGGCAGAAAGAAAGAAAACTGTGAACTTTAATCATAGACAACTTGATCAGATGTGGCCTTTTGCAAATTCCCTGCAGAGTAGTGGGAGGTGTCTTTTTCTGTGATTAGTGTTCATAATGCTTTAGAAGCTGATTAGAAAATGAATATTAGGGAGTGTTTTCCCCTGTTTTTCCCTTTCAGAATTCTGTTACAGCAGACAAAGAGGAGGATTTTTTTACTGTGTTGATCTTTTAGCCATTGCCCAACTGGAAGTTGCAGCATATAATCTATCAGCATATAATGCAGACATGACAAAATAATAAGTGGCTTTGTCCTAATTTTTCTCTTTATTTACATATATGAAAAATTAAAATCAAACAGTCTGTAGGAGAAGATTAAATTAGAAATGTATTGTTAGAGTAGTATTTTAACTAGTCAATTGCCTGTGATGCCTTGAATAATCTTTCAGCTATCATGGTTTTATACTGCTCATAGGAAGCAACATTATACTGAATCTGCTTTTTGAAAATTAATCAGTCCTCTCTTATTTAGTCAATTGGTAGGATCTGTTTCTTTAAGAATATGGTTCAGTTTAACAATAAAATTTGGTGGATAGATTACATGCATGAATCCAAAGGATAAAAGAAAATAAAAGTGTAGCTAAAGGTCCCTACAGAAACCAAACTCATACTCCTTTGCTAATGTCTGAAATCTGAAAAAAGTGCAGATTAATCATTGCTTAATGCCTGTTTACCAGCAGCATTACTCACAACAAATTGCACACCAACTTAAAGTCTAATGCAAATGTTTATCTGCAGTGTTCATTTCTAGGACTGCAACTTATTCCATCATTGATTTTCACAATGACCTTAACAGCCACTAGCTTCATTTTATTATCAGTAAAATGGGAATTATTCTGTATATTTCGGAGGCATCCCTTATACTAATTGGTTTTTGCATGTGCTTTTTTATTTTCCCTGGTAACCCGAATGGTCAAAATCTTTATTGGGTCACATACGCCCTCAGGTCTTGGTACAACATGCTGTGTGTCCTTATTAATTACCAAAACCTATACCCAAGAGGTAGCCTGCAAAACAACAACAAGATGCTCATTTAAGACAGAAAGTCCAGCAACCAGCACAGGCCCTGTTTGACCTCGCCAGCTCTGTGTGTTTTTACATCATGTGCTCAGTCAGCCCTCTGAGTTCACCCGGCTGCAGTGGGAGCATGGTGATCCGGGCTGTACACCCTGGTAATGGATCTGAGCCACTTTGCAAATTGCACTTGTGCCCTGATTCAATGCTTTGGTGCCACACTCATGCTCAGAACACTCACCACAGAACCCTGCTCGGGTGATGAGTCTTGTTTGCTACGCATTTTGGCATTACATTGGCACTTAGCACCTTTGCTGTTTTCAGAAAATCCCCGTGGATCTTCAATGCATTTAAAATTCAGGGGTTTTTTTCTCTTCTGAGATATCTGTATATGAATGTAAGAACAAAATTTAGCCTTCTTCACCTGTAATTTTGGAAGAATAAAATTAATCGACTGCAATACTTTAAACAGAACATAAATTAGAATTGCAAAAATAGATTCTTGGCTTATGAATGCTCTGTGAGACTGATTTTTCCCCCATTCTTATTAGTACAGAGCATATTGTCAGAACTTAACTTATAATAAATAACAGATAATTAAAGTATGCTCACTCACAGCAAGGATGAATTTGACCCTGTATTTATGAACTGACAAGCCATCTAGGCAGCTACTGTGCCTCAGGTGGTGCTATTGTATTCCTAATCATACTTACTGTCAATTAAAAAAAAAGAAAAAGTAGAAGTTGCTAACATAATTATTACAATGAAATGAAAATTCGTTCCCACAATAGTATTGAAACAGCTAAAAGGTCACAGACTGTCTTTCATTAAGAGTCTTTCAAAATAAGATTTTTAAAGCACAATGAACATAAATATCCATTTTGTTCTTGAACAAACTCCCAGATCACTGGAAAGGTGTTGTAATGAGATACTGTTTTAGTGTAATGTATTTCTTCAAAGCAATAGGCAGTAGTTACTCCCATCTGTCCCTGTGCTGGGGACTCCTACATCTGCAATTTTTTTCACAGAAAAGACAGATTTTAGAAGTGTCTAAGGAGTCAATAATGAAGTATCCAAGTTCTTCCTATTGTCTCTAATTTTGCATTTTTACTGAAAAGGTGTGAGTTATGTATTCTTTTAGTATTTCAAACATGCCATTACCTTCTTTTTTTTTTTTTTTTTTTTTTTTTAATCCCTAAAGCCATTGTATTTGTCTTTAATCATTTGAGAGGTCAAACACAACAAGGAAGCATACAGTGAGTGGAAGCAAGAATGAGTAACCTGGGAGGAATAGATAAACACTGTCAGAGTATTCACTGAGTTAGGGCAGCTAATACAAACAGAATACTCAAAACAGAATTGGATCTGACCAGGGATACAAAAGACAACTAGGAGGAGTTTTGTAAGTACAGAAGATGAAAAGATAATTGGAGAAAGTGACTTGGGTAAGTGGGGACCCATTTTTCAGTGAGGCAGGAGAGCTGATGACAGAGGTGTGGGAAATGCAGAGATGCTGAGCACCATCATTGCCTCAGTCTTCATTTGCAAGAGGGGCCTTCAGGAATCCCAAGTCCCAAAGACCAAGAGGAGTGGCTATAGCAAGGAAGATGCACCCCTGGTGTGAGAATGAGGAAAAACTTCAGCAAATGGAACATTCCCAAGCCCATGGGCCCTGATGGGATGTACCCACTGCAGTGGAGGGAGCTGGCAGATGTCATTGCAGGGCCACTCGTGGTGGTCTTCAATCAGCTGCAGTGACAGGAAAAAGTGCCCAAAGCCTGGAGAAAAGTGAATGAAACTCCCAATTTCAGGAAGTGCTAAAAGGAGCTCTCTGGGAAATAAAGGCTGGTTAACCTCCCTGCAATCCCTGGGAAGGTGTTGGAGCAGCTAATCCTGAATCATGCCAAGTTTCCAGGAAGTTTGTCAGGAGTAGTCAGCATGGCTTCACCAATGGTGATGGCAGGGCAGACTGTACCTTCAGCATGTTTGTTAATGGCACAAAACTGGGACAAGCAGCTGATTTCAATACTGATTCCTCAGGCAGAAACCTAGTCCATCTTATTTATTTATCTGAAAATAAGACAATAGACTGAGCAGAGCAATTACAATTATGGGTAACAATGTAACACCAGGAAAATAGAGATCATAAGCAGGCATCTTTGTCACACAAAGTATAGAGGAAATATTTAATATTTTATTCTGTCCCCACATCCTGATTTAATTATGTATTTTCTCCTATGCAAGTGATACATATTAACAATTTTGGTTATGTGTATCACCGTAGGTGATGCATATTTTAAAGAATGAGAGCCAAGTTTGCCTTTGGTTCAGGTCCTGAAAGACCTGAAAAAAGACTTGCAGTATGGACTAATTAGATCTACCTCTTTCTGTGCTGCACTCAATGCTGGCATTGCATCTGCAGCACTTCTATTTACGACTGTGCTGCTACTCATGCAGAAGATGTGGCATTCGAGGTCATGACTCATAACAGAGAAGATCAAATTTCCCATCAAATCCTTTACCAGTGTCTGCCAGTAAGTCCCATTACTTGTTTTAGTTTTTCAGAAGCTCTCTCCCTTTCTAAGCACAAAGGAAATATACCTCAGTCCTTTTCAGGCCTTTCTTCTTTCTGCTTCCTCTGAGATCTCTCAGACTTCACACAGCTGATGATATCTTTCTCAGACTAGCAGACACACATCTCTTAGTAAAACTGCCAGCAGCAAATGTCAACTGTTTTCTTTTATCAATACTAAGATGGTCCCTAACAGCTTGGTTTAGTTTCTTGGTTCTTAGGTGTAGCTGAGAGCTGTAGCAGTTAATGATAATGATTCATGTTTGTCTAGTACTGTTCATCTAGCTGCATCTAGCAGGATCCAAAAGTGTTTTATCTCATCAACAGAACGTGTAGAGGGAGCTCTGTGCCTACTGCTGAAAGAGAGAACACTGAAACTAAATGAAAGTGAGAAAGAATTCACATAGGCACCTCATATATTCCTGTCTTTTGATAGCTGGGAAATAATATTGTGGATCACAGCTATCCTAGGCTTCCAAGACCTGTCTCATGCAACTATCATGTGTTATAGCATCTCTTCCTCATTACTGAAGGAATAAAAGCCAGTTAGAGGAAGGAAATGTGAGGTTGAAAAGAAAGGGAAAAGCAAAATACTAGTGTCAAGAGGAACTTTCAGTAGAAGAAGAATGGGTATCTTGCTTGAGGCAGTGGAAAACCTGAGACTGTTATTCCACCTTTAGGCTGGGGTCTAAAATTCAAGAGAATTATTAGATTATCAATGAATATTCTCAGTTGGAAAGGACCCATAAGATCATTAAAGTCCGATTCCTAGCCCTGCACAGCACCATGCCCAAAATTCACTCCATGTGCATGAGAGCATTGTCCAAATGATTCTGGAACTCTGTCAGGCTTGGTGCTGTGGTCACTCCCCTGAGGAGCTGTTCCAGTGCCCAAGCATCCTCTGGGGGAGGAAGCTTTTTCTGATATCCAACCTAAAACTGCCCTGACACAGCTTCAGGCTGTTCACTCAGTTCTGTCTCTGTCACAACAGAGAAGAGATCAGTGCCTGTCCTTTCCCTCACAAGGAACTTGTAACTGCAGTGAGGTCTCCCTTGAGTCTTCTCTTCTCCAGGCTGAACAGACCAAGTGACCTCAGCCACTCCTCATGTGGCTTCACCTCAAGGCCCTTCAGCATCCTTGTAGCCTTTCTCTGGATTTCCTCTAATAGTTTTTTTCTTTCTTACATTCTAGTTCCCAAATTATTAATAAATATTCCAGAGATAATGACAAAAATCGCCAGACAACATTTTCTGTTATAATTATTTTTCTTTTGGAATTTGGCACAAAAAGAGAAGAACTTTAGTTGTAGTAGTAGATATTAGTAAGAGTAATGTTAGTTATAGTCAGAAAGTCAAGAACATGTAGAAGCAAGACACTAGGTACTCAAAATGACATTTAAAAGGAGCAAGGAACAATGACAAGAGCAGTAATAGAAACAGAAGAGGAGAAAAATTCAAGTCCAATGCCTTTTGGATACATAAGGGAAAAATAATCCATGCTACAATTTAGAAGCTGACCCATTACTACTGTGAGAAAGGTTATTGGGTGGATAGAGTGATTATGGGCCATTAACATAATGTATCCTTGGAAAGATCAAATCATCTCTCAGGCTACATCTGGGGAAGGGTTTCCAACAGCAATGTGATTGCATGAGGCAGTGCTGAGACCACACCTGTAAAGGATCACCAGCTGAAACAGGAAAGTTGAAACAGGACTGAAACTTTGCACCACTGGTCCAAGAGGACTTTAAAGGGAGTATAGGGCCTCCTTCCTGAGGGAAAATAAAATCACTTATTTTGCCTTAAATAATTTATTTAGCTCCACTGAAAGGAGTCTGAAAACTATGTACTTTGTTTCAAGAAATGTAAAAAGGAGGAAACACCTAGGAGAAAGAAAATATTTATATAAAATGGATCCAAATTAGATATGAACAAATGCAGACTCTGAATCAGAAAAAAAAAATCAAACAAAAACAAACAAACAATACCAAGAAACAAAACAACAACAACAACAAACCTCTGAAAGTAAAGCAGACAAAAAAGAAGTTTAAGATCTAGCAAAAATACTTTTTTTTTGAAAGGATAATACCATGTAGCCACTGACCTTAGGAGAGCCTGAATTCAGTAGTTCAGGATGTCACTTCCAACAGTCATTCCCAATACTGCTGTTAAAGAAATATGAGCTCATCACCAGGAGATACAGAGACAAAACACAAGGAAATTTTCAAAAACTTACAAGAGACCACATGTCATAACCAGAAATCCTCTGTGTCCCTGACCTTTGCCTGCAGCAAATGCAAAGCTCTTTGACAAGTAAAGCCTTGTTTTGTTGCCGTGGAAGTCACAAGCCAACTATGTCACTAGATGTGACCATACCTCTGAAAAGTCAATGCAGCCACAGACCCAAAGCACTCCCTTTGGAAATGCCTGTCTTTTTTTGTGCTCAGATTATGAGGGCTCTTTTGTGTAGTTTTTGAGTTTTACTTGGGAGTATAATAGATTGGGAAATTTTGATGGCTAAAATTAAACATGTATTTAGTCAAAAAGAAGTATCTAATAATAGCAGTACTATCAATTATAACAACCATAACTCCATTGAGTTAATGTAGAATCTGGTGGAATTTTCAAGCATCTTCCAGTTGGAATGAGGATTAGAAATAGGTATTGGAGCTGAGAAAACTGACATGGAACTGCAAAATTTTCATGACCATCTCTAATTTACTTTATTCAGAAGTGACCATTAAACTACTTAGTTGGAACACTAACATTTAGCATCCTGCTGGCTATAATATAAAGCAATACAGAAATCCCAGGGCAAGTTTCAGCAAGCCATCCATTTACAGTTATTTCTCTCAGGGCCAAAAGTCCCCAAAACACAACAACATAAAGCTGTGGGGTTTTTAACCTGAATTAGCATCTCTGGTGTTGTTCACAGTGTGACACCAGTGGTTTCTCTGCTTTTGGTGAAGAAGTGAGATGAAACAGTGATAAGCAGTGAGGCTTAGGGGATGAACAAGCAAACACTGATGCCAAAACAAATACTTGTGAAACTAGAACCTCAGACTTACTCTGAAATTATTGTTTCTTTCCACTGCTGTTTACCAATACCTCTAGCTTTTTTATCTGTTTCCATCTTATTTGCTTGAAAATGTTACTCAGCAGGACTGAGTCATATGCAATATTTATAAGAACTGCTCTTCTTTAAAGACAAAATTTTGTTTCCATTAAGGGGAAAAAAAATATGAGCTGGGAATACTTGTGACCATGAACAGTTGTTATTCTGAAAAGTACTTCTTTCCTTGAATAAGATAATCAATTATTATGAAACAAAATATCTGTCTGTGATTTAATTTGTTAGCAGGTTAAATGAAAGAAAGTATATGCCCATCTAATGTTTTCTCAGGGTGTAAACACACATGGGTCACCTGCAATTGTTCTTGGGACTTTAGAAACTTACAGTCAATACTTTTTTTTTTCCAGTCTGTGGATTTTATTTAATGAATTGAAACCATTTTAGACAAGGTAATGTTAGTCTCAAGACAGATAATTCTTCTACTTTAACCAGCATAGAAAAAAAAAAAAAGAAAAACAAATGTTAACTCTCAAATCTATCTCTATTTTGCACACTTCAAAATGAAGGTAGACTGAATTTCTTGACACTTTTACTTGATACTATATTTAATTTCAAGATTAAATGTGAAACCTGAGTTCTCTGTAGGTATAGAATTATTGTTTCCTTACAATGTACTCTTGTTTCTTGCTGAGTATAATGTAATTTCAGAATAGCAAAGGATTGTTGATTTACAAGCTAAATAATTATTTTATTCATGTCTGTATTTAACAAAACACAAGCCTGAGTGATTACAATCTGCCTACTTAATTTCCCCCTATATTTATATTAATAAGGAGTTTGAGGCTGATCTTGCTCATTCAATGTACATCAACATAGCAATGACTCCATCTGCCCATGGAGTTAGACAAAAAAAATATTTTTTGTAAAAGATATTTTAAAAAGATTTTTTTTTCCTTCTCTTTGTTGAACATTTGTCTGGTATGTGATTGCATTTGAAAGACAGGTGATTCACTCCTTCTGGTTTTGATTGTTCAAATGAGTGAAGGACACTTTTTTGCTGTCACCAGCAGGATGTTCGGTTTCTGTAAACAGATAAATCCATGAAAATTAAATTATCATTTGTAGCAGGAGCAGGGTGTGTTATGGAATGAAGGTTGAGCTATCCCAAACTGGGCCTCAGATTTGGGCCCGTGTAGTAGTAGATAAACCTGTGGCACAGTTAGAAATTAAGTTGTGTGTATGCTTTAGCTAGAACAGCTAGAATAGAAACACGGGAGCTGCCTTAAGCTATGATTGTTTGCATTCTTTCTCATACTGAATGCTTATAAAAATGCACCTGCAACTGTAAACTATCTGACACTGTATAAAACCAGCCATTTTGGGAATAAAGAGGAGAACCTATGCTTTAACCACATTGGAAGCATCGTGCGTTGCTCTGTTCCAGCCCCATATAGAGACCCTGGTTTCAATCATTTTAGTGCACTTTCAGAACAAAAAGCTGATATCTATAATAGGGAAATTTAAGTCTCTTATATCTGCCTAACATGCCTTGCTTTCTATCTCCTTGAATAATTCAGAGATGCAGTTGTCTCTACTATTGTGCTGTGTATCCAAGTGCAGCCACAGCCTACCTGAAAGCCACTGAGATCATTTCCAAAGACCTGGGGTGAAGCACAGTTCAAAAAAGCTACTCTGACTTATTCCCTTTTTCCTTACCTTTAGCTCAGCTGTAAGTAAACATGACTTGACTTAGAGAGGAGGGGACAAATTGTCTGATGGTTTTTCCTTGTAGGGGACACAGAGATCGATCTGTGAGAGTTCAAATCTTATGGGATTATTTTTAGACCTTAAAATAATGTAGCCTTGTTTTACTTGTCTGGCTGAGCACAGTGCATTGACAACCCATTTTCTCCTTATAATAGAGCTAATGGCAAAGGGAAATGACAACTTCAAAGTTAAGTTAGTGTAACATTGTGTCACTTTTTGTGAGAACAATGTTAATTAACACATCACTTTGCACCATGCTGGAAAAATACTGTTATTAATTTCATTAAAACCTCAAACCATGATGTTGGCTAAATACAAAAGGTGTGTCCTTTTTGGTAGTGATTATTTGACAAAAGATTAAGTGGAAAAGAGGAGTTCTTTGTATTTTTCCTAAAATTCTGGGAAACTGACCTGGATTTTGACTGGAAGATTCATTAATATTCATTTGTATATAATTGCCTTAATTTTAGTGATAATGACTTCAGTTACCAACTGTGTGATTGATGGGACTTGTGTCTTCTCTCTGAAGGAGATGAGCTAAATAAAAAAGTAGAAACTTGCCATTCATGCATGATATTTTTAGCTGCCTTTAATTACAAGCTAGCTAAATAAGCATGCAAACCTTGCTATGATTGATAGGATCTCTATGCTGTAGTGATTATTATACTTGAAGTTAGAAGGTGCTTGAATCATCTGAGTTCTAAAATTAACTGGAATCTCTCTCAAAGAAGCCTCAACTCTAACTGAAATTAGCAATGAAGAAACACTTAAATGCTTTGGCTGTTCTAAATGCTTACACACACCCTCTCTCACTCGCACAATAATCTTCATATTCATCTGCAAAGGTACCACCTAGATGGGTGTTGCATATCCCAACTAGATACAAACCAATTATCCTTTACAGCAAAGAAATCCCTGTGTTTTCAAACAGTCTCATTCGTCCCTGGACTGAAACGTGACCTTCTAAGCTTCTAGCAATGAAAAACAGGACATACAAGACACATTCAAGGTTCTATTTGTTGTCATGCCAGGCAGTCAATATCTCTGCTTTGGCACTGTCCCATGTTTCAGAGCAATACTCAAACAGAGAAGTCTAAACCTCATAACCCTCCTCTTGCATCTTCTGTTATCAGTTATATCTTCCCCAGAGCAAGTGCTTAGCAGAACCAAATCATCTGAGTTTGCAGCCATTTATTTCAGATCCCTGGCCAAAAGCTATTTGTCATTTGGAATAAAAAAAAAAAAAAAAAAAAAAGGTATCTTCTTATGTACTCTCAAAAGAAATTCCACCATGCTTCTAAGGGAAGTGTTGAAATTAATGAGTAACCTTTAATTATATTACTCACATATAGAATGAATATATGAAGGTCTTGTTATCACTTGTTAGGCTGAGTCTTTGTGCAGAAGGTGACTTACAAAAGCACACTGAGACAGAGTGCTGTATCATACAAAGCTGAAATAATCTCTCAGAGTAATGATACATTTTAGTGAAATTATTTTCTTGGTGATCAGGACCATTTCTCATTATTCATTTGTCATTTAAAAACATATCATACTGTTCATAAAGTCCAAACTAAATTTATGTTGAGAGTGGTGCTAGAGAGGGGATTAGAACTTCAAAAGAGTGATTTCTTAATCCAGAATGACCTACATTCTCCTTCACTCACTTTAGGGAAACTATTCCCAAATAATGTTATTTAATACCCTTTTTAAAATTATATTTCTCAGTGATTCTATGAATAGTTCTTCCTGTGAGTTGCTTGACTGATGCTATAGCTGCTGGAAGATAAATTTAGGAAATCCCTTTGTACATGCAGTGTTGAGTATGTCTTAAACCACATTTCTCATGTTGTGCTTTCTCTGGATGTGTTCAGTGTCAGTGCAAGGAGGAGGACTGCAGCCTGCTTTTGGCAGAGCATGGTTTCATGCCAAAATTTTTGAGGTTACAAGCAACCAGCTATAGACTGGAGTAAACCCCTTCAGGTCTGGTGTAACAGGGGGTACAGGGGGACATTGCAACACTAGATTTTCTGACCAGCAAAACCATGTTGGTGAAAACACTATAGAGGCATTGCCCAGTGGGGAAAAGGCAAAACATCCTTGTTTACCTTATCTGAATGGAAGAGATGACTATATTCTGTCAAAATGATGAGATTGCTTTATGTACATGGCACAGAGTTCTCAGAAAGCACAGGCTGTACTGTGCAGCTTCCCCTGTGCCACTTGCTTTGTACTGATTGCTGTGTTTTAGTTGTTATTAATTTAATGTGGAGATAATCCTTCACTTTTTTATTTAAATAAAGACAAAATGAATGGGTTTAAGCCGCTCACAAGCTATTTGTTGTTTTGTCCTTAAAACATTTATTTAAGTTTTAATTTATTAACAGTTAAATAAAATATTACATTGCTAATAGCCTCAAAGACAAGAGCAATTAGCAATGAAGGCTGTTTACAAGCTGATTTATCTAGTAAATAACAGCTTGATATTCAACTGCATATGCAATTATGGCATTTTCATTTCTCTTCATTACTTTTTTACCTATCCCTTGCATGTACAGTTGCAGATATATTCAATAGTGGTCAATGGAACTCTGTGAATTGATTTCAGCAGTAGATCTGGCTCTAAATAGCTAATGCTGACTCACAATATGCCTCAGACATTTGAAAGACAGAGATCAGCTGTCAATGAAACTTGAAGCCAAATTGTACAAACTTTTTATACTTCTAGGGTAGTGGCCCTCAGTATTGAAATGTCAGGGTTTGAGCAGGTACACAAAGGAAAGTTCCTGAGACAGTTTCTGGACAGTCTGGAGAGTTTCTGAACAGTTCCAAATTCTCCTGAGGCTATCAAGCTGAGAACCTTCTGTCATATTATGGTTAACATTTATTTCAGTTGGGAAAAAAAAGACAAAACATGAAGTCTTCTAAGAATGAGGAAAGTCCATAAATACGAGCCTGAAGAGATTTCAAACGTGCATCTGAACACAATAATTTATTTTCCTCTCTGGACCATCTTTAACCAAGTCATCAGAAATGCATCTAAGAATTAATATTTAATAGAAGATTTAAATGGCTAAACTGAATCCATTTTAACTCAAACCCACCTGATCTAGTTATGTAATTGGCTCATGTCCAGCCTCTCATACACCAGCAGCACCAAATACTTCTTGCTAGAGCTGGTCTTGATCTCCTCATCCCCCAGCCTGGATTGGTACTGGGTGTTGCCCTAACCCAGCTGCAGCACCTTGAACTTGACTTTGTCAAGCCTCATGAAATTCCCTGTGATCACATATTTTATTCATCTCTCCTTAATTATGACACATTAACATTATAAATTAATAAGCCTCTATTAATAAAGATGCTAAATGAGTGTCCTGAAGTCTGAAGGCTTCTAAGACAAGTAGATGTAGGCAACTTCAGGAAATTGTTCCATGAGTTCCTCCAAAGAGTTAATTGACTTGACTAAGATAACAGCTCATAACGATAAGATGGTGCTGGATAGGATAACCACAACATGAAAGTTGTGTTTCCTTCACATTGTGAAGGGGAAAAAAAATAGTGACATCTGTGGCTGTTCAAGCTTTACAGCGTGCCTAGTCTACCTTTTCTACAGACATAGCTGTGAGATCTGAACTCACGACAACATCCTGATCTTTAACTCATGAATTTTCATACCTGGGCAGATCTTTCTTGTCTTGTAAACCCATAAACACGATGCAGAGTCTACCACTGACAGTGGGAAGATGAAAAGTGCTCAAGTAAATCATAAAACTAAGAAGAAACCATAGAAAGTAGGTAGTGCTTGAAATGAAATGAAATTTTTCGTCCATATTATGTGCCAAGCATCACAAGGAAATGAGAAGGTAAGGGATAAATGGAGGTTGTGCTGTCCAACCTCTACATTGAAAACAGAATCAGCTGGTGTGTGTTCTCAGAAGTGGATCTAGTTGGGTTGTGAATATCTGAAAGAATATGTGGAGATGCCACGATGTCTCCGGGCTGTCTGTTCCAGTGTTTGACCACTCTTAAAGTAGGAAGTGTTTGCAGGCCATTGAATGTTTCCACAAAGAAATATCTTTATATTTTCTCATCTCCTGTAGCTTCATTTGACAAACCCAAGTTGTCATACTGCAAAAGACAGTGAGCAGTCATTTCCTACTGTTCTCTCATGGTACTCATCTTTCAGACCCTCCCCCATCATATCCCCAAAGTCAACTCTTTTCCAGGATTGATTACACCTACACTACTCCACTGTTCCTCTAGAGAAAATATTCCATACAGCTGTGATAATTTTTTTTTTCCTTTCTACTTTTGCACTTCTGTCACATTCTTTTCACACACCCAAGTCATGGACAAATAATAAATATATTCAGTGGAACGTTTTGTTTTTTATAAATTTATTAATAAGTACAGTTGTTGTCTTTTCAAATGCTTCTAACACTGGTCAGACAGCCACATTCTGTTCTTAAGCCATAAATTGGAAAGCAGTTACACATTAATTTCAGGTTTTAATCTAGAGGATTTTACTCAAATGAAATAATAATCTCAAAAAAATTATGATACACCAGATTTATCAGTGAGGAAGAATTTTCTATGTTTTTCCATAATTTTTCACAATATTTCTGTTCCTCCCTCTGTCCTCATAGAAGAACAGAATGTACAGTAAAAAGCAATTCCTCAGTAAGCTTTTGTGTTCCTTTAGTCACTATGTGCCTGAAAAAGGTTCTGTGCTGACTGGAGAATGGGTTTATCCATGAAACAGTTAAAACCCATAACCCCTTGCCTTGTCACAGCCTTTTCACTGCTAAGAGCAAGGCAAACCCCCACAGGCCTCGAATTTCATGTTCATCTTTATACATGACCACGGGTCAGCTAAGGAACATATTTCATATCATCTTACCCTCTGATCTTTGATCTTTTTCTCTTTAAAGTGTGATGTAAATGATTAAGATCTAAGAAGAAAAGTAGCAATTAGATAGAAACCAAATGTCAGTCAAAGTGAAGAGGGAATGTATGCTATATTTTTCAGCTAAGGAAAACAGCCTTGATATGTCACAGAGCTGTAGCATTATGTTTCTAGAACTCTCCTCTTCTCAAAGCAAGCCTGCCTGGGGTGCTTGGTTAATTATTCTGCTGGTTCAGAAAGCCTGCATAGAGCATGGGTACTTGTGTACTCATTCATGTCTAATTATAAGATTCAGAGTTGGATGCTAGCTGATTCTACTTGTGTACATATCCCTCCAAACAGATTTGAGCCCCAACACTATATTAAAAAAAAAAAAAAAACAAAAAAAAACCAAAAAACACATGAAAAAGCTGTCAACCATATGCAAATCAGAAGATCAGGAAAGTAAGGCCAAAACTGGCAGCACCACAACATGAAGAGCAAGACTGAACTGAGCACCCACACTGGAATTCTGCAGCTAAATTGATGGATGCTCTAGGAAAGTCAGAAAGCAGCAAAGCAGACTGCAGTGGGCTGCACAGTGCCACAAACACCCTTAAATATTGCAAAATAGTTGCAATGACAATAAAAAAAAACATTCAATGACAATAAAAGAACTTGCATGGTACAAAGGGGATGCCTTGCTGTGTGGGGATGCTCCATTTGTCAGTGGGCAAGTTTACCAGTCACCACTGTAAGTACTGGAGATAAGGATGGAAATGTGAAGTTCCATATATGCCTCTGTAATCACTACTAGCTCATTAGGGACATTCCTTCTTCCAGAGGCTACATAATTTAAAAAATCCAAAGCCGAATAAAATCATAGGTCCTGGTTCATTCTTCTTCATGTTTTGAAACTTAACTCTTACTTAACCTATTAGATAACCATTAACAAAATTCTCCTTATGTTCTAGGGAAAAGGTGAGTAGTTGAAGGGATCAGTTCAGACCTGGCTCAATCTCCAGAGAGGATTTCTCCTTGGAGCTGTGGGAGGTACTAACAGTGACCATTCATCTTGGTTTGTCTGCCTCAATGCTTAAAATAAATAGAGCTGCTTGCAGAATATAGGCTACAATTTCAGGAGAGCATCTGCACTCATTTCTTTCTTCAGAATGAATCAACATTTCTTTATTTTCTCACTGAGAAGATTATTGAAACTATTAAGTTTATTTCTTTTTTTTTTCATAGAAGGATAATCAGGCACTATACCTAAATCCGTCAGCAAAAGGAACAGGTTTTAAGAATAGGGCACAATAGCATCACTACTGCATAATGTGAATTCTAATTGTAGAATTAAGTAGATAACAGCAGCATATGAGAATAACATGGGATTTATTTCTGTTGTATTATAAAACTAAAGAATTCCATCTGATGAAGGTACAAATAGTTGGTAATTTTGGTCTTAAAGTCTTCAATAAAATTGAGAAAGCACTGTCTCCCAGCTTATAAATATATATAAAACTTAATCCAATCCAGAGGAATCATGTATCAACTTTTATTTTTTTTTAATATTGGAACGCCAGAATTCAAACAAATTTCCCGGTATAGCTTTAAAGTCAGACCATTATATTGTAATCATATGCATATTTTAATGGAAAATTCCTATAGGAACTATGGAATTCTGTCCTGAAATTTGTGTGGCAATACAAATTTTGCAGAGAAAAATTGTAATACTAATAATACAAAAGACAAATAAAAGTTTAAAATCTGTCCAAATACACTTCTGAAAAATTAAGCCAAACACTCCAGAAATGGAGCCAGAGCTCTGTGGCCATGGCATCAATAGCTGTGTCTGTCAGACGTTGCTAAACTACAAAAAAACAGATAAGGATGATTGGAGAAATAAGTTATATAACCATGCACTTTTCCGTCTTCATGAATACACATGGGTGATTTCACCTGAAATATTTTGAGTAGCAATTGGATGTAATTGTCACCATAAAGCTTTCAAAAAGTAAAGATGTCAGTTTAGACTAAATGGAAATAAATAACTAGTTTATATATAAACATGTATGTATGTATATGGAATTTTATGAAGGGAAAGATATTTTCTAAGAGCTCTGCTGTGAATGCAGTTATGGAAAGTTGTTGTATATTGGTGTAGTTATACTGATTTACATCTTATAAGAAGCTGTTATTCTGTTCTAGTCTATTCTGATGTATACGTGGAAAAAGTGTACAAATCAACATTTGCTGTCATCAGAGATATCCAATTCAGCCACAGGAAAAAAGATACCACCTGTCAAGATCAGATTTCTTATCATAGTTTTTCATAGTATTAAAATAACTACATAAATTAATGTATATTTCTCCCTGAATCATAAGCAAAAGAACAATTTTATCATCTGTCTATGTGAAGAAAATCTCTTCTCCCCTGGACCATGACCTCAGCCTAGGCACCACTGCAGCGTGGCCTTTGATGAGTGAGACTCCAAATGAGAGGTGCTGGAGGCTGTGCTGATGAGCATTGCACTCTGTAACTTATTTATGAGACTTTTTTACATGTAGTAAAGGGCAAAAAATAATGAAATGTAATGCCGTTGTGTTTCATTCATTTATGTAATTTTCATAGACTCTGAAAGAACTTTCAAGCAAAGGCTAAGGCTCACATCTGAAGAATGAGAAATTGAAAGCAGTTAAAGCTGCAAACCAGGACAAACATTTAACAGCACCTCTGCAAATGATATAAAAAAAAAAATTACTTCCTCTCTCTATCTTTAACGCTGTCACACTGAAACATCATAAGTACTAATGAGAGCTGCAGGTGAAGGCAGGGAATGTGAGGAGCATTCCCATCTGTTTCTCTTGTAAGCCTGCTGGCCAATTTCAAACAAGTCACCTCCCATTGTGTCTCTTTTCTGCATTTTTAATTTTGGGCACAGTGGCACTAAATTAATTTTCAAGGTACCTTGAAATCTTTCAATGAAAAATACATTATTAGCAATATATATTCTTACTGTTTTATTCCTTTCTAGTACTTCAGATTTTCCATCATCCAGGGTATCAAAAACCACTTTTTTTACATACTTTAACTCCACTTAACATCATTTGACTCTGTCTGCAGATTCTCCTTGTAACAAATGAGTTGGCTGGTTAAAAATATTTTTATCACAAAAAATCTCAGCAAAAAAAATAGGGAAGAATTCTATTTATATATCTATCTGTATATACAGATATATATGTTTGTATTTATGCATACATAAGTAAAAGTATGTATAAATATATATCATATGTATCTTACATAAATTTGAAGATTATTTTAATTGTTCAGAGAAACATCTTTTTATGAACATAGAATATTGTTCATTAAATTTCTTTTCAGTTGTTAGATCATAGTGTTAAAAAAAACCAACAATAACACTGTAACAGAGTAAATGAAATCCTCATGTGGTTTGCATGGAAATATTTTTTAAAACTCCACTAGTTGACTTTTTTTCTTCAAAGGACTGAAAATGTTAATTGTCTGAAAATTTAAAGGGTTTGATACCTTTGTTCCAAGAAATTCACAACAAATTTTTTGTCAGGTCCAAATCAAATTTTTAAAGATGTAAAAATTTTAGATTTATTTTATGTTAATCTTCTCTTCTGACTTTGGCTTCAATAAATTAAGGACACAAATATGAATAAGAAACAGGGAAGAAAAAGCTTTATTAAGCTTTTTAAAAAGCTTTATTAAAGCTTTATTAAACTGTAAATGTAAGTGTAGACAACTGTAACAAGATAGAAAATATCAGCTCCTAATGTTGGAGTATCCAGATATTTTGGAGTTTTCATAATCAGCTGAACTAAAGCTGGAACATCAAACCTTCCAGTGAGCTTCAGGGTGAAGTCTCCAGTAAGTTCCACTGGTAATTTGTGTCCTGGGATCATCAGATGAACCAGGGCAGTTTGTTACCTGTGATGTGGGGTTCAGGGCATGTGGAGGAGCTCATTGCTCTGGCTTTTGTTTTTCACTGCACTCCCCAGGACGAGACATCCTGAGGAATTCACCTCTGACCATCTTTGTCTCAATGAGAGTTCACCCTTTTACAAAAGCCACCTCTTAAAGCTTTATAGGGACTGCAGTCAGGGCTGTGAAATAGTTGTAGACCAAACATAACAGAAATAGGGCACAGAGAGGGAAAATCTGCAATATTGCTGCTCACTGTCTCAGACACAATGGCTGCAGATGAGCAAATAGCTCAAAGTGCAAATTAATGCAGTGATATCTTTCATAATGGCCATGTTAAAAACATCAGTGCTGAAGTTCTTGCTCTCATTTGAATAGCACAATATTCTATGCAGGAGAACAATATATAAGTGGGCATAATCTCAAGTACATTCATTCCGACATTTTACTCTTAACTCTAGTATCAGGTCAAAAATTATTTTCTGCTTTCATTTTAGAGACGGAATGACTATAAAATACCATCTTAGAGATAATTTTGAGAATTTATTTGTTTAGGTTAACATTTGTGTTTCCATGTACATATGTGCTAGGATCAGCCCTACAGTTCACATTTTTCTTTGTTTCAAATCAGCAAAATAACATCGTTTGCAGCCTTGCTGATCCCAGTATTTTGTAGAATGTGACTATTACGGCAAGATCCTCTTTTAAATTATCCATATGAATTTACAAAAGTGTGGCATTTATTTAAGATACCAGGATATAATCACAATACTGGAAAATTCCGTGATGAAAGAAAGGGGAAGATGTAAGAGATACATGGATTTGAATAAGCAGGTAATTTAATAACTCAAGAGAAACACTTGAATTGTTTGGGTTGCTCTTATGGAATACATCATTCAGACTGTATTCAGAAAAGAAAGAAAGAAACCCATCCACTGAACTAATAGAAACTCTGCTTTTGAACTTTTCATTGTTCTTGCAACTGTAATTGAAGTTTCCTTCTCTTTCTTTCTTCTGTTCCTTTTCTTATTTGTCTCCCTGTGATTTCCACCCACTTAGCAAGGTCATGACACATGGCTTACAGCAGGACTGGAAATTAGACTCAGGCTTTGAAGAATCAGACTGAATAAGATACTTGGAGAGGCTAAAAGACCTTTTTATCCTACTGTTTCCTTAAAGGATATTCTTTAAATTTGCTCTCAGTAGATTTCACAGTATGCAGATAAAATGAGCTGTTTTCCATGATTAGCCATAAAAGGAAAGATGCAAAATCTTGTGTGAGGAAATAGAAAACTTTTGCAGAAGGTGACATAGGGCTTGTTCAGGGGAAAAGTGTATGAAATAATTTAAAAACTAAACTTGAGGAAGGGAACAGCAGGCAGTTTTTAAAAAAATCAGGAACTTTATATAATGCAGTGAAAATGCTCTTTCTGTTTCAGAGCAGTTCAGCAAGAGGCAAAGGGGATTTCATCATTTCAGGACATCACCAGCATTCAGGAATGTGAATCTAACCAGTGATCTGCAGTCTCTATCTAATCTACAAGTCCCATCATCTCAGGTCTCTTGATATTTTCATCAGTCTCATCCAGTGTCTGAATAAAAATGAGCAACAAGGCTACCAGAAGGTAACTGGAACAAGATATATTCTATAAAGAGGGCTGGGGAAGACAAAGAGAAAAGGGAGCTTGTAGAGCAGATATTATAGCAGTCAGATAGGGACATTCCCCATGAATTCCTAAATATTCCCATGAATATCCTAATTCCTACATTCCCGTGAATATCCTAACCTTCCATAAATTTTAAAAAATTGCAGTTACAGTTTTCTGTACAATCCAACAAGAAAAACAAGTACTTGTCCCTCTTCCTAAGTTAAAGACTGCCAGAACTGGGGAAGGAGCAGGGGGAAATGGTCTTTATAAATCCAGTTGAATAACAACCATTAGAATGAGAACACTTTGGTAACTGCAATGAGAAAGCTTTGCCAAGCAATAGGAATTCAACACTTTAAGCCTTGCTCTAAAGTTCAGTTAAAGGGCTTCTGCAGTCCTTTACATTGGATGGTTAACTTATCTGGTTTAGAATATTTACACATTTCTTATCACTATTCTCTTCATAAATACCATTTTTTCTTGTTTTCTAGATAAGCTTTGATTCAAGAGTTCTTTAGATAGTTAACTTTTTGTATAGTAATTCAGTACAAGTTGCTTATCACCTTAATACAAGAGACCCCTCAGCTGAAAATTAATTTGAAGGACATTGCCAGCCTCTTTTTCCCTGCTCACCTGTTTGTAAATGATAAAGCAAATAAACATTTCTTGAAATACCTATGTCTACTGCTTGGTTCTCTTAAAACATTTCACCCACCAAAGCGCAGTATCATAGAGCTATGATTATGCATCATTTTAATCTAATGCATTATTCCCACTGTGAAATTCAGTTCTTCCCAATTTAATGCAGTTTATTTTGCACGTAGAAGAGAGCATAGACTGAGCTCTTCCTGTCTGACTCACGGATAAAAAGTACCATTGTTGGTATCCTGTTACAAATGGTTAAAAAAATAATCTACTTTAGCACAGATTCTGGCATGTTGACTGACTAGGAAGAGCTGAGTCCTTGGTGTCCCTTATCAGTCACTATGAACAAAGATAGCCCTTGGCAATGAATAGCCCAACACATATATTAAGCACGCCTTTTTTGGGTCTGGAAGGCCACAGAAAAAATTTGGCAGTGAATCATGTTGATTAGATGTATTAAAAGAAATGTTTTAATAAAATTGCTTGACTGCACACATAGAGCATTTCATTGTGGGTGAGTGCTAAGCAAATTGGGAATCAACGAAAGTATGAAGCTGAGAGACAGTGCAAAGGAGAGCTGTGAAGAGGGTGAAGGGCCTTGAGGGGCAGCCACAGAAGGAGCAGCTGAGGGCACTTGGTCTGTTCAGCCTGGAGGAGACTGAGGACAGACCTGACTGCAGTGACAGCTTCTTGTGAGGGGGAGAGGAGGGGCAGGCACTGATCTCTGCTCTGTGGTGACAGTGACAGGACCCGAGGGAATGGCCTGAGATTCTGTCAGGGGAGGTTTAGGTCACATATTAGGAAAAAGTTCTTCACCCAGAGGGTGGCTGAGCACTGAACAGGCTCCCCAGGGAAGTGTTTACAGCACCAGCCTGACAGAGTTGCAGAAGCATTTGGACAACATTCTCAGGAACATGGTGTGACTCTTGGGGTGTCTTTTACAGGGCCAGGAACTGGACTTGTTTCTTGTGGATCCTTTCCAACTCAGGATATTCCACAATTCTGTGATATTTTTGAAAGTTGCCAGAAAGAATTTTATCAGATGTTGTTTACTAACTCTCATTCCTGTCCTATTTCATAAATGTTTATCAGTGACTTTGTGTGGCTTAGATAACTAGTTTTTATTGAAATAATGTATCAAACATGCTAACAAACTAGAAAAACACCACCAAGATTTCAAATATTCAAGTTAATTAGAAAAATAAGTCCATATGTAGTGTCCACCCCAGGACATGTAGAAATAAAACAAAGAGAGAAAAAATTTTGATAACATTTTTGTGGCAATAACAGCTAAATTTTTGGTTTTGATGAAGTATGCATATAGATGGCCTTTTTCTAATGTTTAGGAAAGTAAATGCAATATAAGAAATTACTGAATTCAACATGAAAATTTGCTGGATGAGACAGCTGACAAATGTAACAGATAGTGCCATGAGGGATGGATGTATTTCACAGATGGTTAAGGAGGAATTATATGAGAAGTGGTTGAACTTCACAAGTCATTTAAGGGAGCTTTGTGAGCCTTTGGGGGACCAGTCCTGCAAGGCCAACAGAGATAACATAACCAATAAATATTACCATGTAAGACCAAAGTGATCCAGGTAGTAATGTTAGAAATATCAGATTTGATGTAGCCAAAATAGGCCCTTTGGGAAAAACTGATTACAGACAGATTTTTTTTAATGTCAACAGGGACAAGGGTGAAGAAGTAAACTCTTAAGATATATCAGGGAAAAGAAACATAAAGAAGAAGGGAGATTGAGGGGACAAGTAAGCAACTTATTGCCTCCCTGAGGCCTGCACTTGATCACTGTGCTCTGATCTGTCTTCCTGATGAACTCTATTCCAACCTATTTGTGGATCATTTGTTTGTGCATGTACAACCATGTGCATGCACATGAGGCCTTAAATTTTGGCTTTCATGTTTTCAGATTCTGTGCTGCCCAGGCGTGCAGTTCTGAGCCTCATATTAAGTGCCAGTAAGCTCTCTTCACTGAGTAGGGAGACAAAACAAATCCTTTTCCTGCTGAGGACCAAGGACAGCTCTCAACCCAACAGCACAAACAGTGGTGGACTGAAGAGAGAAACAAGAAGGATGGGACCTCACAACCTAAAGATGTAACTGGACAATTAAACCCTAATATGCAAAAGGACCAAAACTTATAAAAATGTAAGATCTCGTGACTGGGGAGCCATTTGGTGACCATTCTTAGTCCATCCTGGGTGTAGCCCTGGTCAGGTTGCTGTTCTGCCCAAGATGTACACTAAAGGTCTTTCAATAAATCTCTACTTTATTCTCTAGCTCTATCCAGTCTCTGTTTCAAGTCAGCCTTCCCAAGGCATCACACATATGCAAACATTTTCCAGCAAATTTGGACTATGCAGGCCAGCTAGCACACCAAGATAGTGAGAGCTGAGGAGAGAGCTGAAACTTTATGAGGGGGCCTTCCTGGGCACAGTGCCTGGATGGAGTCTTTATTGAGCCCACAACATTCTCAGATGAGTGCCTGGAGGTTAGGGGAGTGCAGGACCTGTGTGCCCTCCACCAGTGAACCAGCTAGCTGGGAAGGAGGGATAGTAATGGACCATTTGTGTTGTTTATGTTTTATAGAGGTGTCTGTTAAGTGCATATTTCCATTGTGTGCATGTGTATTTACACCTCTGCTTTTCTCTGCAGGAATGGGGATAGCCAGCAGATCCACATCTATCAAACCAAGATGGGATTAATTGCCTAGATCCTAGAGTGCAATGCAACCAGCCTTCCTTAACAAAATTTCAAGTATGAAAAATTTACCTAATGTTCCAAATAATAATTTATCCAGGACTGATAATGGATAAATGGTTATACAAAATTCATATAATGTTTTATGCCCTTCAGAATAAAAGAAAAAGGTGAGGAGTTACATGTGAACAGTGATATATACACCCATATCACAGAAAAGAAATACAACTGAAAATATAAACAACTTTCAGAAGTCTGCAAAATTCATTTCAGACCTATTTCTTTGTAATAGATTCATAAATAAGCACAGGTGTCAAATATTTGATTCTCAGGAAGAGCAACTAATATAAGCTAACAGTGCTGAACAGAAAATTAAGCTTCACTTTTCTCCTATTGATAATATATATATGTACTTATACCCACACACATATATGGAGAGGTAAAAACTTTGTGTAGGAAGATTGAACAATCTGATTCATGAATATGAAAATAAATATGTAATGCTGAGCATATGAGCCAGGGCTATGGATTAAGAAAGTAATGGGGAAATAATATTTTTTTGTGTTCTGCTTTAGTTAACTTAAATCCCCCCTTGTATCATAGAATCAGCCTGAGGGTTTTAGTTATGTTTACCTGCACTTTGAAAAAAAACACCTTTACAAGGCTTTGAAGGTTGATTATTTTTCACAGTTAAAAATATTTTTAAATTAAAAAAAAAAAATCTTAAAACATATTAAAAAAACACACTTAAATGACCCAGCCCAAGTTTGTTCAAAAGGTAATATTTCTGTTGATTACAAGGAATTATATAAAAATCTTTTTTTTCGCATTTTCTTAGACATTTACAACAATTAACTTGGTGAGTCCAGAGATCATCGAAATGTACAGATTTGGTTGTAACTGATCTGTTTTTTCTGCTTTTGGGGTTTGCTATGGATGTTGGATTTTTGTTGATAAAGGCATGTATCCTTACAATAGATTTAAAATAACTGCATTACCTTCTCAGACATATCAGCTGGACAAACTCTGCAAATATTCTCATATTCATAAAGGGACTCATGGGAGTTATGGTCTGGTTTTATGAAAATAAATCTTGATTAGTTTTTATATTTTTAAGACAATGTTTAGAGAGCTTTATGCGATTGACTCTCTCCTGGCTCAAGGCTCTATGAACTTTTATATTTATTAAAGTGTTCTTCTCTGTAATGGTATGATATATTCTGATTGTGCTATTATTTATTAAATGCTTTCCCCTTTTTCTTTATTACTGCATTGTATTCTTTCTAAGGTATTTTTAAGAAGGTTTTCAAGGTAGATCTCTCTCTATAAATACAGAATTACCAATAAGAACCAAAGGGGTTTCATCCCTTCTGCTTCAACATTTTTCCCTTAATGGCTGGTGTAATTTAGCTTCTTAGCTTTACCCTATTTGGAGCAGGACTAAAGCATTCCTAGGCTGTACTTACATCTTTCTCTCTATATATACATACATACAGATATATAATTTATTTATTAACTGTATAAGATGGTGGTGGTGAGGCACTGGCACAGGTTTTCCAGAGAACTTCTGGATCCTTGAAACTTGGTGTAGGGAAAGGTTTTCCTGCCCATAGCAGAGGTGTTGGAACTGAATGATCTTGAAGGTTTTTCCAGTCCAAACCATTCCGTTATTCTGTGAACCCTCCAAATGTATCACCATCCTAACTAGTGACTGATACATATGGAACACAACATCCTATATCTATAATTTCTAACAAAAACATCACAGCTCTAGAGGTCTGTGTTTGAAGCTGGTTATCTAGCAGTTGATTACTGCTGTCCCCATACATAAATGTCTTCCACACATTATTGGGATATACATTAAAATAAAAGTCAGTGTCATTGAAATAACGAATGCTTCCTATTTCAAATAATATTGGATTATCATTTATAAAACATCTGATACACTACAGAAAATAAAACACAGTGCACAGACATTTAACTGCACAAAGACTGAATACGAGTGTGTTGCCTACTTTGGGATTCACCAGTGAACTATTACTTTCCTTATGCCAAGTACAGCTGAGTAATTGATCAATGAACACTACTGAGTGAATAAACAGAAAATGCTGTGTGAGCTGATGGGAAAGAAAATGCCTGAGGAAAAGTCCATTCTTTTGTATCAAAACCTACTAGGAACTGCTGTTTTACTGATCTATGCTTGTGCATCTCTGGAATTCTAGCTGGGTAAAGCAATTTTGATGTCTGTATTGCCATAAATAAAGATTGCTTTTCCCCCACAGCTATTTGTTTCCCTACCTTGTCCCTTTTGAAATGGTTAAAGGCCATAACTGGGAAAGGATTATGATCTAATGTTTAGTTGACCAGAAGATAAAGTGTATCCTGTTTCCCTGTGAAACATAACAGTATTAAAAAAAATACAAAGTCATAAATCAGCTTCCTATATCATTCCCTCCCAAATCTGTATATAGAAGTCAATAAGAAATAAATATAGAAGTCAATAAGACTTAGGTTTTATGGGCTGGAATGCAATAAGGAATTAAGTGGGTAATTGTCACCCTTCCTAGCCCAAGTACTAAAGGTTCACAGATGTGTTTTCTTTTGTTTCTGTTTCTCTGAGGGCGTGTACAACTTCCTGATATCACACCCATCTCACAGTTCAGCCCATGAGGGATTTATGGAAAGGGTGGATGTTCCTCCCTTGGCATTCACAGCAGCAGCAGTCCTTGCCATGCTCAGGTTGCAACTGGCTTTCCACAGAGAGATGCTGGAGAATCCTACATGAAATAGTCCTGAAGACTGCCTATTAATTACTGCCTATTAATTTCATAATCAAAACTCCAAAGTATTGCACACAAGTTTCGGATCTCAAAATAAGACATGGCCAGTGTGTCAGAATGGTTGCTGAATCACAATGAAGGTAAACAAGGACATCAAGTCAGCTCTCTAGTCTGGTTTTACAATGAGAGGATGCCTTCAACACTTGAGTAAGCAAAGCAGCTTTTTGTTTTCCAGTGCAGACACCAAATACAAGTTTGGAGTGGAGCACAATTCTGCATGAACACTTAATCGCAGACTGTAAACAGAGGTCAAGTTGAGAGATAATGTAGAAATTCAAGATGTATTTCTCCATGTGTCACATTCAAGCACCAATTTCTTGTCATGAGGTGCCAGGAGCTATTGTGCATTTACTGATTTGTTCTGTGCATTTCTGGAACTGGAGATTTTTTGAGTAGCTGTAATATAGCTGTGGGTAATAGTTCAGGGAAGTAAAAATATTATAAGCTTAATTTTAAAATCCTAGCTGTAGAGGCTGAAAGATATAGACAGGAAAAGATAATTTCCCTATGATATTCAAATTGCTGCAAACTTCCATATTTAATTTGCAACCACTATACTACAAGGCACTAATAATCTTTCCCCTGTCATATAGAAGCAAATGTGTGGAGAGGTCTTGCCTCAAAGATTGGTAGAATTCTATTAATTTTCAAGGATAAATTCAATTAAAAGAATGTATTAATTTCTGAAATTTAATTTATTTATACTACCTTACCTGTTCTGTGGGCAGATAACTGTGTAAGTTTATAAATATTTCACTTGTAAGAATACAAGTCTAGCTTCATTTGCAACTCTTTTTGTGTCACTGTCCTACTTTTTCATAGTCTGCTTGACAAAAACTTTCTGTGCCTTACCTACCTGAATTTTATAACAAAAACCTTTGGGACTAATTAAGATTTTTATAGTAAAATAATGAGAAAGATTTTCTGTCTGTGTTTTTTTTTTTCCTGGTTTTCTGCCTTGGGTTATTCTTGGGGCCACCATAGTCAGATTCAATTTATAGAAGCATATTTGTTGCTCATCTGCATTAATAGAGCATAGTACAACAACAATAACAACAGCAGCAGCAAAGATCTTGACAAGTTCTAATATTTTCTCTTAAGCTAAATAATTCCCCAGCTTCTTTCCATGTAAGACTCATAAAACAAAATGTGCTAATTAATGTAGAAAAGATCCGATTGTTCTGAAAAAAATTAAATGATCTGAAGGATGCTTTTTTTAGTAGGAAAATTTAATCTGGCAAGGAGACGCTGGTAGAACAGGCTAGACCAAAGTGCAGAGCTCTGCTGTATCTGCCATAATTATTCATTAAGCCTTCAGCCAGGCAGGCTACATCTGGTTATAATTCTTGCACATGTCAGTGATAGGGAACATCCAGCTTTTATCCTTCAGGATGCTGACAAGGGCAGGAGAAGGTATCATCCCTGGACTAGGAGGAAGCTTCCAGGATCTTTGTTACCCCCAAAAATTCCTGAGTTAGCCCCTCACTCCCCAAAACAAAGAACCAGCAGAGTTCAGGACTGAAGGGTTAAGGTCACAGCAGACATCAGTCACAGAGGCAGGAGGAAAAACCAGTGACATTTCTGGGAGAAATCTTGACTGCAGAGATAAAAGCTGTCACACCCATTTGGGAAATGTCAGACCTGAATTCAGGTTCCTCTTTTGTGTGCTTGTACTTAACCTGTGTTTCACAGCTTGCATGGAGGATGCTCTGTCTTTAGCAGTGAATGAATTGACTCAAGACACTTCAGGCAAGAGGCTCAGGTCCATGCAGCTTGCCTTTCTATCTGTGACATCTCACACAGACTGCCTTGGACAATGGTCCCACAGAGGTGACACCCAGACCTGGACTCTGTATGGGAGGGGATGTCCTGACACAGATCACATGACACCCTTCATACCCTAGCCACTAAAAAAATCTGCACGAACACAGGAAAAGCTCTTGCTAGCCTTAAATCTTTCAAATGGAAACATAGCTGGTGATGAATGTGACAACACCTATGACTGACTGCCTGTTCACTGGATTTGAGCTTGAAAGATAAACACAGGCCCTCCTCTGCAGGCTTTGCTGACCACATGTGGGACCATGCTGAGGTTTGGTGTGTGTGGAGAACATCTGTCACCATGTGGGCTCATCTTTCTATCAGCAAACTCATCATTCCAATAAGCAGCCACTGGATTGAGGGACACCCTCTGCCTCCCCTTCTACTTTAATGATTCAGTGAATATACATCACAGGTAATACATGGGTAAAAAGAAAAATCAAGAAATAATCTCTAAAGCCTAGGGGCTAAGATAAATCCCTACAGGGTTCAGGAAATTTAAGAACAATATTCTCAGTGGGGGAAGAGGTGCATTGTATTTCAGTAAGAAATATCTAGAATAGACAGAAACCCTCATGGTAGGAAGGTCTCTTCAGAGGACTTCTGAGGATTTTGTTTCAAATTAGATTAGATGGTGGATGAATGTAATTAATTACAATTGATCTCTCATATAAAAGGGGACCTGTAAGAGCCATAATTATGAACATCAAGGAACTGGGCTATGTCCTGATGGAGCTTCTTATTTTCACAAGGTTCTAGAGATATCAGGACCTCAAGTCCTTCAGTACATACTTAACTATACAGGATACTTTGAGTAATTAAGCATATGGAGAACTTACCCTGTTCCTGAGTTATCAGTGCTCTTTGGGATCTAAAACCTCAAGTGGCAGCTGGGCATGTGTGTCTCTCAGTGAACTAAAAGTATTTGTCTGATCCATAACAGCTCAGTGTTGTTAGAGCTTTTCAAATGTGATATAAAAAGAGTTGTCTCAAGATATTTTTTGCTACATACTAGTTTAAGGTACAGGATTTCCTGATTGCAGCAGACCAAAAACATAAATACAGGAATTTCTGGCAGCTAACTTGGTGCTTAGTGATTTGATAAAACACAAAAACTTCTAGACTTAATCCTCAAATTCCTCCTTTGTCAACACCCTACAGCACCCTGTCTACAGAAGTGCAAATCTTTTTAGAAGTGGGGGTGCTGGCACTTTCCAAAGGCATCAGGAACTCCCAGCATTACTGCATTTGGTGCAGGATGGTGCAAATCCCCCTCCATTTTATTCCAAATTTTTGTTAACTGTTTTTCTGTTTAGTAGTCTCCAGCCTGTCTGATTGCCATTTTTTCATAGCCTTTTTAGGGCACTAATCCCTGTATGATGTAATTTTCTTTGTTGCCTAAGGACTGATCAGGGGTGTTTCCCTTTCTGTTCCTCATCCTCCCTCCCCTAGGAGCTGCTGCATTCATCATACTAAATTTTGTGATGATGTTGTGGTATGGGCATGTACTCAGTGGGGAACAACTGAAACCAACAGAGTCATTTTCAGTCAAAGTCAAACTTCCAGAGGTGCAAAGTTAGTTCCTTACTGTGTAATCAAACCCTCAGCAAGAGCCTGCTGCTAATTGTGACATTTTTCAGCAAGGTGCTTGAAGACAGGTCACTGGAAATTCATGTACTTCAGATCATTTTAATAGAACTAATATGGTATGCACAGAAGGGCTTGCCTTCTTAGCCCTACAGAGTTTCAGCTGAAAAGGCCATTTAACATTTTATAGTAAAACCCTTTATAAAGCAGAAAATGTAAAACTTGGGCATATTCTCCAATGGTTAATGTAATATACTGTAATAGCAAGGCTTGGCTCTTAAATGATCTCTCTAGTCCAGTGAAGCATTTGCAGAAATAATCCCTCTCACTTCTGAGCTATGGTTCATGTATTTGAAGTTCAGCCATCAAGTGTTCTGTTCCATCAAGGCCCCTGAATGTTTTAATTCATTAATATATTTATTTAGAAGAAATATACCTTTATACAGAACAAAGACAGAAAATAAGACACAGATCAACCTAATGTAATTCATTCATTACTTTAAGTCTCCTAATTGGGGAATTAAGCTAAAATAGGTGCTTTATTTTCCACTCCATAAAATGTAAAAAAGCCAATGTTTTTGCAAGTTACCAGAAAGATAAATGATCTGCTTAAGTAAGATACATAGTCTTGAATAGAAATGATCCTTCCAGGCTTTCAAAACTCTTTCTATTGCTTAAAGAAAGTCAGGCTAAGGAAACCATAATTTAAAGTGTGGATGAGAGTACCATGCCTAAATCAGAAAGGCACCTATAGAAAAGAAAACCGTTATTGTTTTACATAAAACAAAAGAATAATGGCAAAAATAGGAATACAACTTAGAGATAAGGAAGTTTGTAATGTGTCCTCTTTTTTTTTTTTCCAATCTTACATAATTAATTTTTCCATAAATTTTGAATACTGAGATTTGTAAAATCTTGGGTTTAAATTTTTCTATGTCAAAGAAGAGCAGATATGTTTTATAGAAATTGTCTTTTCTTTCCTCTAGTATCCATGTTCTCTCTCTTTTTGGGACATGCAAAATTCTCATGCTGTATCTTTGAGAGTGGAATAAAGAGCACCCCAGTCTGTGAATCCAGGCCATAGGTGAGCACTGAGATTCAGGGCAAGAGAACCCTTTTTTATGAAGGACTAAAATATTTCAGTTAATCTGAGAAAAGCCATTAGGGAATACAGTTATGGGGTTTAGGAATTTTTTCCTCAGTTAGAATGTTTGTTTTTTAAAAAAAGGAATGGATGTAAAATTTACAAATTACTGATAAAAAGCCTATACCTAAAAAATTCCAAGCCTGACCTGAATCAGAAATTGTGAGTAATACTCTAAAAAAGCATTTCAAATTTTCTGGCCTTGGTTTGTAATTGGAGAGTTCCTGAGCCTGCATTTCCCTTCTGTTGATTGCCAGTTTCCCCCAAGACAATAATTAGCCATTTACAGAATTTGGCTCATATCATACCTTCAGTCATGGTTCTGTGGCCTGGGAGACTGAATAATCACTAACTGGTGAAAGATCTGATAAATCCATTGCTAATTTGTATATTAATGGATGCTTTCATCTGACAGTCACTTTTTAAAATTTATTTATTAATTAGCTAACAAAAACATCTACAAAGGAGGTAGTATAGCACATCTGGAATTTGCTTCTCTCTCTGGCCCAGGAGAAGTTGCATGTAACACTTTGAAAAATGCTGGAGTAATTTAGGAATTTGCATGTTATTTTTTATGAGTGATGGATGTTTGCAGCTGTGTGAAATGGTGCACCTAACTTACTTTCATTGCAGACAAATATATAACCTTGAAGCCATCCTTGACACTTCCACGTACGTAGAGAAATTGAATCATTTTAACTCATAGCTTCAAGGAAAATTTGAAGAACAGGACATATTCACATAGATCACTAGTTACTGGGGAAACTGATTTTTCGTCAGGAACACTCATAGTTATATAAAAACAGTGCATTGTTCATATTTCTTGAAACATTGTTTTGGTGTCTATGTGAATATTCTATACATTAGAAAGGAGAAAATAAATGTTCACGTTGCTGTTGCTCTGAAAGCCTGTCTTCCCTAGTGGATAGACTTTTTCAATGTATTTTTAAGGTAAAAATAAAGACATGAATGCAATTGGAAAATATAGTAAAAATATAACAAGGCTTTATGAAGATAGACGGTGTCATAGTAATTTGATAGCTTTCTGTGATAAAATAGATAATTTTGTAATCAGCTAAAATGTCTAAAAGACACATAGTAGATCTAATCTGGTTTTCAGTAAATCATTTGATATGGTCAGATATTACACTACTAGTTAAAGCAGGTAATATAGGGATTAGAACAAAAAATTGTAATATGAGAAATAGAGTGGCTAAAAGAGACAAAAATGGATATTATTAGAAGAGATCAATTCAGAACAGGGAAAGATGGTTGCTTTCAGATTCTTTAAAGACTGATCTTGTGGTTTAATTTTATTAAATACTTTAATTAAGGACTTTGTGCAAAATAGGAATGAATTAATGAAATTCATAGTTGAAATGATGTTGAGAGGTACTGTATATGTAGAGGGGGTGAAAATATCATACAGAAGAAACTGAACAACCTTGAGGACTGAACTCACAGAAAAGAGGCAAATTTAATATATCTATGTGCATGGCCATGCACTTTTACACTAATACCAAGATTACCTGCTTTACTTGGAGACCAACCTTTGGAAATAAAAGAGGAGGAGAAATATCTGTACATGTTATCTGATCCCAAAATAATGTGCAAATGGAAGTGTGTGACTCAAAATGTGTAAGACATATCCAAAGGAATTAAGAAATATTCTTTCCTCTGTCTGGAGAAGGACTAAATCAGTAAGTGAATGGACACTGAATTTTATTTCTTCAAGCAGAAAATGTTATGTCCATTAGGCTGAAAATGGTAGATTATTGTTATTTACAGGTGACAAATCAGGCTAAGTGTGATGCATATATGAGAAAATAAGCACAAATTTGCAATGAGCACATCAGCACAGATAATCAGAAAGGTGTTTTTTTAACCATATATAAACTAAGATTCTTCAACAACCTTTCAAAATGGCCAGTATGGGAAAAGTCTTTGTTTTAGGCACTCCAGAAATATTATGTGATATATTTGACAAAAAAAGGCAGGGGCTTGGGCTTGAGAACTCAGAAGGTGCCTTCCAGTTCTGTCATTCAGTATTCCTGTAAATTAATGTTAATTTAACTCAGAAATCAAACTTTTTTTTTTTTTTTGCAAACAATATTCATGCTTCTATTTCATATACAGTCACATTTACTGTTAGATTTTCTGTATACTGTGACTGAAGGCAGGTAGAATAAGTCATCCTCAGGGTCATAACAACAGATATAACTGAGATAAAATGCTACCTAACAGTCTGATTTCCTCTCATCTATTCCAGTTTTTAATTAAGATGGTGTAACACCTTCAATATTTCTGGGTATTCACTACAATAAAATAATCCAATACCAGACCTTTTTGACTCACATTTCTTTCTCCAGCTACTGTAGTCAATTGAATCCCTAATATATATATGTATGTATATGTGTATGCATGTACATCTCAGCCTTGGGCAGAGTATATATCTAAAATGGATTTACCAGAATATTTCCCCAGAGATTTGTATTCCCTGGGTTTAGTTGTTTTGTTCTTTTTGTTTCTTCTGATGGTAGACTCTATAAGACTAGCTAGCTTGGAGGTGCAAGTGCACCCCAGAGGGAAAGTGTTACTTATTTTTCATAGTATAATTGATTATTTTGAATAATGTATGTGATGGCTAGATAATGAGTGGAAAAACAATGTCTAAACATGACTCGGTACTGTTTTCCACAGTATCTGTGATTTGATGGCTTAACATATGAGGTTGGCCTTACAGGACAAGATAACTGTTACATTATTTTCTGTAAGTAAAAACAATCCAGCACATTTTCCCCTCCCAGAAAAAAAATAATATGAATACCTAGAATTTCATTTATATTGTTTTATCTGAGATACTAGTATAAAAATTATGTACAGAGTTAAATAATTGATGAAACTTTTTTTTTTTTTTTTGAGTGGGTTTATCAGAAGGGGAAAAAGAAATGTTTCTGTGGATAAAAAGAAAAAAGCCAAAAACACACCAAGAACTGAAACAAGGGAATCTGTAAAGCTTTTGACACAGATTAGGGGGATGGAGCACCTCACTCATGAGGAAATGCTGAGAAAATTGGAATTGTCCAGCCTGGAAAGAGAAGGCCTCAGGGTGACCTAATTGCAGACTTCCAGGACCTGAAGGGATCCTACAAGAAAAATGGAGAGGGATATTTACAAGGGTGAATGTTTTTAACCTGAAAGAGAAGAGGTTTAGGTTGTGTATAAGGAAGAAATTATTGACTGTGAGGGTGGTGAGGTACTGGCACAGGTGGCTCCCTGGAAGTGTTCAAGGTCAGGTTGGATGGGGATTTCAACAGCCTGGAGTGGTGAAAGGTTTCCTTTCCCATGGCAAGAGGGATGGAAATGGATGATCTTTAAGGTCACTTCCAGCCCAGGCCTTTCTATGGTTCCTTGCAATTGTCTTTACTAAAAATAGCATTTTAAAGAAAGCTGGAATTATTACAGGCTCTCTGCTTGTATTCTAGAGGGTGAGATGTGGTGTAACTTGCAGTTAGAACAGGATCATGTCATAGAACCAAAGTTTTTTCTCTGTCTCATCCTAAACTGTACTGCAATGACCCGTGGGATCTTCTTTGCTTTACACCAAAATTGAGTTTTAGGTGTGTTTTGATTTGGATTTTGACTTTGGGCAGCAGGTCAAGTCATAAACTATATCTCACCTCAGCAAGACAACATTTACCCTATGGGTCTGCAGGGGCCTCTAAGAGCAGTCAAGTGTTTAAAATAGGTGCATTTTGACAAATGTAATCTGTGAAATATCAAAGTTAATTTCCTTTAGCACTGTGAGCTGTACCTGTAGAAAAGGGACTGGATAAGAAATACACAGTGAATATGTGTTTGTTACATTTTTGTGGTTACAGTTTGTAGATTGCTGAAGGGAAAAATGAACAAATTGATGGATTTGGTTATGTGTGAAATGGATACGTAACAAGGGAACTAGAAAACCTTTAACATTTCCAGAGATCAGAACTTCCAACCTACCGTATAATACTCCACTCCAATTTCATTCAACTGTGATGGAGGGAAAAATTCCATAATATTGGTGTGCATTTAATTGTCACAGGGAAATAAAATTAGGAAGTTTAGTAATACCATAAAAATGTGTGGTGTTATGCAAGAACTTAAAATTACATGCTCCCTAAAGTAAAATTATTATATTACATAGGCTCACAAAAGCTTTCAAACTAAGCAGTATAATCTCACAGTTAAGAGCTTTAACTTCTGATTGAGAAAGGATAGAAACATAAATGCCATTGCTGTCAAGACCCAACAGTACAACAGAGTTGAGGTGAATTTTTATGTTTTTCAAACACTTTTCTTATGCTAATGGTGTTGATAAAAACATAAGACACAATATTTGTACTTTCCATGCACAGCTGAGATATAAATATCAATGTCAGAACAAAGGAATGCCCATTTATATATGGACACACAACCCACTGACACCTTCCAGTCAATGAAAGAACAGCAGGAAAAGACAGATGCTCATTGTCCTGCATCTATCAAGCTGAAGCCATGTATCTCCCATCTTATCAAGAGTCTCTAGACAAAGCTTATCTAGGAAAAAGATTTGAGTGCAGGAAAAGACAGACTCTTCAAGCACCAAATAAAAGGTCAGAGTGCTAATGGGTGGATAGAAAGGTTTAATCACTCATACTTTACCCTGCACTGAGTGTTCTTGTCTTCTAGCCCGGTGGCCAAGGCTTCTTGGCCAGCAGGGCCATTTCACACAGAGAACCAGCTGATCAATATGCATTGCATGAGCAGACACTGGACTGGAGCACAGAATTCTCTAAATAGCTCCACTCTGTGCCGTTAAAAAGATTAAGCAAATTCATGAGCAGAAAATATGTATTCTGGATGATCCAGACCCGATGCACTTTGGTCCTCTGTGGTCCATGCTGTGAAATTCTAGGACCCCTCAGGATTAGCCACTGAACTGCAAAATAGATCCAGGGCTTTTTCCAGCTGATGCAAGGCAATGAAAAATGACTATTGACTTCTGCCAAGAGAAGTTATACACGTCTCCAGGACAGAAATGAACCAAATAGGTTTTCTGGAAAGCCAATAGAAAGAAAATGCAATAGTCCAAGGTCCAGAAATGCAGGCTTTTATGTAAAAATTCTAGATTCTTGATCTAAGTGATAACTGCATTCTGTAAAAAATACAGTTGAAATACAGTTGCTTTTTAAACTTGTGGGCGACAAGTTGTCAAATGGTGGATATGCATAAAGATACCTAATTATAATAGTCTCACAGGTAAGAAATTAAATCAAGATGTATCCTAGGCTAAGCTGTGAATTATGAAAATCTGGACCAAGAACTTCCAAGCAGATAACCCAGAGTGTCAGGAGGTGCAGTCCACCCAAAAGACACAGTGAGGGCACCATCTGGCACCTTGCATTTGAGGAACTTTCAGCATGCACGTTGTTAAATCCCCATTCTGCAGCTTTGATTTTGGGGGAAAATAGCTGATTTATTTTGGTTACCCTAGTGGTTATTTTCTCTCCGTTTTATGTTAAGCTTGACATAGTTTGTAATGACAATTGAACAATTAATTCATGAAGTCTGTGGATCTGGTTTCTATATTTCAGGCCAATTCACTTGTCAGTGAGCTAAGATCAGCTACTTTGCCTCACTTAATATTACAGTTCATTTCCAAGTGAAGAACCTCTATACATTTCCCTCTTTTTTTCCCTTTTTTTTTTTTTGTCCTCAGGACAAGCCTTATCAGTATAATTTCTTTGTATTAAATGACCCCTGAAGGTATCACCTGCAGCTGAGGCTTCACTGGGTTCAAGCAACGATAGATTCAGCGTACAAAATACAAATTAAGCGTTGTTTACTAAATAAACAGAGACTGTTTCTGTCTCAAGACATTCCTGAGAAACAAGTGTTTGGAGAATGGGTGGTGAAACATTGTCTGTAACTGTTCTGTCATTAAATTCTGCTGATTTTGGTCACTGTCAGAGTGAAAACTAAGGAAGATCTGGTTTTTCATCACTGCTTTTGTTTTCTTAAAATTAAGGTGGCAGATTACCAAGACCACAAGGTGTCTTCTCATTTCCTCTGGCCACCCATCATTTCCAACTCTCTCTGAAGGTGACTGACCAGAAGACTTAAATTACGAGGCAGCAAGACCACTAGAAGTACCTGAAGTGACAGAATAGAATACTGCACAGTTTAAATCACTTTTCTAGAGCAGAACCAGAAGCACTGATAAAATTTACAGACGCTTTTTTTTGAAAAAGGAAAAATCTGAAGTGAAGAGCTTTAAAATGTAACAATGTATAAAATTCCATCCCTAGTACTCTGAAACTGTAAAAGATTTTTTATAAATAAATACTGAAAAAAAAAATGCTGCTTTTTTTTCCTTTCTAGTGTGTGGATAATTTTGGCTAGGGGCCTAGAAGATAAACTGTAATTTATTATGACCTGACATCTTGGATTGCTAGAGTGTTTTGTTATTTGGCTTAGTTGTTCACTCTTTTATTCATAAAAGATAAAGTAATGATTGGCTTCTTTCCTATAATATTTTTGGAAGGAGAAAAAGGTGTTTTCTCAAGGTGATACCCTTCGATTTCAGAGTCAAATGTCAAATTATGAATTGAACTTGATGTTTTGTTTCATGTTCATTCATGATAAAAATATGTTTGATATGAAATATCACAACTATCTGGGAAATTTAATTTTTTGTCATAATCTGTAAGCATTGCTATACAGAATGCTTACCCTTATGAAGAAATTTATGGAGTGCTATACCTCACTCGTCTGCCTCTACAAAGACGGGATAATAATATTTATCTATGTGACAAATGAGATAAGCAGCTTAATTTATTAAAGTTTGTAAACTGCTTTGAGATCCTCTAATAAAAGTTCCTGTGCAAGAAACAAAGTAATAGCATTCATATCATAAAGGAAAGTAAACCTTTAATTTTGCCAAAGTTCCCCGGGTGAATAGATAACTCTTTAATGAGATTAAGGACGTGTTTGAGATTGGCAATTTTATAACAAATCCTCAGTGAATACAAACATGTAAAGTTGCTTGGCATAACTTTTTGCAATTGCATTTATAAAAGTAATTGGATATTATGAGACTGTGAATAGCGGAGAAATACAGCTGGGAGTTCCAAGTTGTGAATTATATGTCATACTTTATTGTATAGCTGTGAGTGCTGCTGCTGTTGTGGAATTTGAATGGGTTTTCTGTCAGATGATTTATTAGTGTATGGACAATATTTGACTAGCATTATGCTTATTTATTGATACTCATAACAGCCATTTGATCATATGGTAACATGAAGAAATGGTTGCAACACTGTGATGCAAATGTGTCTTTTTTTCCTTTTTCAACTAATCCTGATGTGCCAGAGCATTTGTAATCAATTTTTAAAGGATTTAAAGACTCAAAAGGATACTCTTGAACTTGGAATGAAGAAGAGTATAGTTCTAATTGAGTATTAGTTTTCTCTGCATGGAAGGATGGAAAGAGCTGTACTGACCATTTCCCTGTGCGAATGAAAAGCAGATCTCATTTGAAAGGAACCCTCATCATCTGAAGTGACCTAATATGTGTTTTGATTGAATAATTCTGTGCTATCCAGTAGAGAACAATAGCCTCAGAACAGCAAGATTACATCCATTCATGTTTTGACATTTTTCTTTTGATTTTTTTTTACAACCCTCAGAGATAAAAGGAAACAATTTAAATTGCAATGAAATAAAACTGTGCAGTTTTTGAATATGCAACCTATATTTACTTTAAAAAAAGCATGAAATATTTTTAAGCAATGTTACAACTGAGAATTTCCTAATATAAAAAGAATAAAATTAACATCCATGAGGTCAAGAATGACCTAAAGCTGTATTATTTATATTGTAGAATCATATGATATCTTGGGTTGGATGAAAACTAAAAGATAATCTAGTTTCAAGCCATTTTCCAGAGGCAGGAACCCACCTCTCTTGGGGATTATATATAAGTGATATCTTCACTATATCTGATATAGCTTAAATATCATTGCTCCTGCACCATACTAAAATATTATTACAGTGTTGGGAAATAAAAATAACAAGAATGAAGCAGGATTCCATCAAGATGATGATGATGATGATGATGATGATGATGCTGTAGTCTTGTAATAGCCATAATAATATTGCCAGTTCAGTAGGAAACTATTCCAGGCCTCAGGAATAGTTTTACAACTCAGAATCCAGTCTCATCCTCAATAGCTGCCAGCATCTTCAGGGTCATTTGACTTGAGCCCCGGGTGGATTTAATGCTGGGTCTGTCCGACACAGCTTCGAGCAGCAGCAGTTTTTGCTCCTGTCCATGGGGTCACATGCCCCAGCTGCCTGGCTCAGATGCTTCTCCTGATGCTAAGTGTTGGGGTGAAGGTGAGGTGGCAGCTTGTCTCTTTTTTTCATCAATCTTTGCTCTGTCAGAATTGTAGGAGGCCTTTTTGCCCTGTTAGTCTAGACACCAGAAGCCCAAATATCTTCTTACACTCTGCCAGCATAAAATGACCTCAAAATGTTCTTAAATTACAGTGAGCTGTATATTCACTCACAGTTTAAAGCTCTTTGTAATGCTTGGTGCCAGAGTAGTGCCAAATGTAAATCACAGCCAATATAAATCAGGGCTCATTTAATGTACTATGTGGAGTGGGAACGAGAAAGTTTAGAATCAAGTAGCAATCTCTTTTCTCTGGCATGAGACTCCTACCAATTTATGTTCTGATCACTAATGCATGGAATAATTTGCACCCTATTATTAAGGAAATATGTTATCTCCTCAACAAAACTTTCCCTCATTCTTAAGTTAAAACAAATTTCTCTATCCTAATAATTTCCCATCCAAAAAACCCCCAAACATCTAATAAAAAACATTAAAAGAGAAACATATTTGGGATGACACACAGAAGGCATTTCTTAATGTCCAGCCACTGCTTGTTACTATTGGTCTGTTATTTACAACAAAAGCAGCCTGAGTAATAAGAACTTGTTTTATGCTATGACTTGGAGACTACAGCTGGTTCTTTAGTTTTTTGTTGTCAACAGCCTTGCTAATGTATCTGAACAAAGAAGCTCAGATCCATGGGATAGGAGATCTTCCTCTGTGGTTTACTGGACACACACCAAAACTTAATATTGTCCTGTAATGTCAGCTCACTGTAAGTGGATCTCAACTCAGATTTTTTTTTTCCTATCTAGCTACTCTAACTGGATTCCTGGAGCTAATTGCCAGGCTTTATTCTTCTGTGGGATTCTGCAGTTCATGCCTCCTAAGCCTTGTAGCTAGTTCCTTAAATATTTATCCTCCATCCTTCTTTCCCAGAAATTGCTTCCTTCGTGAGATGTGGGTATCTTTTGGCGTCACATTTAGCTTCATAAAAGAATAAACAACATTGCAAGAGAAAAAGAAAAAAAAATCTTAAAAATGTGATTTTCTAAAAATTGACATTTTTGAAAAGTCATTTCATCCCCAGTTTTAAGAAGTGTAACAAAATACAGCACTTTTAGAAGTAATTTTTATGTCTGATTTCACCATTGCTTTTAGTCTGACGGGTCATGGTTGAAATTGGGAAGAGTTCTCTTATTCAATCTTTTTATGTTTTTTGTGTTGGGTTTTTGTTTGTTTGCTTGTTTTGTGGTGGTTTTTTGTTTGGTTGATTTATTTTGTGTGTTTTTCTTTTTTTTTTTTTTTTTTTTTTATTGGATTTGGTATCTTGCTGCAGCTGTTCTGATGCCTGGTTCCAGTAAGACAAATTCCCACAGGCAATACCCTGCATTGGTTTAAGGTTTTGCTCAGTTTAAATGTGAATGCTGATTACCTTCAACCATAAGTCAGCTATCAGGTAGAACAGTTTTTTCAGATATATGTAAAGGGAAAGTTGGGAAGGTTCAGCACAAGATGAGGGAGGGGTCCCCAACAAATAATGACAGACAGATCCACTTCATTACAGCCCAAGTAATTTAGGAAAATAAAATATAGAAAGAAAAAATAAGGTAAAAAAGCACTTGGTAACAACTACTTTCAAAAATATAGAGTATATTTTTTACCATTTAAAAAGTAGTTTTATTGCTTCACAAAGTTTGGCAAAAAAAAGTTTATCATTTAGATGACCCCCATATATCTGTTCATTACATTTTTCTCATTTCAGTATAAGGTTGTCTTTTTCCCATTTTGAGTGAGTTTAAAAGCTCCCTATTTCAAAATATTTTCCTAATATATAGCCTTGCCCTTACTGAAACTCCCATTTATCTCCAGCAGATATTGGAAACATTTTCATACTTTTCTTTTCCTGGTGCTGTTACATACTGAATACTGTTATGTTTACCTTGGTCTTTTCTACTCTAATCTAATCTGCTTTATTCTGGTGCCTTGTCATGCCCTGCTGTTGAACTCTGATTATGCAGAATTCAAAATTTAGATCTTCCTAACGACCTGGGAAAAATTCAGGTCAACTATTTGGATAATCAAGAAGCCTCTGGTACTTTCTCTTCCAAAGTGTGAAGGAGACTAAGGAACAGCAATTACAGAGCTCTGCATCTCCAAAGCATAGATTCCTCAGTTCTTTAAAATTTTATTTTCTGAAAGCAGAGGCTTCTTCTATATTTCAATATGTAAAACACTTTATTTTTATGTTGAGTTCAGCCTGCTTGCAAGATGACCTGTTATTCTCACATTCACAATCAGTTCAGCTGTCACAGAAAGCCAATATAGGCAGAATTTCCACAGTTTATATCACCCATATTTTACATCTGAACAGTCTTTTTATAATTTGAAAATCAGTGTTACCATTGGGTTTTTTTCTTTAATCAAAACAGATACTAAAAGAGTTAACTTCTGTAAATATAAGTTCAGTGAACTCAGACAGAAGAACAAGTCATTCCTAGATTTCTTTCAGATGTATTGGCATTTTCCTAGCCTGCATTTGGCCTCACTCTCTATTATTGTCTTCCTTCTAATTCAAATAATTTAACCACTGTTCTCTTTCATATGTCTGCTAAGTGGCCATGGAAGGAGATTATATAAAATACAAAAACATCTCTTCAGGGTTTTTTTTTTCTTCTAATACAGTTTTTTAAACTCAAATCAATTACAAGTTATCTTCTTTCCAGCTATTATATAGTGAAATTATGACCAGAAATGCCATATCAGAATCTTCATTTCCCGGCACAGAAGCACTAAAAGGCCATAACATCACCAATCCAGTAACTGTGACTTTGATTAGAAAGGAATTGGTTATGGGAGTTATTCCAAGCAGGCCTTGGTGTAGACAGTAATTAATAGTGTTAATCAGGAGTTCAAGTTCCTGTTTCCCACCTTCTATCCATAGACCTTTTAACTCTATAGATCACTAGTATATTTTTTTCTTCATTTTGTGTCTCCTTTTGATATATTTTTGTTGGGTTTTGGGGTGGCGGGGTTTTTCTGTCGGTTTGTTTGTTTTTGTAGAGTACACTTGATTTTAATGGAAACATCTCTATCTCTTGCAAGTAGAATATAGAATGGCAATACCTGTCAGCAAGCAAGTTGTCCTCAGGCCATAATTTTATACCCAAATGAAGTATTTACAGAACAACATGGACTAACTCCCTACTTCTGCAGTTACACAGTTAACATGGAATTCTTCAGCCTCACACATTTGATAGTTTATTCAGAAACATATTCTCTTTTCTGGCTCAAATATTATTGATAATGAGGTCTTGGTTACCTTGCATCTGTTTATTATTCAACCACATCAGAGGAACTCAGTTACTAATAAGTGGTTATTGCCTGTGAATCTCTCAGTCTCCTAATTTTACTCTCCACCATTTGAACAGTGTTTGATCAGGTGATGTCTCTCCCCTTCAAACTCAACTAATGGACAGCAAAAATATATTAATAAATCATTACTAATTCTGTCATTTCTAAGAATGCCAAAAGGCATAATTGATGTACTTGAAGAAAATAGGATACAAGAAAAAATGAGTGGCCCTCTCTCTAAAGGATGGTATTACAACAATAAACTGTAAAGATACTATTTTTCTTCTCTTATGACAGAGCAAAAAAAGAGATATGATAAATTTTGTTAGTATAAGTAACTTTCTGCTTTCTTACTGCTGGCCATATAAAAACCACCCAGTTCACAGCTTTCAGCATTACCATCAGACCTGTTCCTGGGTTGCTCAAGGCTTTAACCAACCCCACCTTGGAAAACCCCCAGAGATGGAGACTGCAAAAGGTCTTCGGGCACTTTGCTCCACTTCTTCCTCCAGCATTGTGTCTCCCTTCCCAATGACAGCCCAGAAACTGCATTCCCCTTTGTCTGAGGCTGGTGTCATACACCCAGAGAACAAAGGCACCTTGCAGAAGCACTAATGAGAATGTGTAGTAGAGGAGCAGTAAATCTGCATTATGTGTTTAGGCTGCGATCTGACCTTACAGGGGTACAAGAAAAGGCTTATCTGATCCCCAGAGTGCCATGGTCACAGCTGGAAATGAAGGCTTGAAAAATAAACTTTATGATAGCTGCTAATATTACAAATTGTAGCACTATGGAATAAATCACAGGAGCCATGAAATGCAACATACGGTACCCTGTTCTCAGCCAAATGATTTATTCATGAATGTTCGGAATTCAAATGAATTGGCCATGAATATTCATGGTACTCCTTTGTAACTAGATATTGTAAGGAAATCTAGGCTAATTACAACAGAGGCTCTTTGCTAGCATTTGCATAGTGGCAGTGGGAACATTTTGGAAGTTGGAATTCCTTACTGGAGTCCCAGCTGTAACTACTTCATGTGATTGAATGAGTACAGAGGTCAACAAAGCAAATGTGTAGTACTGCTTGGATGAAGTCTGCTGGCATCTACCCAGTCTATTAGTAGAATATGCACCATTAAACCATGAATATTACATAACTTACTGCTAGTAAAACAGTAGACATTCATGCAGAGCAAGCCTTAAGCACAAGTAAGTCAAGTGGCTTTTGGGCTGTGTTCCAGCAGGCACAAGAGGTCAATTTCTGCTCACAGTTGCATTAGTGCAAATTCACTGATTTCAATTAAGTTCCATTGGTGTGAATACAAGACAAATTTGGCCCCATCTACAGGCTTATAACTCATAAACTGGCAATTTTCTTTTCCAGTAACAGCCCTGAGAAAAGAATTATACCATGATTTTTTTTATCTATTTCCAGTGATATAGGCTCAGGTTAAAATGTTGTGAATCTGGTATTACATTTTTTCTTGTTTTCTCAGAAACATCAGTAAGAGAGGATGCTTTTTTTCCCTCTCTGTTGGTCTCACTTAAAAAAAAAAATCCTGTATAGAATGTCTGCAATCACATGTAGTCAGATTAAGAAGAGACATGTAGCTTTGACATTGATGACAAAGAAAAAAAGAAGCATCAAACCCAAATAATAGCTGGATCTTTCTTCATCTAGAGAATGACAAGAAGGTAAGATCCTTAGGGAGTTCTTGCATTCATATCTGCTAAGCTCACACAAGACAGTTCTGATCTGATGCCCTGCATATCACAAATCCCATCATTTTTTCTAATTACTGTTTTTATCAAAATCAGATCTTCTGATCAACTCACTTTATCTAAAGATACAGAGGTGATGAGTCTTACAGTTGATGTCTATGAGTCAAACACCTACATTTGATCTGGATATCTAAGGTGTAGGCAGTTTGTTAGATTGGGACAGATTCACAGGACAGATTTCTAAACCATGGAAGGTGAATTAAGAATACAAAGAATTTCCAGATAAAAAAGAGAGATGTAGATGTCAATGCTTACATTGCATAGGTTGAATTGCACATTGCACTCAATGAATTGCATTAGAGTTTTCCCCAGCGAAATTTTTTCCCCAGGAAAATCTAAGATTTCCCCCATCAAATAGCTAAGATATCTATTTCACTGTTAAAATATGCATCTGACTTCTGATATAATTTTTTTCTGCCCTTAGCTTTCTTTCAGAGCTGGCAAAAAGCCTTAAAAAAAAAAAACAAAAAAATAAAAAAAACCAAAAACAAACAAACAAACAAACAAAAAAACTTAAGAAGAGGCAATAATTCCTGCAGGAAATGCTTTTACTATTTCTCTATTTGTTAATAAATGTCCTTCCTTGGCCTTTGCCTCCTGTTATGACTTTGTTCTCCTTGTCTAATGTGGTTATTATGGACTGTGATTATGTCGCCTCATAAACTCTTTTGGGATACACTGTAGATAAAGCCTCTTAAGCTTTTTATTTCAGACCCTACTCTATCCCTGCAGTTTTCTTCTGAAACACCAAAACTTTCCAATATTGGCAGTGAAACATGAACACTAGAGATAAATACTCTTTTTTCCCTCAAGTACTATAACCAAAAGTAAATACTATTTACCTCCATAAAATTTTACTTTTAACTATAGTGGTTTTATAGTGTTTAAATTAATTAAATGTTTGTGTGATGGCAACAGACAGCCTCTTTTGTTCTCAAAGCTATTGCTTTCTAGAATATTTTCTGTGGGAATGGTCTAAAACCCCTCTGTTTCCCAGGTATATGATGCTACATTTGACTCCCCCAGAAGAATGTGATTCTGATAAGCATAAATTTTTATTGCTGAGTTATTCTTTATTAGTCTTCATTTCTTTGTGTTGTCCTTATACTTCATCACTTATAATTTTATACTTTGTTTACAGGCTGTTGATAAAATATATTAAATACAAGAACTCATGTAGACTCTCTTTGGTACACTTTATCTATCTATCTATCTATCTATCATCTATCCTCAACTGAACAACATTTTATACTTAATTATATTTCTGGGTTATTAGCCAGTTTTGAGAAATGCATTGTGTACAAATCTGATGTACACACTGAGACGACAAGAATTAAAGGAGTTTTGCAATTGAGTGAAGCCAAATAAATTAAGTCCTTTGCTGATTGTTTTTGTGTATTTATGAGGAAGGAACAGTTACAAGAAGCAATCAGGTTGAAAAATCCCAATTCCTCACCTTCTCAAACTTTTGAGGGAAAAAATGGAAGTGAACTTTGATTTTTAATGTCTGAGTCAACATTAAAACACTAAAGACTGAGAGGAAAAAAAAAAAGGAGAGAAAAACAAACCTGAGCAGAAGATAAAGGAAGTACAATCAACATAAGCACAGCAGGAGAGTCTTTGAGTGCCCTGGATATGACAAAGGGTGCTCTTATTCCAAGCTTGTAGAACACAGCAGTTTTGCTCTGTGCTTGATTTATATTGTGCCCCTTCTATGGAATCAATTGCTTGAATGCTGGCAAGAGCTCCGTGCTGCTCCATTAAATGTAAGACCCACTGTGCTACAGGGTACTGATTAGCATGGACAGGAACAGACAGGAATGCCTGAAAATTCAGTGCAGCCAAGTTTTTAAAAACTATCAAGTCACAACTTAACAAGAAGCCCAATTAGTGCTCAAATATCTTGTCTATTTTCTCTAGCTTGGCATTACTGTTGTTAGAACAGATTAAAACTAATGTATAACTCCCAGAGCACAAAATGACATTACAAAATAAATATTCTAAATGAACTGTTCTCCATCCTGTATATGCAACCCAAGATGCAGAAGTACACTATCACATGGATGATAAATGAAGATCAGTTTGAATTTGTGAAATGATTATATATGTAGTGCAAATGAATAATGAAATAACATTTTTCCACCCACATGCATATGATCTATTTCTGATGAGTTGAAATGACACATTTCAATTATTCTTTTTATTTTTTCCCTTAACAGATTATTCTTGCTATTTGTATGTATTTAACTAGTCATAAATATTTTTTTATATACCATAAGAAACAGAAAAGGAGCTAGGCCTTTTACAAACTTTGCTCCTTGGAAGGAAATTTCTGAATAAACCTTTGTCTGACATTCACTGAAACATGACTGAACAGGCATGTCAGTGAAGATTTGTAAAATGTAATGTCAATGCTCTTCTATAAAACCGTAGTTTGAGACTAAAGTTTTGGTCTCTCTGTCTGGGGTTAAACCATGACACCTTATAACTGTTGCCTCATGGTTTTTATTTTGGTGGGGGGTTTTTTATTTGTTTGTTTGTTTGTTTTGTGTGTGTGTGTTTGGGTTTTGTTTTGTTTTGGGTTTGTTTGGTTGGTTGGTTGGTTGGTTGGGTTTTTTGTGTGGTTCTTTTTTTTTTTTAAGGATACTTAGCAGTAACAAATAGGAACATTAGAGATAAAATGTCCAGGCTGGAGCTCTTTGTGTCTGCTTGTTTCTCAGAGAAGAAGTGCAAGATGGTAATAGATTTGTTCTCTATAAAACTATATGAAATTCAGAAAGTTGCCAGACAGAGTAAGACTGGACTTGCTCCTCAAGGAAGCAATGAAGAGTTGAAGACTATTTCAAAACTTCTGTCCAGTGTTCTCTCATACTGAAGACCTGAGTTTCCAAATTTCAAAACCATTCACGTAAAAGGTACAGTGTAAATTCAAGGTCTTACAGGTGGTCTTCTTATGAGTTCCCTTAAAGAAGGCCTCTGCATTTGGTAGATGCCTCCAGTGACACCCTTAGGATTCTCAAGCACTATGAAGAAAGAGTGCTTGAATGCTATTAGGAATGTCAAAGATTTCTGTAAATGTCACTTATGTGACTTCATGGTGGCATGGTGGGAAGAAAAATAAGATTTTAACAAGTTACATTTATTTGATACACCATGAAAACAAGTTCTAATGGTAAAGAAAGTGAAACAAAGGAAGAGATTGTCTCAGATTCTTGTAAAGTTAGTGGAAGTCCTCAAGAAACAGGACAATCAAAATGCAAGAATGAAAGAGGTAGCATTGATCCTGCCATGGGGGAACAACATATCTCAGAATCTTGGATGCACTCCATAGTATTCTGTAGCATGGCAAGGACCTGAAGGTATTTTAGACCATCCTAGAGAATAATGGTTGGCAATTACAGGCAGTTAGTAAAAATTCAGAAGTTCACTTTCAAGGCAGCGAGTAAAAAAAATCAAATATTCTGTTTCAAAAACTTCAACTAAATGCAACTGAAAGTGGGAGGAGATGTGAGTCAGGCCCAAGCTTGTCCTTCCACCTTGGGACTCTGCACTGGAACAAAGATCATTTCCTCCACAGGGTACACCTCATCATCAATGGACTTGTTCACCCAAAACCAGGAATGCATTATTTATGTTAAATAATTACGCTCTCATAAAAGCCAGGCATTTCATCTGGAGAGCAGCACACTGCAGAAGGTGTCATAGTGGGCCTATGAGAAATTACATTTTTGTTAGTGACATCACCATAAAAAGTCTCTTATTTTTAATCAAGAAATAAGTTTATCTTTTCAGGCTTTGCTATTAGGCATTTTGAAGGATTTGCATCTCATATCTTTCCCTCTCTCCCTCACTCCAAGCAACTATTACAGTGTCTCTCTGCAAAAGAATGCTTAGATTTAAGATGAAAGCAAGAAAAGAACAACAAAGATGATACTGCAGATACTCTCATCTTTATTTGTCCTGAGTTGTAACTTACCAAATGAGTGGATTTACTCTGACTCCCTGTAATTATCATTATGGGAGACAGAATAGAAACAGAATAAGGTGCTGGTTTTGGAGTTAAACTTCACTTTTCACACTATTCTCCCTCCTGTTTATTTTGGCTTTGATACTGCCAAAAAAAGATTACTCTGCACAGTTTCATTCCAAAGCTCCAAACTGAAGCCATTGCAGGACATTTTATTGTATGTTTGTATTTTGCTAATCTTTTTCTCTCATCTATTTACTGGATATGAATTGTAAGAAGCACTGTGGCACATTTGTGTGCTTCATGAAAACAGTTTGCATGTGCAGGCAGCATATGGCAAATGTATAAATGGTTATGAATAAACCATGAATCATCACAATTATTAATAGCTGATAAAGTCCTGAAAAAACCTTTAGCTGAGCAATCCTAAGGAACAATTGAGTGCAAAATGCTTTGAAGAAATGTGTCTTCATTTAAGAAGTCAACACTCCCAAAGCCTTAAACACTGGATTTAGCATGAGACTGAGTGGAGCCAGCTATCAAAATGGTTTTAGCAGCAGTGACTCTAACAGAGCGTGTGCTCTTCTGGCATCTAATGATAGAGGAGGTGGTGAGAGGAGGACAGGGGAATAGATTGCTCAGGGGATTTGTAATGGGAACATCAAGAAAACACTTGCCAATTTCACTGTGCTTTTCATCATATGATCTCAGAGTGCTTTTCTCATAGATTCATTGCTTTTATGGCCAGAAGGGAGCATTAGATCATCCAGCCTGTGATCCTGTATAATGCAAAATTTCATCCAGTTATCCCTTCACACAACCCAATATCTCGGATGCTTTGGAATCTCTGTGAGCTCATGCATGTTGAGAAGAACTTGCTTAGAAGTCCTAATTTAAATGAGATAAGTTTAGTGCATAAATATTGCAATCTGAAAAGAACTACAAGATCACATCCACAAAGATTTAAGATGCAAATGAACACCCAAGACATCATCCTGAGCAAAGATGTTGCTGTTTAAGAGTCTGCAGAGATGCATATTTTTTCCCTCTGATAATTAGATCTTCACATACCTTTAAATTTTACACTAATTTATGTATATACTAAAACATCTCACACCTTAAAGAAATGGGATTTTTTCTTCTGCACTTGATAGGGAAAATCTTTCTATTTCTCCCTTCTTTTTCTATGTTGTGAGAGTATGAAGAATGTGCTCAGTTAGGAGAAAGATTAAGTACTGAGGTAACTTTTTAGGATTAAGTTCTGAAGTGACTTTTTGTTGCGGCTCACATATCATGGGACAAAAGTATACACAAACTCCATCCTTCTCTTTCACTCTGACCAGACATTTGCAATCAGTGACCAAGGATCAATACCTCATTTGATTTTTTTTTCTGTTACTGCATCTCAGTTCACAGAAAATTTTCTGAGGTACTATCATAAACTTTTGTTGATCCAGAAATCTGCATTTTTGAGGGTTATTTAAATCCCACTTTGAAAAGGTCCCTATAATAGCAAAAAGAGAGAAGATTACCATTCTCTCAGCTGGCATAATTTGGCAATTCTAGTCCATTCTACTTTTAGATCATTAAAAATTTTGTAATTCATAGAGCACGTTTTAAATATAAGATCATACGGCAGACTAAACTGGCAATAATAATCAACAACGGGCTTATATGTGATTTTATCCTGGTGAAAATGTTTAATATAAGTTTTGCATGTTGGATAAAACAAATGGCAAAGAATTTTGATATATTTTTGATACAGTATTATGAAATTTTTCTACTTTTCTGTTCTGATCTTTTTGTTTTCCATTGTGATATATTTTGGAATAGTATTACGATTTTTTGCCACTTTTAAAATTTTAAATGTTAAAATCAGGAAACTGAGAATAGTATTTCTCGATGTCATTGAATTGGCTTGCTTTTATCATCAGCTCAGACAAAATGTTATACACAAAGGGTTTTATCCATAAATTGGGTACTTGCATGTCAAAGTCCCAAGACAAAATTATATGGTATTTGGATTAATTGTCTCCAAACACTTTTAATTTCACCTATATTTAATATAAGCGTAATTCTTTTTATATAAAACAAATAAACCCACAGGACTCTGTGGTTATATGAATAAGAAATGAAAAGCAAAAGTGAATAAAATGCACCAGAGCAGTGATCGGAAGTTTGAATTTCAACCAGCAAGGTTTTTAGCACTGAGGTGTCAATACTGAGACTGATATTGTCTAAAATAATTATTAATCAGCAGGATGACTGGATGGAATCCACCCTCAGAAATTCCAGGCGTGACAATATGTTTGAGTGAAGCTGTGGACAGGGGAAAGGCAGAGCCTCTCAACAGGTTGGATGATTGGCTTTATAAAAATTTCATGAAGACCAGCATGGACAAATGGAGACTTCTTCATCTGGGATGAGATACCCCCATGCACCAGTGCAGGTTTCCAGGTTAGAAAGCAGCTCTGGAAAAGTTCATGATGGACAAGAAATGTGCAGAATATCCCTATGGTTGACAGCCCCCTGTGTTCAAACAGTATTAACCAGAAGATTAAAGGAAGCGAAAATTCTTTGGTGTCTGCCACCTGCGAGTTTGCTTTAGAGGCCACCATAACTCATTTTGTCCTCTCCCCTACAGCAAAGACACTTCAAGATTAGGAATGCTGCAGTGAAGGGCCAGCAGAGTTGTTAACAGCACAGATCACATCATATATGAGGAGAAGAGGACACCAAGCTGTGTGTTCAGTCATCTTCACAGAACATGTCAAGCTTGAGAATTGGGACCATGTGAGCCTTTTGAAATTCAGCAAAGCCAAGTGCAAGGTCCTGCACATGAGTCAGGGCAAACACCCCTATGAGTGGATGGTGAATGGATTCCACACAGCCCCAGTGAGAAGGATTTGGGAACACTGGTGAATGAAAAAGGAGGTGTGAGCTAGAAATGGATGTTCACAGTCCAGAAAGCCAACTGTATCCTGGGCTGCATGAAAGGAAATGTGGCCAGTAGGTCAAGGGAGGTGATTGCCCTCCTCTATTCTGCTCTTGTGAGGTCTCAGTTGGAGCACTTCATCCAGCTCTGGGATTCTAAGTACAAGAAGATACAAAACTTTTAATGCAGGTCCAGAGGAGGGCTATGAAAATGTTCAAAGCAATGGAATATGTCCCCTGTGAAGAACGGCTGAGAGAATTGAAATTGTTCAGATTGTAGAAGGGAAAGCTCAGACACTTTATTGCAGCCTGAAGATTCATAAATGCTGCTTACATGGAAAGGTGGAGACAGATTTTTTACCAGGTCCTGAAGTGATAAACGAAGGACAATGGCTTCAAATGGAAGGAGGTCAGGGTTAGATTAAATTATAGAAAGAAATTTTTTACTGTGAGGATTGTGAAACCCTGGTACAGGTTGCCCAGAGAAGTGGTGAGTGCTCCATCCCTGGAACTTCCAAGGCCAAGTTGGATGGGGCTTGGAGCAACCTGGTCTAGTGGGAAGGGAAGGGGGTAAGATCTATAAAAGTTCCCCTTCCAAGTCAAGCCATTCTCTGATTCTATGAAAGAAAAAAAATGTGGGAAAAATCACTGCTATATTTAGTGTTTTACTGAAGGTGAAGACATTAAGTATTTAAATTAATTAAGCAAAAATCTATGCCATAAATATATTTTCTGATATTTTGTATACAGAAATATTACCACCAGCCTTTCAAGCTTTGAACTGAATATATGGTTGTAATCTTCAAGAACACTCTCCACACTTCTGATTTACCTTATAAAATATAGTTTTCCCACTGAAAGGAAAAATACATATTCCTTACAGACTTACGTGACATCATGCCCTAGAATGTGTTATCATAATACAGTAGTTTGTTTCTCTACATATTTTCCCTTTATTAAGAGTAATACCTCTCTTACCTACATGAGATTTTTCATTAAAATAATGAGCCATATAACACCTTGAATCTTGCAATTAACCAAATAGCATAGAAGAATTGATAAATTACAATTTCAATACCCTAGAAGCAAAAGTTTTAAATATCGTTGTTCCCATTTTTCTGGAGGTTTAAATTGAAACTGACTGGAGTTCACTCCAGTTCCTACTTGAAAAAAATTCTGCACAAGCAGCTCTCTCACAAGGTCCAAGTGGTGACTGACACTACTCTCTGACTACCTGTTGTCCTAAGCTAGAAAGGATTTTTTTCTACTGCTTGAGTGAAGTAACTCATGTTCTGGAGCCTGTAATAGGTAATCTGAATCTCTTACTGGTGTCCCTCCTTCAGCTACTGACCATAGGCCACATGAGTGGCACAGCTGAGCAAGAATTAAATGTGCAATAGGCTGCAGTAGGTGATATTCACATCTGTGACATCCCAATATCCTTGTGAGGAAAAGATGCCTTTGCTGGGAACCATGCTGCAAAACCATGACTGAATGTCTTGGTTTGGAAAGACAGGGATCTTTCCCTGTCTGTGAGGGAAAACTGGAGTTTCCCTTGGAATGGAGAATGTAAAAAGACCCTCCCTCCAAATTATTACAATTTTGCAATTAGGAGCATTCAGGCAATAACATGGGAATAGGAATAACAGTTCTTTACTAGGAATATTAAAAATATATAAATGCAATAGTACACAAAAAACCCAAACAAAAGTCCTAGAAAACCCTGATGGAGTCAGAGATACTGGACCTGACACCCTGTTGTTGTTGTTTGGAAGCAGTCCAAATAAGTCTTCCTGGAGTAACAGATGTTGTTCTGTGAAGTAGAGAGGATCCTGTACAAAAAAGGGATCCAGTGCTGGCGAGATGGGTTCAGTCTTCCTCCGAGAATTCAGTAGAAAACCAGCTACATTAGTGTTTGGAATTGCAGGTTTTATCCCGGTGAAAAGGCTTTGGCTCCTCCCACTGGGTGGAGCATCTCCCAATGGGATGAGGTGATGTTATCAGTCCTGTGAGAGCCTTCAATGGCCCATTCACAGGGGATGTCCCTCAGAGGAGGATGGGTGGAGGAAGAGATAAGGAGACCCTGCCTTATCTGGTGTTATCAGGTGTCCATTAACAGAGGGCATCCACCCTCCTACCCCCCTAGATTTAGAAGAGATAAAGAACAATATCTCCCAATCAACTTAAACAGATGAAAATAGAATACACATTTTTGGTTACATTTTTCAACACAAGACACTGAACCAGTAAATTTTGTTTGAATTTAGGTGGTAACAGAATCCAGCTGAACAAAAAGTAAATCTTTTGTGTCTCTACATGGAGTACTTGACAACCAGACTCATTTATCTCATACATATTTATTAATTTTAAGAGCTTTTTGGAAGTCATTTGACATTTCATTTAACATACTTGTATTATTATCCTTGAATGCTTATTTGTGACATTAAAAATCACTTCTAATTCTTAGAGGGGCATAATTGGCATGATACTAATGTCATTTCACATATAAAGTGAGACTGTATGTAAATGTGATGAAGATGTGTAAATATGTATATTCCTCACATTACACTTTTATTATCTATCTTTCAGTGTTAGTTACTCAGTCTTAAGTAAGTTTGGAACTCTTCATCCTATAACAATAGTCACATACATTTACAGGGTCATTTATCAAGACACTTTGACTTGGGACAGGAGATATTAATAGATAATCTGATTATCTAAGTTACCCTTTTATACTCTATTGATAATCAATAAAGATAAACCAACAATTTTAAAGGGTAAAAAAATCTTCTACCTTATATAGTTGAATCCTGTAAATGAATCCTGCATGAAATCTGCCTGCTTCCTCAAACTAGTCTCCTTTTACTTTAAGAAAGTCTACACAATGATTTGAGTAAAAGATGTTTAAAAAGATGTTTATTCTGTGAGTAGGACAAAATCATTTTCTAGATCTGTTTTCCAGGTCTTCTGTGAAATTCACAGAGATGAAGATTTTTCAGGATCAAAGCCATTTTGGCAACAGTGAGGGACTTCAAAATAAAGTCAGTCAAAAAATTGTTGGTATCATTCTACTCATAAAAGGATAATTTTTCATATCAGTGTCTTTTCAAAGGAATGTGCCTATTTCTATGAAATGTCCCTATTAAGGTTTCTAGTCAAAATGAGAAAAAGTGAGCTAAAAAAAACAATTTAGGAGAGAAGAAGACAAGAAAAGAGAAATTGAAGTGAGTTTTTTAAAAAGAAGGGTATACATGATGAATGTCAACATTCCCCAAAACAGAATATCTGGGTTTGTGTTCTGTGAAAAACAGTGTTTGGGTTTTTTGGAGCCTCCTAATGGTGAGAGTGATAAAATTTTTTCATTCAAATGCTTTCCTTAAAACCTCTCTCATTTTTTTAGGCTAAAATATTTTAGTATTCTTAAACAAAACATTTATTTTGTGACTTTTCTAGCTCTAAACAATAAAAAAACAAAAAAAAAAACAAGTGAAATGTAAGAAGATAGAAATGATCTTCATAGTCTACAAAATAAAAAGTAAAAAGCATGCATGTTTGGAAAGCCATCCCTCTAACATCACTATCTGCTGAGCTGTTTTCCCTGGCATATAGCAACAACAAAAAGAATCAGTTTTGTTTTAATGTCATCATTCTGTCTCTTTGCAGATAGTTAGTGCAGTCCAAAATAGATGTATGTGCTTGAAAGATTACTCCTGGTTTTATATGCACAATGTACTGACATCATTACTCAGCTCTAAGCATAGTTAATTTATATTTAAAATGAAGAAACATAATGAAGACTCTGTGCTGGAAATGTCATAAAGAACTGCTTGTGTATATTATCCATTTTCTATGACTTATGTGATGGAAATTGTAAGCTTGCTATGAAAAGTGAAGTCCAGGGCTTGAAACACATGAAGCTGAATACTAGAAAGCACTTTGGCATTTGAGTTACTGTGAGAAATTATTTTATTTGACTGTTTTGAAGGTGAAAGCAAAATAGCTTTCCTAAAGTTTATGCTTTAATTTGCTATAACATCTTTACTTAGAGTTCCTTGTTCTGATGTCAAGAATAACCTCAGCATAAAATTCTGTTTAGATGACTTTTTTTTTAAACAAGTCCTGATTATGAAATGTAGCCATAATCACACTCTACACATGATTAATCTCCAAAAAGCCACATACTTAGAAAGGATATGTAATTAAAACTAAATATTATCCTTTGCCATTAAGAAATGCTCTTATCAGAGTTGCAGAATGCTGTCTGAAGTATTACATGGGTCTGTTGGGAGTATGGTTAATGTACTAACATCTCTGGTTAAGTCCGTAGTAACCAACGGTAAATGTTATATATCACTTTTAATTTGAACATTCCTAAGGGATGAAAGTTTTATAGAGCATCCAGCTGTGAGCCAAAGCCCCTCATTGCTGCAGTGCTAGTATTAGCTGCACTCTACAAAATGTCAGGATTGATTGGGAATTCTTTTGTGTGTTTTTGTTTTGGTGGTGTTTTTTTGTGTGTGTGTTTTGGTTTGGTTTGTTTATTTGTTTGTTTTTTTGTCATTACAGTAGTTTTGCTATAAATCAAGTATGTTGTTTTGCAAATAGAGATCATAGAATTGGAGAATCAGAATGGTTTATGTTAAAGGGGAACCTTGAAAGATCATCTAATCTGACCCAAATTCCCCTGGATATGGGCAATTTTCACTAGACCAGGTTGCTCCAAGCCTCATCCAACATGACCTGGAACACTTCCATGGATGGGGCATCCACAACTTCTCCGTGCAACCTGTTCTAGTGCATTGCCACGCTTATTGTAAACTATATTTTCCTTATGTCTAATCTAAATCTACCCTCATTCACTTAAAGACTTTTACCACTTGTCCTGTCACTATAGACCCTAGTAAAGTCTCTTCATCTTTCTTATAAACCAACTTTATATGATAGAGGTTTGTAATAAGATCTCCCTGAGCCTTCTCTTCTGCTGTCTGAAGAACTCAAACTGCTCTTCATAGGAGACCTGTTCCACCCCTCTGACCACCTTGTGACCATCCTCTGGACCTACTTTAAAAGATCCTTTTCTTCCTTGTGCTAAGGGTCCCCAAGCTGGAGGCAGTATTCCAGGTGAGGCCTCACAAGAGCAGAGAAGAGGGGAGAATCACCTCGTAATTTAACATATTTGACTGATAGGAAAACCATTTACCAGAGCAGGTCATACTCCAGAAGAAGGGAATGGGGAAAATTAATCCCACAGTTTTTGAACCCCAAAGTCTTTTGCGGGATGTCTTCATAGTGGGCAGGTTTTAGCAAGAAGAAAGTTTTAGACTCATTATGGGGTCCACTGAAGGAAAGTCTAAGGCTTATATCAGAGAGGAAATCAGATAAATTGAACTTACCTGAGCTCACCAATATTTGAAATCTGTTCAGTGAGGACAGTCTATCAGGTGAACTGAAATAGGCAGGCATCCCACAGAAGACAAATAACCTTTAAGATAACAGGAACATGTATGAAAGTTGAATTAAATTTGCTTAGGAGAAGACATATATGGCATTTCGGCACGTATTTCACCAAATGTAACAAGATATTTCAGACTTGTAGGACTTTTTATTATTATTTAATATTAGAGACAATGTATTCTCTGTTTGTATAAGACAGCACAGCCCTTCTGAAATCAGCAGAGTTATGCTGATTTATAGTAACTGGCGATCTCATCCTGTATTTTTCCATTAATAAGCTTAGAAAAGCTATTTCTTCACAAATAGGAAAGCTAATTGTCTGACCTTTCAGCCTCACCTTTTTTTATAGCTGTCTTGGGTATTTACAGAGAAGAGTTATGAGAAACAACTCATCTCAGGACAGGGTGAGCTGAACCTCTGCACTGCTCGGGTGGTGAGCACGACTGTGCTCTCCACTGGGGCATGTCTGGGCAGCTGATGTGCCTTGGTTACTGGGGCTGTTGTATTTCTTATTACAGCTCCAGAGCTGAACTTCAGGGTCCTGTGCAGGTGGGCTCTGGGAGTTTGCAGGGAGAACTATCTTTGGCTTTTCTTTCTGCATCTGGGAAACTGCAGTTCTTGGATGGGGTCATATTTTTCTTTTTAAACATTTTTCACTTTGTGGGTTGGACTGAATGGGTTTCAAGCAGCTGTGCTTTATTCTGTTCAGAAACTTCAGCTGGTGGGTTTGGCCAACTTCTTGCCTAAAACCAAACAATTCTATTTAGCATTTTGCGACAAGCATCAGAAAACACTTATTTTAAAACAATGATGCATACCTTTTGTATTCTACATCTGCATCCATCTCGTAGTTATTTACACCTAACCTTATGTTTCACTACAAGTCAAATGAGATAAATTCTCCTCTTAGGTTACTGGGGCAGAACTAAATCAATCTGCATCCTCTTAGCCAGCCCAGATCCTGCTGTGTCTTCGGGGCTTTCAGTCTTGTTCCCTTTTGTTCAGGCTACCTTGAGTGCCCCCCCATGAGAGTGGACTGGAGCCATTAAGACTGTTATCTCCAGTATTTCGTCTTAATGACCCTTAAGTGTAAGCTGTTAGGCACCAATTAGAAAGGCCTCCTTCCTCTTTCTCTAAGTGGGTAGGCTCTATTAACTTGACAAATCCTCAAGGTGAAATATCTATTGGGTACAGATTAAAGTTGTTTAGGAGTTTTTTCTTCCCAGAAGGAGCCGATTCAGCAAGACCAAAATGCTTATTAGGAATATATTGCTTTTGAAAAACACCCAGTGAAATTCAGCCAGAGCTTAATGAAACTGCTTGTTTTTCTGCTGATGCATTCAGTGGGGAAACCTGACTTCCTTACCATATACAAAGATACGGGAATCACACTATGAATACTGCCAGAAAACTTTAGTGCTTTGCTGACATGGAGTCAAGAAATTGGAATTTTTTAGATCACCGTTTTTAGCCTGGATGAGGAGTGCTGGAGTGTGTACTGATAAATTTAGTGATTTCTGACTCGGTCACACACCCTATCTATATGTTCAGATATCTGTTGCTCAGCTATGCCTGGACTCTCAGATTCTGCCACTTGTCAGTCATACAGAAGCTAAAAAAATACCTGGATCCATGAATGACATGAGGACTTGGTTTGTCAAGTCTAACAGCATTTTTGTTTGTTTGTTTGTTTACTGTTAGGTATTTTATTCAAGCTTCGTTAAAAGTATTCTTTTTCTTTCACAATGAAGCATTCCCCTCTCCTCTCCAAATGCTGGATTTTTTTTTTCTGCGATCAGGATTTGTAGCATTATACTTAATTTCTAATATTACAGTGCGAGAGTAGGAGGTTTGGAACCAGTGTTGTTAATTATCAAGGCACTCCTACTTTTATTATACATCTCAGACAAGAGCTTATGAAAAATAATTCTGTAGCACTGTCATAGAGTATTATCTGCTTTGTGCCCATGGTGCAAGGGTAGAGGAAAATTTTATACCCATCATGAAAGTTGCATCAGTTTGCATCAAATATGGATTTTTTTATGCAAATAGGATTCCCCACTGCTTCTATTACAACTTGCTACTAGAAACCAGTACCTGCAAATTCTCTTTCCTCCAATGTGTTGAGGATTTCATTTCTATTGATGACAAGTGCTATTACACAGTAATGGATTATAGGAATTGATTTAAAACAAAAAATATGAGAAGGATTATATATGCAAATAGAGGAAGGAAAGCCAAAAGAGTAGATTAGAATGCAAGAATGGAATAAAAAGCAGAAATAAGAATGCATATACAAATACAGATAACAATTTTGATAGCAAGAATTAAACTGTATGACAGACATCATGCAAAAGTGAATATGCTCAGTGCTACAACATCTTTGGCACAACAGGAATATTTTCAAATGTTAGCACGAGAAGAATACTGGGGTTTGGACTGTGTGACACATATGAGTCTTGCATAGAGTATATCCTGCACTCATAGAAGTGCATAAATTTCCTTTTCTGAAGCTGCACCTCTTTACTGGGTATATCTGATTATTCAACTTCTCCATTATGGTAAAGCTGGAGTAAATAAATGGGCTCAGTTGTGCTGTTTTACCAATATACCCACTTATGCTTTCAGACAGATGTAGAATGAGGTCTTAGACACCTGATTTTGATGAGTTCAGAGTTTCCTTTGCCACTGTTTCAAGTGTTTAATTCCTGGAAATGAGTCAGCTTTAATGAGAAGAGGCATGATTGTTCCTGTGTATCATTCTTAGGGAACTACAAGAGCAGGACAGTGTGTTAATCATCCAAGCATACAATCAGCTATTCAGAGAAACAGAGAATAAATGTTAACTTTCATAAGAGAAGGTTTTTCTTTTAGGAATCCCATCCCATCTCTGCTTTCCATGCAGCTTTGAAGCAGAAATACAGAGGAGAGGAGAGGAGAGGAGATTCTTGAAAATACTTGGACCAAGAGGTTTTATTCCTTCTTCAAAAGAATTCATCAAGAAAGTACATATGCCTATGTAGTTCTATGCAGTTAGAAGTTAAGTTTGTAATTTTTCCTACAGACACATGAAAAAAGCTTTCTTTTTCCTGATATTTTCTTTGTTCAGTGTTACTGTAAAAAGAAAAATAAAAGGAGATGCCATCCTTTTCATGCATGTGGTGACAGCCTTCTTTTGTGCAACATGTCACACTGAAGCACAGGGCAGTCACTGATAGAGTCTAAAAACACAATATAAAGGCAATACAAAGGCTCAGGGACAAAACAAAGTAAAAAAAAAAAAAAAACCTAAAACAAACAGCAAAATAACTACAAAGCACCTACCCTTAAATGAAAATCAATGATAAAAACGGTAGTCTTTTTTGTGTTTTGTTGTTTGTTGTTGTTGTTGTTGCTGTTGTTGTTGTGTTTTGGTGTTTTTGTTTGTTTGTTTGTTTGAAATCATTCAACCAATTGTGGGGCCACTCACAACAGCATATTCCAAATTACATTGTACCAGTTTTTGTAAGAAAACTCCTGTGAGCAATTGTTAAAGTGCCTGTACAGGCTGGTTATGTACTAGAATGAAATCCATTATGCAATTGGGAAAAGTTCTACATGCAGAGGAGATTCTTCCTTCCCACTGTAACCTTTCAGAAGATATTTTAATATTTCATTTGTAGTTTTGCACTAAACTGTACAGGTAATAAAGTATATGTCTTTCTGGATGAAAGCCAAGGCAGGAAGAGAGTGAAACTCAGGGGTGTTTATTTTTGGGTGTGCTTATTGAGTCTCACCTTCCACAATTTGTGTTCAAACAGGTTAATTGTGAGCATTAATCAACACACAGAGTGCCACTGGATGCAAGTCTCAGTTGAGATGACCAGCACTCAGTAAAAAATAATCAAGTCTTGATTTTTACAGTTCAAATTCACACTAGACACTGTGAAAAAAAATAAACTACTATGAATTATTAAAGTACTGCAAATATTACTATTTGCAGAGATTTTGAGGTATTCAGTGATTATTCAAGGAACTCCTGTTTCTCTGGACCCTTGCAAGGTGCTACATTAGTAGAGAAGAAATGCTTTTTAAAAATGATGTTTTCCTCCTTTCCACCAAACTCAGTAGCATTTTTTCCACTGGCAATGTGTTTTTCTCTTTCTTCCACCTGCCTGTTAATGTTCTCAAACTGAAAGAGAAGTTGTTCAGTTCTTCCGAGAAGAGAGGTCATATATCTTCCTTATAGATGTACAAAATCAGGTAATAAAAATCAATTCAAATGTTTCCAAAGTAATCAAATAGCCATTGGTTGAATTTTCACCTGACAGCAGAAAAGTATAATGTATGGCAGAATAGAACACAGAGTGCTGTGTCCTACAGTGGGAATATATGGTTGTTTTTCACTGAAACTAGAGCCTTTCAGAGATAATTACCTTGTTTATTCACTAATGATCACTTCAGATACAAAGCAATGTCTGCTTATTTTCACAAGGAAAAGAGTGCTGTTAATTTCAGAAGGAAATTTTACATTTTCTCTATATTTAGAAATCATTAAGCAAATGATTTGTCAAATTGCATGTAATAGATTTACTTTTATTGATGTTGATCTTTCACAATATTGGGAGAGAGAAGTAATAAAGATGAAATCAATGAAAGAAGCCAAATGGAGAACATTTATTTCTATTTTTCCTAATTAAAGAAGCTTTGTAAGTAAACAGTCCTAAACTTTATCACGACCTCTTCTTAGTCAAGATGAATACACTTATAAGAACTGCCATAATAATCTTATTTAATGCTCTCTCTGGGCCTGTCACATAAAACTTTAATGAATAATTTGTCAACACTAGACATAAATCTCTCTGCTGATGCATATCTTAATCTTTTTTCATAATTTGCAGGTCAAAGTCTGTTATCCTTAATGGCAGAAAAATATGTATTTGAGCAATACTGAAGATACAATTTTCAGACAGGTTTAGTGCACACAGATGCTTTCATTCACATTGGATGTTTCTCATTACTAGCAAAGGTATATATATTTGCAATACTATATTTAGGTTGTACTTTTTCTTTCCATACACAGCTGCATTATAAGATTTCCTGGGTTCCATTTAATTTATTGCAGCTTCTTGTTATGCAAAGAAAGCACCTACCTAAAAAAACCTGGCATATCAGATTGTATGGAGGCTTCAAACTGGGAGAGAGATTATTAAAATGTGATTTATGTCTCTGATTCTGAAGCAAATCACCTGATTTTGAAATAGTTTCTAATACAAGCTAATTTCTCTTGCTTGTTTTTAGTATATGGTAACCTAAATTAAAGGTAAGTTTTCCTGCATTTTGTGACTTTGCAAGGCCACTTCACAAGTTTCCTTTTAACCTTGGTTTTGCTGTAATAATGTTGTTTATTACTTGTTCAATGGTCCTATTTTTTTTGTCTTTCCTTTAAATAGATGGAAATTACCAGAGTCCCTTGAATTTTAGGTTATTTTACTGATGTTTTTGCACCAATTATTATTTCTCAGAAAAGTTTTCAATTAAACCCCTGGTGATAGGAGGTGGAATTCTCCAACACTAATCTGGAAATCCCACCTTCCAATCACTGGGGGGCTAATTGAAAGCTTTTTTGTGGAAAAAAATGATTGGTATATAACCAATCAGCAAAATATTATGAGACTATAAGGAATACTGTTAACCTTGGACTGTCCAAGGAGAATAATATTGCATTACTTGAAAGAGAATAAAATAAAATAATAATAAAAAAAAAAGAATTGCAAGGAACATATGAAATGGGTCAGTGTACTGAAGGAGGAATTCTTTAATGAGCTCCAAGACAAATTCTCATTGCCTTCCTGCACCTGTCTGACGTGGCTCTCCAGTTTCAGCAGGGCATGGTGTGTCCTGTGCCCCTGCAGGATAAGCTCTGTGAGAAGGACAATGCTTTCCAAGTCCTTACGTAGTGCTAACTGGAAAATTGGCTTCTTTGCCTTTGATCTATAGATCTGTGGTGGTTAAAACCAGGGAAGGTTCTGTTCCCAAAACTGCACTCGCCTCAAACTGCAAGTAAAATGGGGAATCTCTCACCTCTGAAGAAACTTTTTTCTGGGTAGTATGCATGATGCAAAAAAAAATCACAGGATTTTTTTTTTTTTTTTTATAGTGAATAAAATAGGACCCTTCAAAACCCAGGAGTTGGAGCTCCAGCATTACTGAAATGTGTTCTTTTAAATGTAAAATAACATTTATTCCCCAATCAATAGGCTCCTGGTAAATCATATCCTGCTGTGAGTGAATTTCATAGATTACATTACAAATTCTTGATACTCATCTGTCGCTCTTTGCAGAGCTGCTACTTTAGCTTCATGCATTGATCAGCTAAAGGAATGTGGATTCAAAGAGAAGAAATAATTACTGAGCTATAGTCCTCCAGTGATCTTCTTGAAGTGTGATAGCTAACCAGAAGCAGATTTGCTTATTCTGATCCAGTAGACACAGTCTATAATTAGCCTTTTATCTGTTTTTCAGCCATATCTGAAAAAAAACATTTGGCAGGAGAGAGGGACATATCCCATTTTTCATTAATGTTTTGGCATTAAACATATAAACAATCTAAACAATCACTTCACCTTCAGGTCACTGAATTATCAACATATGGGAGATACAATTCTTTCTCCCTCCATGATCCCATCATTTGTGTTCCTGTCTGCACAGTGGGGCCAGTCAATGAGAGGAATGGAAATAAACTCTTATAATACCCCACAGCCACATGGCTTTCATCCATCATGTAGATTCAAAACCTTCCAGGATGAGAACTCAGTGTAAACTGGCTCAAAAACAAAAATCACAACTACCCCATCCTCCTTACCAGGGAGCTCTGACATGCTGTCCATATCACTTACATTTTTGGGTTTCATGGGAACACCCAATTTAGAACTCCCAACACCAAGAGAGGGTTTCTGGTATCTTTTGATCCTTTGTCCATTATGTTTCTTATTGCCATGCATTTCCTACTCTTCAGCATGGTGGGTGTTGCTAATCTCAGTAGAAACACCTCATTTCCAGAGAAACCTTAAAGAAAGTGCATCAGCCTGATGAGTTCCTCTCCTTGAGCTGAGCACTTAAGGGTGGCAGTGCTGATTACCACTTCATCCAGCAATTTTCTTATCAGTTGGAGGGGCAAAATCAATATTTTTCATATACTATTCTTGTTAAATCATATTGCTGAGATCTCTTTTTGCTATGGGGCTTTACTTCATTATCAAATAGGTCTGAGAAGCACTTCCTACATACGTTGAGCAATTCATGTTATGAGAAAGAGCAGACATGACGACGGGACAGGGAGGGTTTGTAGGAAACAAGCAGCTGCCAAGTGTAAAGTTCAGCAAAGTTGTGGAAGCCACTGATATATGACCACTTCTGTGTTGAGGCACTAAAATATTATCAAAGGGTTTTTCTGCCTTACCACTGTAAGCAGCTGCCTGTGTCTTTTGACCATTCCCGTGTGTGGGGAATGGATTTGTAGAGAACTCCCAGAGCCTGACAGAAGGCTCACACAGTCTTGTATGCAAACCTTGAGATGGCCATGGAACAGGGCAGACATGGTTGACAGAGAAACTGAACTAGAAACAAGTTTCAAATTATGTCCTAGCAAATAGATTAGATATTCTGGAGAAATTGAAAGATGTATTGTAGCAAGACCCACATGGGGTATTTTAATAGATGATTGGCTTAGAAGCATTAGCAGCATTGTGTGGCAACAGCTGTTAAGGCAAAAACTCTTATAATGTAATTAGAAAATAGTTTGGCTTCTGATTGTGATGGCATGGATTATAACATCTGTACTGTCTCACCCTTCTCATGAGACTTCTCAAGAAAATGAAATAAAAGTCTTTAAAATTCCTCTCAGGCGCCTCGTCTCTGGGTCAGAAAAAAGGTTTATCCAAAACCCTTGTACTTTGAAAAAACTGGAAGGTGACAACCTGATAATCTCAAAACTATTCAGTGAAACACCAAAATCTCTATCACCTCAGAAATCTTAGGGTATAATAGATGATTCACTAAATATATTTCAGCAACAGTAGAATGTTAGAATGCTATCCTACAAAATATATGAGGAAACCATGATTTATTAGTATCTCAAAATGAATGGAAGTGATCATATTTCTTAAAATGCTTCAAAAGTTATTTAGGAAATATGGTTCATTAAACAGACTTCTCAACACAATCCATGATATATATGCACAATAATGTATATTCAGTAAATATTTAGTCATCCATCTCCCACTGTCATTCATTGACAACAGGACATCAAAATCTTTTTCCTTCTAAGAAACACCAGGACCTGATAATTCAAAGAAGAAAGGAAATTATGTCAAGTCATTTGTCAAAATCATCATTAGTTTGATGATGAAAGAAATTCATATGGAAGCTCTGGAGAGATGTATCATAAAATCTGAAATTTTGAATAAAATACACTGGCATTTCAGGTATACAGTGATATGAATGTAATGGATCTGAATTTTTCATTTACTAGGATTGCTTTACCCACTCCTGTAATTCTCTGGTTGAAATGAAAAGTATCATAAATAAAACTAATCAATCAAGTTCAATCACAATTTTTTTCACCTTCATATCCAAATATGTTTTTCTGATGGATTTCATAACGATATCTGCAATCATTGTCTGTCTACAGCTTCTGGAAAGGAAAAATATACTTACCACTAAGCAGTGGATTTATTCAACTTATTTTCACAAAAACCCAAAATAATTTTAGGCTTATTAGAAGAATATAAGGAGTAGGAGCCAAATTTCTCACAGTAATTGCAAATACCTTTTATTCTAAATAAATTCTGATGATCCTGGCTGAGTCAATGTTGCCTGTCCCAAACACCATTTTTCTACCTCCTATGTATATAGTCACAACCATGATAAATACACTTTGCAAGATCTTGTGTTACACTTGAAACTTCTTTGCTGTAGAAATATTTAAAATATGGACGCATTTTAAACAAAACTGAGTAGGTTGTCTCTGTGGTCAAGAGGGAAACCTTGAGGGGCTGTAGGGTTTAGCACTGTAGAGGGAGGAGGAAGTTGTGGAGCAAATTTATTCTTATCTTTTTCCCAAACATATCTGTTTTACACTTCAGGAATTTTCCCATATGACTGCACTTGAAAATGCAATACTACAATAAATGGAGCATGAGGCTGACACTGAAGAGAGCACTGACCCTTTTTACATGATGTTAATTTATGTTGCACATCTCATGCCACTTGTTTGAACTCCTATTAATATTTAGTTCTCTTCCAATTTGTTATTTTGATTTTCAGGCTACATTTACTTGAAATCAGAATCTCAGAATAATTTAGATGGAAAGAGATTTCAGGGTTCATGTGATCCAACTTCCTGTTCAAAGCAAGGCCAACTTCAAAGGCAAATCCAAATTTGGAACTAAATCAGGTCCCTCCAAGTCTTGCTTAGCTATGGATGAATATTCCACAATTTCCCAAGGCATTTTTTTTCTCTTTTGACACACTTAACCATTAAAAAAAAAAAATAAAAAAAAAGAAGAAAAATATAAGCAAAAATTCTTCCTATATTATAAGCAGAAATTTCCTCACAGAAAATTATCTGTTACTTTTTATCCTGCCACAATGCACTTCTTAAAAAGGTCTTTGTCTTGTCTGCAACTTCCCACTATTCATTTAAATTAAAAAAAAAACCAAAAAACTTCTCTATATGGTAAAATAATAGTCTGTATTTCTTATTTTACCTCCACCTCTTCTGCCACCAAAATGGTATTTAGGTGAGTGATTGTAAAATAAACATTTTTATATGTTTTTGTATTAAAATTTCAAGATGGATGAAACTAGGATTTGTTGCTTTAATTAGGTATAATATAAAAGTTAGCTATAATTGCTCAAATTCAAGTGTCTAAAGGTTCTATGATCAAGAAGCTGTTACTCCTGTGAACAATGAAAGGTATTTCTAAAGTAAAGATGCTGTTTTGCTTTGTTTTGTTTTGCTTTCAGATACCTCTATGCATTTATTCTTTCATATGCAAAAGTGACATATGCTGAGATACACCTGAGAGTGCCAGCTCATTGTGATTTTAATTCCAAAAAGCAAACAGCAAGTGACTTTTAATGTGAGAACTGTGACTACAATTAGATATTCTGTGATGTAAATTTCTTATCAATATTTTAGATTATTATCTCTGCCTATGTTTTTTAAAAAGGTTGTATTTGAAATTCAAATCTAGGACAAGTTAGTTGGCTTCCCTGAAAATCTCTAATAAACAATAGCAAATTTATTTTGTTATTGTCAAACAGAATTAAGCAGACACAGACAATATTGCTCTTTTGCATATTCAGAACTAAATGCAAAGTAACATATAGTGATGGGCTCATTATTTTCTGGGAAATCAAAATTATTCCTCTAAACAAAACCAATTTGATTTTACCTTATTTTTCAGGTTGCCATTTTCCATTAGTAATATTGTAACAGAGATATAATATAACACTGTTGACTATTTTGCAGAAAGCCTTTATTAAATGTTACTGCAAAATAACAGCTTATTTTCTTTGACAGAAAATAGAACAAATCATCCTTAATCCAAGCAATCTTTCAGCAAATCCTTTTAAACAAAAGTCTCCCATGGCTGAGCCACTCCTACTGAATCCATCCACAGGATCATGACTTTGTTTGAGAAAAGAAAAAAAAGCACCTTGAACAACTTGGTATTTTTAACAGTCATCAGTCAGTTAAGGTCTCATTTTGGGAGATACAACTTAAATGAGCAAAACCATGACCCTTTCTCACCTATCTTGCCCATGTATTTTGAGACCCAGCACAAAGGAAGAACAGCCAGTCAGGCTTCCAGGTTCACCAGATAATGTCCTTTTAGATTTCTAATTATCCTAGTTCCTTGTTGCTCAGGGACAGCAAAATGAGTCAGGTTAAATACAATCAAATTGCATTGCATCACATATTCCTGTGTATTTATATGTTCTAAGATGAGACAGGACTGGTGTGGAGGGAGCAGGCTGACAGCAGGTCACAGCAGATGGCCTCAGGTTGCCTTGGATTCAAAGCAGAAAGGCCATATTAATGTCTACAGCCCAAATCTACAGTGGTATTTGCTCATCTAATCCCCTCTTAGGTTTCTAATTTGCTGTTGGCATCTCTGGGTGTTAAGGACCCAAATATGGGCTTCTCTGGCTCCTGGGAGCCCTCAGGGAGAGCAGTTGCATTGATCTAGTGGCTCCCAGAGTTGGAATATTATTTTCCACACCTTCCTTTCAGGGTCCTGGTCATCATCAGACACCTTAGTGACCTGACTGAGGTCAGTAAGAACTATAGACCAGAGGTCTATAAAAAAATATTAAAGTGTTTGTCTATTTTTTTAGTGTATTCTTCTTGCATTTTTTGTGTCATTGTTTGAGTTTTCATTTTGTTTATTTTTTATCTTTTTTTGCTCTTTCTTTACCAAATCACAACCCTTAATTAATGAGTTTATGGAGTCTTTTCCTGTTGTTCAAAGTAGGAAAACTTTCCTTGGCATCTTTTCCTTGTGAACTTGAAAGTTGCTCAAACACATAGATATGCATAAGGTTACACTTTCACACTCTGTAATTAAGGATTAAAAGTGGAGTATGTGTCTCAGATCATAAAAAAAATAGCAAAAGGTGAGATGGTAAAATGGAAATGGGCACTTGTGATGACAGGGTTCACAAGTCTTTAGTTCTCAAAGTCTTTTCTAGCAGAATTTCAAAGCCAGAGATGCTACTGTGCTGTCATCCTCACTTCACTTTTTTCAAAGGAAGGGAGAATGGTGAGAAAGTTACTGATGCTGTGACCAGTCTTACACCATGCTACCTGTTGAGGTTAGGAGTATCCCAACCCTGCCTTTGCTTACCTGGCTTGTTTTTCCTTCAGTTTCTCCCAGAGAATGAAGATGAAACTATTGCAGGGATATGCTACTTCTCTTCCCAGAGTGGAAGGCAGAACACCTCGGGGTCACCTTGACTCTCTGAACAGCCCTGCCTAAGGTGTCAGCTGAGCAAATACTCACTTTACATTGATGACAAGGAATGCACACATGCATATTTAAAATATAATTTGAAAACCACAGAATAGGGATAAGGACATGATTGGACCAGGCAAAAGCCTCTGTGATGACTTTCATGAAGTTAGGAATTAATTTGTGCTATGCTCTGCCTGTAGTCAGCAGACACACATTCCTACAGAGCCAGACTTTACTAGGCAAAATGAACCTCTAGGAATGTCCAAGCTCCTACACTGCATTTTGGAATTTACCCATTCACAATTATTAATTTGACTAAAAATAGATGTCTATATAATAAATCTCTATACCTGAGATAATTTTCAAAATTAGTATCAGAGTGAACAGAGGGAAAGTGGTACTTTCATGGTGTGTTCCATCACTTCTTACTATGGACATCCACCACAAGTCAGATATACTCTTCCCCAAATTATATTTGTCACTACAAAATAGTCTGAAGTGATGTACTCAGATAGTGATGCTAGGTAGGATAAAGCCTAGTAGTAGTTCTCCTCTGTAGTAAGGAGAACAATCTAGTATTTCAATATTTGCATATTGAATGAGTTCACATTGCCCTTCTTAGAAAACAATGTCTATATGCAAAGTGTATATTTCCCTCTGCACAACTTCTCCATTTTCTGTATACTTCCATGTAATTATATTCTAATATAAGGGACAATGTTGGGAATAGAGATTTTGCTTCCATAATATTTATTACCATGGGATATCACTGAGGCCAAGAACACAGTGGGATCAAAATTTAAAAAAAAAAAAAAAAAAGAGGAACAAAACAGGATAAGAAGCTATATGGATAACAAGAACATCTGCAATTATATTAGATTAAACAAAAATTCATAAGGGATATAAACCTTCATGCTTCAGAGCATAAGCTAATCACTAACTGATGGGAATTAAGAAACTTCTGTTATGGAGAGGTTAATCCCTAATTGCCTACTACAGTATTTCTTGCAACATCATCTGAAGCAAATAGTTCTGCCACTGGATACCAGACAAAACAGACAATTAGTCTGATGTTATATAATAATGTCTCTCCCGCTGTCTTGTGTCTGCAATGTACAAAATGCAAATCCATGTTTATCCTGGTTTCTTAAAGAAAAGAATCTTACTCGACCACTCTGTCTGCTGTCTGCTATACCCATGTAATACCCAAGTTCTTTTGAACCCATCAGCCAGATTCAACATTTGTCAAAGGAATTGAATCCTGGAGGATAATAAAATCCAGTAAACCAGAGGCTTGGCCATGGAGAAAAGCCAGGAAATGCCCGGAAATATTCAGGAAGAGCTCGTCCATTGGTTGACCTGCTGCTAATCAACCATCCTCTTAATCCTGGCTGGCTGGCCCTTGGACCCCTCAGGAGAAGCTTGCTCATGTCACCTCAGACACTGGCAGGAGTCAGAGGGAACACAACCAAAAAGAGAGGGAACACAACCAGATGGAAGAGGTGGAGGTTAAACATGCAGATGTGCATAAAAGAAATACCTGAAAGGTTAATGGGCATCTGGGAAATAGAGACAAAGTAATAAACTCTATGGTGAATAGATGAGTGGATGTAAGGCAGTAATTTACAGAAGACCTGAGTTCATTCCCCTTTTTGTTCATAGAACAATTCATTTGAATGTTCAAGGAAAAAACGTGTCTGAATAGCAGCGGTCACACAGTGTTGTTTTCAATGAAGCAGTGCACCCTCAGCCTTCTCAGCATCTTCTCTGCTATCTTAGTGCCTTTATTTCTGCATCAAAAACAGAGACCCATAGTGGCCCTGCCACTTTTATGCATGGACAATTATTTTGTCCTCTCTTTTTCTCCTCAGCAAAAAGATATAAGCCACAGATCCACCTCAATTTCTGCCCAGCACACCACTGACAGAATTAATACACAAGAGTTTGTTTTGCTTCATTTTCAAAGGCTGTACAATTAAACAGGGCCTGTACTCAGAAAAGATGATAAAAAACCCCAATAGTATGACCTCATTTAAAATAGCTTGAGGGCTTCTCCAACTTATAGCATTTTTATGAGACTGGTGAAAGGCTCTCTTTCTTCTCTGTTATTCATCCTGTGTATGTCCATCCCACAGGGTTGACAAGGTATTTGTGGAATCAGCTGTGCTGACTCTGTATAAGCAGAGACTTTCCCTCTGCTGGGAGCACTCTCCACTTGCAGATGAAATGCATTGGCTGCACTGCAGAGCAGTGCAAAATGATTAGAGCTGAACCAAGACCTTAACTGACACTCATTATTACGGGATGTCTACACTGTAAGAAGATGTGTGATTGCAGCATGTATCAGCATATTCACACTGCCTTTCATTTAGCCAGGGAAGATACCATGACAATGGAGCTTGAGGCTGAGTTTTACCAGTCTGCTAGAGACCATTCTTACACAGTTCTTATACTGGCTGTGCATAAGTGTGCATTTGTGCATATATATATATATATATATATATATATATATATATATATACACACACACATATACATATCTGTGTTTATATATATATATAGAACAAGTATAGAGTAGAACAGCAGGAGATTAAATCAGGTCCAGGCATAGGCCATCCATTCTGTTGTGCATTCTGGTAAATTACTGGAAATTCTCCTGGCACAGCTTTGTTCTGAGGTCTGGCACAATCCCTCAGCTGTGAACAGGAATTAATGTGGCTCAAGAACTGCAGCAAGCAGGCAGTGTGCATGTATGTGCTCCTTCTTGTGCCCATTTTTTGAAGCTAGCAGGGAATGGACACAGTTAGGATATGACAATTGGTTTAGGGTTAGCTGAACAAATACCAATGCTGTTTTATTGGTATGGTGCAATCAATGACAGGTGGATGGCCACTGCCACCAAAATTACCTAACAATAACTATCCCTAATACACCTTTACAGCTGAGGATCATTGTACTAATTATGGGCAAGCAGATTCTTGGCTAGATGAAACATTGGTAGAAATAATATAATTCTCATGTTTTCATCCATGTTCATCAAAGGCTGTTCTTACTGATATTTCCTGCTTGCCTTAGACTCTGGCAGCCAGAACACCATTCTCTGTTTTGTCTCTGGAGTAGAAGAATTCATAAGAAGGCTCAAATAACTCCTCCAACTAATGACTCTAAGCGGGAGCAGAGATATTTGACTCATTAGATGCAGAAGTGATTTTACTGATCATTCTCCAGGGTTTTGTCTAATACTTGTCCCTGTAACCAGGCTTTCATAGGAGAAAGGGGTGGAGAGAAAGGTTTTTGTAGAGTGTATGCTTATAGAGTGCAAGGACAGCTTTCAAAGTTGTTGCTCTTCAATAAATGTCATGGATTTTTACTGCACAGAGACAGTATACCAGGAAGAAAGAGGGAAGAAATTTATTAATTTGGGAAATAAGTAATATATTTCTCTATATATTAAGTGTTCAGTAAAGGATATTCAGCCCCATTCTTCCAGGAGCACTGAGAGGGTCCTAACTTCTCCCTGAGCAGCTATGCTGGCAGTCTTCAGACAAGAAGGAACAACTCCTGCCAACTGTCAGTAACAAATTGAAAAAATGACAAATTCAGCTTTAATAGAAAATTTGCACAGGGGAGAGCAAATAGCCAACGAACATATGTACAAAATTTTAAGCATATGGGCTTCTTGCTGTCCCAGTAATTAATATAATACTGTGAGTGCCTTTATGTTCTCTCTTTCCTCCTCCATAATCTGTGCATAATGGAAGCTGCTCGGGATATGATCAGCACTTGGTGCTGTTATACATTATAAAGGACACTTGAAAAACACGTATTGGCAATTGGATACATAAAATACAGAAAGAGATCATGGAGCAACAGATCTTGAAACAAAACACAAAACAAAACAAAACAAAGATGTTATTAAAGATCAGACATTAGATCCTTCCAGGTGAAAAACACACCCCCCAAAACTTGAAGGCATGAAACAAGAGAATTACAGAACACAACCTGATTCAAGCTTTCCCTTGCTAACCACACATCCCATTATTCTCCTGCAATGTTATGTTTCAGACAGCTTATGAAAACCGAATATTTCTGGAGGCACCACAGACAATCTATGCTTTGCAAAAGTATCTTACCTACCCTCTGGAAACATTTAACTTTAACTCGGAAAAAGTGAAAAAAGAGCCTTGACTCACATATGCATTAAATTACTTCATGATGTTAAAAAATTCCAGATATAATTCTGATTTGAGAATGATTTGAAGAGAAAAATAGCAGAAGATTTCTATGGGAAGGTTGAAGAGACCATCACCCTTTAAACTAAATAGCAGTGAAGGATAAAGAAAAATTAAAGTTTAGAATCTGAATTTTTTAAAGAGAAGATTCAATTAAAATCAACTGCAAAGAGTAATTGATTTCATGTTTTTAATAGCTTGAAATATAATTTTTTAAATAAACAGATTTTTGGTTTAATTATAAATTTTATCAAGTTCCACTAGTGTTTATATGTTTATATCATGAAATCTACTTGTCTGGAAATCTGGGTTTTATTCTCCTTTTTCAGATACTCTGCCTTTGCCCTCCAGTGAGGAATAACAAAGAAAGGGACTTGCACTTTCAACACAACTTGTTTCTGGTTTTACTTTCTCCTCAATGCAATCTGTAAACCTTTCTTGAGACTAGTAAATGTCTGGATTATCAGAAGAGAAAATAAGATTTTAAAACTCTGACCATTTTGGAATGCTCATCTCTGATTATTGAAGGCATTTCATAATATGAGATGATCACTAAATAAAAGAATTTTAGACTGGCCAGGTATAACACAATTGTCCATGAGAGAATCTCTCATTCTATGTACCTGAACTGTTTGATATTAGCTTTCTGTCAGAGTTATAATTTCTGACTACCTGGACAATAATTTTTATAGCAGAATAATTCCCTTGGTTTTCTATCATCCTTCAAATTTCACGGATTCCAGGTATAGATGCATTTCTTGTGGAAAAAAAAAATCCAAAACCAAACCAAAGCCAGACTTAAAAATGCCTGGCACTGCTGTTCAATAGGAGACCTGAATGGTGCAACAGTGTCTGATCACTGTAGATTTCTGTGACTTTTCAGGTCAAAGTGGGGTTGGCTGACTGCATAAAGAATGACCCAGGATGATGAAACACAGCAAAGTGCAAGGTATTAATGCCACAGCTCCTTGACCATATATCTATTTTCGTGTTATTTTTATGCAACAGCATTGCTTTCTGTAGAAAATATTTCTTTTGTCTTCCACAAACGTACAACTCCCATATTATAAAAGACTGAGAGAAATAGCTGTTATTCATCCAGATTGTAACACATATAAAGTTTTGGTGAAAAAAAAAAAAGTTTGGATGAGTACCAATGCCAAATTAATTTAAAATATTCATAATAGAATGCTAATATTTGCATCTCCAATTTCGGTATTTATAGGATCAGAATATTCTTCAATATTTGCTTAAACTGAATGTTATCACATGCATGCTGCCATTAAATTCACTTTATAGAATATTTACAGAAGGCAAACACAAAGGAAGCAAAAAACTATAAAGGAGAATTCAATTATTTTACTTGAGTTCATACCCACAGAAATATTTCATAAGTCTTCATTCAATATTGGCACCCATTGCTATATCAGTAAATCAAATGTTCTTTAAAAGAACCATTAAAACATCATCACTTTTCTTTGCTAAATTATAATTGCAGTTCTCTTCAATTGCTTGGGTCAGTGGTTAGTTGTCAATCAGGAGGAAAAAAATCCATCATTTCATCATTCTTAATAAAGAGGTAAAAGTGTTGAATAGATATTCTCAGTAGAGAGATTAGAAGCTATGGCATGTAAGACAGAGTTGTCCTGCTCTCACCCCAGCCCTGGCATTGTCCCAGTCCAGGTTGGATCAGGTTGGACCTGATCTGGTTGGAGGTGTCCCTGCCCTGGCAGGAGGGGTTAGAGCCAGATGGTTGTCACAGTCTCTTCCAACCCAAGCCACTCTAATATCCTGTGACAGCTGGAATGAAAAAGGATAGTTTTGGTTAGATCAAACCTTCTTTTCCTGTCTGAGAAACAGGGTTTAGGCCTGGCAAGTCTTGAGATTTCCAAATTACTGAGATCAAACCTTCTTTTCCTGTCTGAGAAACAGGGTTTAGGCCTGGCAAGTCTTGAGATTTCCAAATTACTGAGAAGAAAACCGAGCGACCTCAAAAAGAGGACGCCAATATTATCGGAAAAACATAGTTGCCTCTTCTGGAGAGAAACATCCACTAAATCTAGCAATAACCCAGGGAGATCCATGAGATGTTCCAGCTTTTCCAATCTATAAGGTGAGAGCAGTAAAGTATCAAAAAAAAAACTGTATTAACATTTTAAACCAAGGAACTCTGAAACTAAGTCACTCTGAAAGGCTTTTGGAGGAAAAATAGTTTTATCTGGTAGGTGGAGAGTTAACAGACTAGTTGAGCTACTTCTCAGAACATGAAAAAATTCTAGAAACTTCCCGTAGTTTTGATAAATTAGTAATTTTATTAAAAATAGATTGTATCTCCAGAAACTACCAGGCACTCTAAGTACATGTTCTCTCCCTGAAGAACCCTTTTGTGACTCCACTGTCACTCCAGGGATGAACAATAAAGCATCTCTTCTCCCTCCAGCCTGCTACTCTTAGTGCTTTTGAATCCAGCCCACGCAGTGAAAATGGCCTTTTGCCTTCTCTAACTTTCTGCAGTTCATCAACTGACTGTTGCAGCATAATAGATCCCCCTGCAAGAAAGGTGCTAGAGAATTCGGGACTATAAAGATGGAACCTCCAGACAGTCATTCAAACAGCCTTGCTAAAGACCAAGTCTTTCACGTTACCAGCAAATTACCTGGCATCCCAAGGGGCTCAATTTAATAACAGTGATCATCAAGCCAGTTTATTGCTACCTTCTCTTGGGAAGTTAAAAGGCTCTTTCCTCTTTTCTTCTGTGAAACTCTTTAGCTTCAGAGTATCTGGTTTAACAAGCTCAGCTCAACATGGAATTAACTATAGATGTATTTCTTTATTCCTCTCACCTCCGCCTTCCCCCCGACCTTATTAAGAGGGTAAAAACTATTCGGGGTTAACCACTGCCTCTCAATAAATACAAATTACAGGAGAAAACTGACTTAATAATTATTTTGCAATGTGCCAGTTACCTGAAATGTATTTGCTTATCTGCTCTTTTGTGCAGAATTGTGACTGTGTATACACAAGAATCTCAGCATTATGACTCTCAAAGTTTGGGCTTTGAAAAGCTAAACCAGTTCTGCCATAATTCTGAATTTGAAATAAAACTAAACTGTATCTCACCTCAGTAAGGAAACAGCAGGTGGGCAGAACAAAAGCCACATCTATCATTTTCTTGAGACTGTAATAAATCCTCTAATCTTTTAGACTTATAAGACTGTTCATGTCTATTTCAGTCAAAACAATTTCTCATTCTGTTGCTTTTAACATCACCAAAGTCTGCTAGATTTCATTATATCAAGTATCACCTTGTAGCATTGTCCTCATCCCCTTATTTTTTTTAAGCCTAGAGAAACCCTAGGGTATATAAAATTCAGCAGAATAGCATGCACACCACATACACCTATGATTGGAGGCAGGAGCTGCCTCATTTTACTAGCAAAATCAACTCTGCACCACAAAAGTAGCACACTCCCAGACGTAAGGATAAGAGACCTTCCTCCAGGCTATGGATTATAGCTCATGTATTTGGGTTACATTAGCATTTCACACTACAGAGGCTCGATTCAGCCATAAATTCCACCAGTGTAACAGAGGATGAGGGGTCTGAGGCTACAGAAATGTACCCGGTGTCCTCACTGGTGTGGAGGGATCTACCACAGCTGCAGTCAAAGACAACAGGAGCACAGCCCTCAGCTGTGTTTAAAATATGCCTTGTGCATGGATCCTGCCTCTTTGCTAACACCCATAGACTCAAAGATTTCTAAACACTTTCACCTAAGGCTAGAAAAAATGTTATTAAATGAGCAGGGCTCCATCTAAATCACACATTGCTGATACGCAGGGCTTATTCCTAAATTCTTGAAGCTGGGGAATTATGTCCCTCAAGGATATGCTTCCTGCAGGTGTAGGATGTAACATCTTTGTTTTCCTCACACATCTTTCCATTCCTTTTTTCACAACAGCTTTAATTTGACCTGTGTGTTAGAAGGGGCACTGCACAATGGGCAGTGAAGTTACACAGCAGTGACTGTTCTCCACCCCAAACACCCACACTGCACTCAACAAGCACTCATGGAGAAAAGGAGATTATCAGTCCCCTCCTTCCCCTCCCAGTCTCCCCTTTATAAAATCTGCACCTGGGTGTGCTTTGGCAGCATAACACCATTGTTGTGTTCTATCCAGCAGGTACTGAGAGATGCTGATTATAACATCTGGGATTGTTCCTTTTCCTGTTCTTCCTGCAAGAGGGGGAAATGTTATTTGTAAATTAATACAAGAAGTAATAATTAACTGTTCTATAAAGCTAATTTCAGCATGGAAAAACATAATAACAGTTTTTGTATTAATTTCCCTCTTATCAAGGGTTCACAGTGCTGAGAAGGATTTGGATGATGGGACCCAAGGCAGCTACAGCCCTGGGGAAGGCAGGAGCACTGGGGCTGTCCTGGGGGTGCTCAAAGTCGTGGACCCCAAGCCCCAGAGCAGACAATATTGGAGGATGTGCCCTGAAGCCAAAGACCCTGGAAGCTGAAACTAGCAGTGAAGCTCAGAAATATAATCAAATTCACAGTCTGGAAAACTTTTGATTCATGACAAACTTGCAGAAAACCTTGGATTTACATACATATTAAAAAAAAATAAATGGATGAAATTACTTTTTTTTTTTTGAGAGTCAGAACCCTTTTTATGCCTGCGTGAGCCTGTTTTTTCTTCAGATATTTGAATATAGTTACATCTCCTGATTTTCTGTTTTCTGGACTAAACTTTTTTCCTCCTTTCCTGACAATTTCTTTTTGTGACCTTTTCTTGTCTTTGTTGATCTCTATTAGACTCTACTCTTTTAGACTCTAGTGTTTTCCAGCCTGCTTTTTAATGAGTAGCACAAGTTCTACACACTCTAACTTGATCAAAGACCTCAGTAGTTTGAACAGAATTTAATAATTACATTTGTAATCCTTTATATAACTCTGAAATTAATGCACATTAGAACAATATTATGTTTCTTATAAGATTGTACCTTTAACCTATGTACCGTTTATAGTTAACTCCCATTTTTTATATTTCTTTCTTTTTGTTTCCATTTTTAGGGACCTTTTTGTTTTTCCTTCTGAGTACACTTTGCAGTTGCCTTTCAGAAATTTCTTCTTATTGATTTCAGCTTAATTCTCTAATATACCATAATGTCTCTGAGTTACTATTCTGTCCTCTAAATTGATGTAACCACTCCCAGCCTGAAGTCCTTCCACTTCTCGTAAGTATATTCACTATTCTGTCATCCATGTCTTTAATGAAAATATTAAATAATACACATCCCAGAACTGTTGTATGTGGGGCCAATTTGAAAGAGTCTTTTAGTCTGGCAGAAAAATACTTAGAACTCTTCTCTGAGTATGAAGGTTTTTATTTTTTTTACCCAACCAATTCTTCATCTGCATCAGCTGCATTTGATCAAGACTGCATTTCCTAAATTCATTTGTAAAAATGCCATCCACGTCAAAAGAATTATGTAAGTCAGACTGTCAAATATATCTAGTGCTTCCCACAGATCCTCTTGGCCAGTTAACATGTCAAGAAGAAAATTCAGATGGCTTGGCATATTTTGTCAAATCCTTGACAAATCCAGATTGCCCTTTCCTTAGCACCTTATTATCTACCAGCTGCACAAAACCAGATTAAAGATTTTTTTTTTCCTGTCTTTTGGGGTATCAAAATGTGGTCAAATGTTTTAAAGTCCTTGGGATAGCCTTTCTGCCATTCTAAATATCAGTATTTTGTCACTGGTGTTTCTTTTGTACTCTGAATCATCTCTTCTTTATACCTTTCTGGAAATAATGTTTTTGTGCCTTGGCTAACATTTTGAGCTACTTGAGGGTGTCTTTCAGCTATAGAGAGACAATAAATCCAATTAACTATGATCTCTTCTTTCATAACTTTTAACATATTTGCCTATTTTGTTGTCAACTTGATCACATAAATTTGTTTTCATAACAAGCTTATTTGAAAGAAGGATCTTTTAAATTTGATCTTTTCTATTATCATGTACCACTAAGTTCATTCTGCACATTTTTTCCCTGATAAAATTTAAGGATTTTTGGAAAACATAGCTGTACACAGATAATAAGCTGATGAACTGGAGCTAGAACCAGCCCTGGGATTCAGTCATCTCTGCTGGTGAATTGTTATAATGCCCATGCTTCTGGCCACAGCCAACCAGCCAGAAACTTTCTGGATGTAGTTCAAGTGTTAGTACAGGTTGGGGACCATTCCCAAATGTCAGCACAGATCTGACCATGCTGTGCTGGAGGCTAAGAGAGTTTAACAGTGTGGATGTGACACACTGTGCCAGTTGGCCTCAGTGTCAGAGGATGATCCCTGGCACTGTTTGGTTTATTAGTACAGACCTAGCATTTATCTCCTGATATTTTCCTTATCCAGATAAGTTAGTTCAAATCCCTCCATCTCACCACTCTACATTTATATGTCACTGTTATGTGCTTAAAAATTCCTCATCAACACATTCTCTGGACTTGGCAGTCCACAGGAGTCATGTGTGCCTTTTATCTCAATTCATGCATATTTGATAATTCCATATATCACTTTCCTCTGTGTACATATTTGATTTTTTTTTTCCTAAATATAAGGCAATACCTTCTCAATTTTTCTTTCCTTTCTTTCCTGGGCAAGCAGTTCTTTTCTCAATCTTTCTACATTTTGCATAAAGTCAAAAAATAAAAATTCCAGTAGTCTGAATGATGAGCAGGAGACATAAACTTCAGTAAAAGATTCACTATAAATTTCATTTTGTTATATTTCAAATAGCAATAAAAATGGGTTTCTGAGAAAACGACTCGCTTCTTGGATTAGGTATTTGACTCTTCTTCCTGCAAAATGACAGAAATTTGAGATCAGCATTTTTACACTTTTGGTAAATATATATAACAGATTATTAGAATTTTATGCAATATTTAACTCTGCATATTTTTTCAGATGTTTTATATCAGTCATTCCAGGTGCACCCAGGGACAACAGCCTGTTCAAGCACAACATACTGAAAGATGGAGACTTTGTACAAACAACCATTTCATCAAGTGTAATGAAAAGCAATGTATTTTAAATGCATGTTCTGGACTCCCTAATTAGCAAAACATTATAGTGCAATCAAAACAGTATAGAGGGGGAAAAAGTCACATAAAACTTAGAAAAAGAACCTGAAAGTTTATTTTTTTCCACATCCATACACACATGGGAATATATATGCTGGAATCAGAGGAAAAAACCCCAGGCCCTCAGTAACTGCTGAGCCATTGAAACAGTTTTCACAACATCATAGATAATTACAATTATCCTTCTCTTAGGGACATTGGAACTGCCAATTGAAAATAAATAAATAATTCAGAACAGATGTTGACTACTCATCCCAGTTTAGTAGACAGCTTTAGGCAGGCCTGTCAGCACTACATTTGAAAACAGTGATAGACCTTAAAAATAGTTCTTCTATTTTATCTACTTGTTTTTATTTAGTTTAGTTTAGTTTAACATTTTTCTTTCTGTTTCTCTTTTAGTAGCTGGACAAAGTTCCAAGTCTGTCATAGGGTGATTTAGTGGAAATAAACCCACAACAATTTAGCAATTCCATTTTGATTAGAAGTTCAAAGTGGAAACCTGTTTAGTAACCAGGAAAAAACTGAAGTGCCTGTGGGTGGCACTGTAGGTATTTGATCATTAATTATTAGCAGAAGCAGGCAGTCACTGTTGTGGTCCTCACACAGGTGAAGGTTCCTCAGCACACCTGTGACGTTCACTAGAAATGAGATTCACATGAACAAAAGGTCTGTTTAGATCTTTTGGCTAACAAAGTTTATCAGTGCATCAAGGTGACTATTTCATGTGATATGATCTGCTGCATTTTGCCTCTGATGTGATGATCATTTTGTTTAGGTCTGGAAAAACTCTTCAGTCACTGCTGAAGTATTCTGAACTCCATGAGCATAGGCTTTGTGATATTCCTTATCTTTGCCTGATGTTTAGTTTTGTATTTTTTTCTTTTTACCCCTTTTTTTTTTTTTTTCCCCTTTTTTTTTTTTTTTTTTTTTTTGGTTCTTATAACATACAGACACTTTCTCTTCCAAATATGTGATTTTCAAGGTGCAATATCATCTATCTGCCCATTGTTCCAATAAATAAAAGACAAAAAACCCCACCCTGCTCAGACTGCTGCTTGCAAACACAGATATTGTTTAATTTTGGTGGGCTTTTGGGGTAATTTTGGTTGGCCAGTCAGCTGGTCAGTTTGTTGGAGTTTTTGGGTTATTTTTGAGTTTGTGGTTATGTTGGCATATTTTTAGTAGAAATTTGCACAGGTATAATAAAAAAGTTATTTTCTTTTAGCCACATTTTAGATATTTCCATTCTAGTGGATGCTACAGTTAAGAACTTTGCTATATTATTACTCTTTTGGAAATAAAGTAGGATCCACTCAAGTCCTGATAAAGCCTGACTGCTGCCTGTATGTCAAGGCAGCCAATACTGAAAATACAAGGCATTAGTTCTGTGACCCAGCAGTTCCTTAGTTCAGTTAATCATCCTGCTCCTGGATGACTGTGGATATACTCTGGATTTACAAACATCTCAGTTCCTTCAGTTAGGATGCAGCATGAATTAAATTGTGAATTTTTTCTACATGCACTTTGGAACTATGCCTGTACCAACAAATTAACATCCAGCACATTTCTAGACTTTCCAATACAAGCATCTATATTATCAATACTTCCCACTGTTAAGTACTTAGAGCAGTGTCTGACTTGCTTTGGGTTTGCCCCAGTTTGAAATTTCCTAAAGAGTCCTTGGAAACTTTTTAAACACCGTTTCCAACAGGCAGTTTGCATTGTAGCCACTCTGTTTTCAGAGTCTGAGGTAGCAGTTAGCTCCTCCTTGCCATTGGCCAGGAGTATTCCCAAGGATATTTTAATTTATTAGTGTAGATGTAGCCATGGGGAATCCAACCTCAGAAATGTGTCTGAGATATTTCTTCAGGTGAGATTAAAAAAAACAAAAAGATCCCCCTCTCCTATTTCTTCCTCTTGCTGCACTCCTTGCAGCTCCTTCAGTTGGAGAGGTATAACATAGCAGAATGGCTTTAAAGAGTACACTGAAGATATTAAATCATTGCAAGTTTTCCTAACTGTATATCTAGCTTTAGATTAAATTAAACATCATAGTTCTGACAGACAATATGAAGGTTCCCTGTAAATTTCCCATGACAAAAACCCCCCAAAAGTATCCACTGTACAGTGGCAAATATTATTGGCAAATACTATTGCAATGCTTTACCAGAATAGGTCAGAATGAGTCATCTCTTGTCGTCTTTAGAGTCTGTCTCTCTGTACTAACTGCTTTTTGACAAGATTTTTTTCCAATGGGTTAGTGTTTCTGGGGAAGTAGTAATGGAAAGAGTGAAAGGAAAAGGCACATCCACTATTCTGCATAATTCAGGCATCATGATTGAATGAAAAATGCTGTGAAATATCCAAAATATTGCTATAGTTGTACAAGGGAAAACATCCTTTCTGCTTGTAACTATGTTTATTATCAATTGCAAACTGCTCACAACTGGAATTATAAAGTTATAAATCTGGAATTAAATACAAGAAGAAATTAAAACTGGGTTTTAAATACTTAGTTTTATACCCTAAATAAAGATATGTACAGTGGACCAAGAGACTGAACCACAAACTTCATCTGTGTTTGGGAAGTAAAACCCACTGACAGTGTGTGCTACAGGAGTGCTGCTGGTAGAGTCTTTCCTGTCAGTGACTAACAACAAACATTACATATGACTTCATCCTCCTCTTCCAGCTCTCATTTCCAGGTATGTCTACTGTGCCTGTTTTTTCCATCCAAAATGATTGTAACCATGATTCCCAGTCTTACCCTGAAACTGACTCATCAGGCCCACATTCATAAAGAGCATTTATATTTTTAAAATTTGATACCTCAGGAAATTAGGTAGCAAAATACTTTCCTTTGCCAAAATTAGCACATAATTTTGCATATACATTAAGGAAAAACCATTTTAATGGGGAGAAATTATTTGCAGACTTGTGGTAAACAAAATTCACCACCATGCAGAACACAGTAATGGTGAAATGTATCTACTGGTATTCAGAAAAACACCCTCCAGTGTGTTGACTTACATTATTTTGGATACACACTGAAATGATTGCACTCCTAATGCTACTTAAAAGGTCAATATTTATCACACTGTGCAATTTTCCCAATGTCTTAACTGCTTGTACAGCCCATACTGTGACAGCAGGTGAGTCTTTTCAAGCTTTGCTGCAATTACCCTCAGAACACTCCTTGAGGTAAGAAAGTTTTTATGCGATTTCCACGGATAAGGATTGAAAACACAGGAACTAGCACAGGTTGCTAAGGCCAGATCTGCAGCAAGATATGTTTATATGCTCCTCCCACTGCATCCCTGCTCTGGTGTTATCCTCTTACCTCCCTGCCCCTAAATCCCCCTGACACAATGAATGTGGATCAGCTCTCCTAGTAGGCCTGGAGCAGTTGACAGGAATATTTAGGACATGTTTTCCTCCCTTTTCCTCCTCGCTGACCCATATAATGCCCTTTATGTGTGGAGGTTCTATAAAAATACTTTCTGACCAATACATCTGCGTTTTCTTTTGGCAACAGCAGGAATACGAGGGAGGAAGAGGAAGAATTTACACTCAGACTTTATCTGGACACACAGATGGGGTGCAGCCAAAGATTAATGCCATAGAACACCCCTCGTATCATGTTGGTCCCCCACTCATTCAAACATTATCATCAATGTACAAAAGGATCTATGATTATTTACCAGTTTAATGAGGAAGATGAAAGTTTGCTAGCAAGTGAATTGCACTGAACTCCAAGGGCTAGAACAGGCTGATAAAATGACAATGTGTAATATAATAAATATTCCTTGAAAATAATAGCGTCCAAAGGAGGGTCATCAACATTATTTAAGGGATGGAGCAACTCTCCTGTGAGAAAAGGCTGGGAGAATTGGAATTTTTCAGCCTGGAGAGGAGAAGGCTTCAGGGTGACCTAAAAGCAGCATTCCAGTACCTGAGAAGTCCTACAAGGGAGATGGAAAGAGAATATTTACAGAGGCATGGAGTGACAGGACAAGGGGGAATGGCTTCAAGCTGGCAGAGAGGAGGTTTAGATTAGATATTAGGAAAGAAATTCTTTACTGTGAGGGTGGCAAGGCACTAGAAGAGGCTGCCCAAAGAAGTTGTAGATGTCCTGTCCCTGAAGATGTTCAAGGCCAGGCTGGATGAGTGGAAGGTGTCTCTGCCCATGGCAGATCTAGTTGGATCTAGATGATCTTGAAGGTCCCATCAAGCCCAAACCATTCCAAGATTCCACAGAAAAGGCTCCCCAAGGAAGTGGTCATGGCACCAAACCTGTCAGAGCTCAAGGAGACACTGGACAATGCTTTTAGTCATGTGGTGTACTTTTGGTAGGTTATAGATCCCTTGGAACTTGAGATATTCTATGATTCTATGTTTTCTCTTAATCGGCAAACATCCCAGGAAAGCACTGGTAAGGAGTTTTATTATACCTCAATATTACAATATTACAATATTTACATATTACAATAATTATGAAGTGAAAATGATATTTAGAAATATTCTTACTAGTAGTCAAACTGCTGCTATTTCCACTACTATTAGACTTAAGAAAAGGAAAGAAAGTAATCTGGACATCTTTACACCCATTAATTTGACAATCACATTATCCAGGAGTAAGAAGATATTTTAAGAGGAAGAATAATTAAATACATAGAAGTAAATGGAAAGTAGGGTAAAATGTCACATGGATTCACTGAAGATAGATCACATTAGCCTCAGCAGATATTTCTTTTTGATGAGCTAATTGATTTTCTAGATAAAGGAAAGGCAATAGGTTTAATCTAACTGGACTTCAGTAAATCATTTGACATGTTGCCATATGGGAAATCATTGGTTAAAATACAGAAGACCCAGATTAGTATAAGAATTGGATGCAAACAAATGGAACAACATAAGAGGGTAGTGAAAAAGTATTATTGACTTTTACAGGTTAGGAATAACTTAAAAGTTGAGTCAAGTATTGTTCTTGAGGTTTTCCCAGAACTAATGCTTAAGAAATTGATCATAATATCTTTATTACTGATCTTGGCACAAGTCTGTTGCTAATGCACAGTATTAGAAGTGATTGTTGGTAGAAGGAGCTTGAAGACTGTACTGAAAGAGATGAGAAATATTTATTGTAAATTTGTACAAAGTGCCAGAGAGTGCATTTAGTTTAACAGGAGGAATTTCTTCTGTAAGGCGGGGAACTATCCAATAGAAAATTCAGAGGAAGTAAAACACCTTGGAATTCTGACCAGTCACAGGAAAAATATGTGAAAAATGAAATGATGTCATATAACAGGACAGGTTTATCTAGGAAAGAAAATAAATAATTGCACTGTTTGAGTCTCTAGTGAGTGGTAGCCTAGAATCTGAACATTTTTCATATTCTTAGGCACTTGCCTTTAAGAAAGAGACAGTGACACTGGAACAGAGAAAGAGTTACTGACTAAATCAAAAATACTCATGCTGCAGGTGATGTAACAGTCTTTACACACAAGGAAGACTGTGAAAAGAAAGGAAAATAAATCACATCCACTGGGTATGTATAAAATAAAGTAAGAGTTTGATTGCAATATGAAATTGATGATATGATGCTATGTCTGTGACACCAAGGGACCCCTCAAGCCAAAAACCTCCTTCATTGTAATGTTCTTACATCCAAAACCAGAATAAATGGCTTCTCTTTCTACTGGTGTAATAAGGTCCTTAAATGACAGAAAGAAAGTATTTCATGCATGCACATATATACATAAACAGATTTTCTGGTGCACAAACATAAATTTATTTCCAGTTTGCAAAGATACTTTGGGCCTATGAACATGAATCTCATTGCTATCAGTAATACTCTCTCAGTGGTTGTAATATCTATCTGAGGGCTCCCAGTCACATGCCAGGGTCTTGTTCTTCCCTGCACAATAGAGCAGAAAAAGGGTTGCTTCCTTACATAAAAATAAATATATATTCCATTTCAAATTAATTTGGTCCATGTTCAAATTAGTTAAGACCTCTGGTCCTCAGACTATTTATAAGTTAAAAGGACTCTTTTTCACTAAAGTGTTTTTAGTTGTTTTGTAGCAATTTTTATAAATAAAAGTTGCGCATTACCATCTTTAAGAAAAACCAAAGGGACAACAGTCAACATCACTTTTGTCCCTAGAAAACTCATTCAGTAATGCTCTTTTAACATTTCTGGGATGACAGAGGAGAAGAAAGGTACTGGAAAGAGTCAGAAGTGATTTCTCAAGGGTTAAAAAAGTTTGAACAACCTGAGTGCCTTCTATGTTAAAAGAAATTACTGATTTTGTGAACAAAATAAGAAAAGTATAATTCGTCTTGACTTTAGTAAGTTTTTATCAATTACTGGGTTACAGCTTGCCCCCAAAGGTGAGTGTAACTCAGATTATTGTCAGTAGATCTCTTGGGACAGATTACGATGAAACAACACAAAAGTATCATTTTTTGTAAATATATATATATGTATGTTTGTATATACATACATAATTGTGTGTAGGATTTATTTTAGAAAAAAAATGATTGTAATAGAAGGGAGTTATGTAGCCATTATAATTATTTTCCATAGAAATATAACATAAATGCAAAAAATAATTTCAGTCTTGTCTGATTTATGGCCAGACTTTGAAACCTTTTTAGTTATAGCCCCTTACTGGGTTTAGGGGAAGATGGTTTAGTTAACTCTGGGCAGTGAGTGGGAAAAACAACAAAAATTCTCAAGAGCTTCAATAACAAACCAGTCACTAACCCACAGAAGACAAATGTCTTTCTGTCCGGAGCCTGGAAAAGAATAACTCCTTGCAGTTACAGAAACTTTGCACAGAAAAGGCCCCATGGGGACAGATGGAAAGGGAGGTGCACAGGCCAGCAGGGACCTCAGCAGAAACAGGGAGCACCAGAACTCGGGGCTCCATGAGCGTGGAGATGAGGGGAGGGATTGATCTGCATCCACTTTGGGGCATTATAATAAAAAGAAAGACATTGATAAATTGCAGTTACTCCAGTGGAGGCCACCAAGATTGCTGGAGCTCTTGCTGTAGTGGTGAGGCTGAGGGAGCTGGGCTTGTTCATCCTAAAAATAAGTTTTCAAGGAGGGGTCAGCACTGGAACAGGCTGCCTATGGAGGCTCTGTAGTCTCTGTCCTTGGAGGATTTCGAGACTGACTTGTTCAGGTTCTGAGCACCTTAGAGCTCCACAGTCCACACTGGTTGATCTTTCTGAGCACCACACTTGACCCTGCTTTCTGCAAAAGGATGGACTAGGATGGACACCCTGAAGTCCAACGTGAATGATCCTGGGACTCTGTAACTAAAACCACAACAATGAAATGTTTCATACATCCACACCAAGGCATATATATGAAGAAGGAATTTGTGTTGTTAGGAGTCAGACAAAAGATGAGGGAGAGTTGCAGTAAAGAATGATCAAATAAAGAAGCTCTGTGTTTGTACACATTGATTTGCAGCAGCACTGGTTCTGGGATTACTGCCCTGTGTTCCAACATGTTATGACAGACAAACTTGACAAGGAGAGCTCCAGCACCATAACTCAAGAGCCCAAATTTCTCATAGTCCTGAATGTTCAAAATTCAGATATTAAACCTCATGTAAGATACCATGAATTTAAAACAAGTGTTTTGCACAAGTTTGAGTGGATGTAAATCACTTCCTAGTCCCAAGGCAAAAACTGAAGCTGGACCAAATATTATGCTCATGGCTTTGCTTCCAAGCAAGAAGATATATTTAAAAATAGAATTATAATAAACTGACTTCAGGTACTACTTAATGGAGTAGTGAGTTTCCTCAACCATTTTTCTAACCAACCAGATTAATTTCATTCCATTTTTTCATTAAACAGATTACTTTAGAATGTGAGTTCCTTTCCCAGTTTCTAGCCTGTGGAGAATTTTAATGACTGAGTCATAAACCCCACCAAAAATGGGATATGTAATGAAAATGCAAAGGGACCTTTAACTAGAGCACGTGTTGTGTTATGCTGCAATAATAATAAACAATAATAGTAATATTAATAAAAATAATACAGTTTTATGTGTACCCATAAAACGCCATTTATATGATCACTGTACTAATATTTAAAATTCCAAGGTACTGCATTTTTCACAATTATTATTGTTATAGGCTTTATAGAATTTTCCAAAGCCTTTGTATCTCAGTGTGTTGTGGCTTAAGGATATGCTCTGGCAGACCTCCTGTCCTCAGACTATTGATTAGTTAAAAGGACTCTTTTTTACTAAAAAATTTTTAACATTTCCACTATGTATATTTTTTTTACATATACCCCTTAATAAGAAATTAAAAGGTTCAAAGTTTCAGGAAGTTCTGAAAATTCCCCAAGTACAAATAAATGGAAGAAACCTATTCAATAAATTATGAACCTAAAAAATAATCAGTTAATATTCACTATCAAAAAGGCAATTTCTTATAAAGTAGTTTCTGCATGTCCCCAGGCCATAACCTTATTCCCTGGCTTCCACTGTGTGGAAGTTTCAATTAGAATTTCATGTTGAAAAGTACGTTAACACCTTCTTATATATATTTTGGTAATGTCGGTTTAACTGGGGCTGTCACAACTTGGAATGGATTTTTTTTTCCAATAAACCAGTTGAAAAAGAGGGGGGGAGATATTGAATTGTTCATAAATATATAATGCTTCCCATTTGTTATGTTCTGCAATCAGAGGCAGCAGCTTTAAACTTGCATATCAGTGTGTAATTCCACAAACTTAAAAAATTGATCTGCCAATGTCTCCCCTCAAGCAATATTTTAATTAAATGAACTTCACTCACCTTACCTCTAAACTCCTTAGTTTGATTTTTTACTGAGATTTGATTCATTTTTCAGTGAAGTTTTTCTTGTTTTTAAACTGTAAAGGTTGTTTAGTAAACAAGTGTTTAATAATGTATAGAAGGTGACTGAACATAGATCAATGCCAATTATTTATTCACAATAAAAAAACTTGGAAATAATGAGGTTCTTTTGTATGCTTGCCAACCAAAGCAGAAGTAGGCTTGGTTCTCAGTCACAGTAAACGAAACTGAGCTTTTAATTTGTAGGAAACTGTGCTGATTTAGACCAGCTAGAGGTCTGCTTTAAGAGTATTTTCTCCCCATACTCTTATACAAGAATGGAATTTGTAATAATGGCAGTTCTGTTTAATTGTATCATTAAGTAAGTACGTGGTTCAACACAGAAAGTCATAAAAATAACAATAAAAACCTAAAATATTTTGGAACACTTGTTATTAATTTTTGAAAAACAAGATTTTGATCAAGTGCACTTAACAGTGCAGAATACAAAAATACAGGCGAGTTACAAGTAAAGTGAATGGCAAGAGTGTGTAGCTTCAGTTGGCCAGGATACAGACCCTAATAGCAAAAGTAGCAATGGTACAATTCTGGACTTTCAGAAAGTTGCAAGGGTATGATCCAATGCAGGAGATTGGACAGGGACAGCAGAGAGAAGGTGTGTGGCTCCCACAGGCTGCTGTAGACATCCCTGGGCTGCAGGAGCACGCAGGGCTGTGAGGAGTGAACCAGGAGATGCTCATTGCAGGGTACCTACGAGGAGCTCCATCCACTGCCTGCACCCAGGCAGATCCTGCCACTGCCAGGATGGCTTCTGTAAAACCACATCCCTGGAGACTCCTGATGCCTCACTACCTGACAGAGCAAGGTAGAAAGTGTGGGAAAGCTGAGTGCTTTAGCTTTTCCTTGTGTAAACTAGTTTGCTGCCAAGAAACAGGAATTCCAGCTGATTTCATACCTCACTAGTTCCTTACTGTCTTGTTTTTTCTGTCATAAAACCGGGCTGTATGAAGAACATCAAGCATGGAAGTAGGCCTAGTTTTGTTCTCCACTGACATTTTGAGACCCTGTGTAGGAAAATCTATGGGTAAAGCTGGAAGACAACATCAGCCACTGTATTTCTCTCCCTTTCATATATTTTAATATTACCTAAAGTTCCACTGTTATCCAAAGTATACAGATATATCTAAGGATCCCACATGCCTTTAAATGGATTCTGCAAAAGCTAAATGCACCTGCCAGTGGTTTTAAGTGCCCATAGTAAATATTTCTCTATTTCCCCTTCCACTCCCCAAAAATCTTTGCTTCTAAACCATTTGCAGTGCTGCTAAGGAATCATAGCTGCAGCACCAGACATTACATGACAGCTGTTTGAACAGAAATACTAATTGCTTTCATATTTAATTAGCTATTGTTTAAATTAAAAATACCAACAAAACAGTCACAGCAGGCTCATTTTAACAGGAGGTTTATTGGTCCAGGCAGTAGCTCAAAGATCAGCAGGCGCTGGATTCACGCACCAGCTCTCTTTAGTCCTGAGGAGCTGCCAGTGCATTCCTCACTCAACAGCTGCTGGTTCATCCCACTGGCCTGAGCTTCCTAGTGCATTTCCCTCTCCTGAAAAGGCAGAAACATAGATACATCATCCAAGGCAATAGGGAATTATCTCACCTGTCCTCAGCTAGCAATGACACAGGTGCCTGGAATCCCTTTATTGAAAATGGGGAGTTGTAGCCCCATTCATGTATCTGAAAAATGTTGTAGTTTGGTGCCAGGGTGTATTGTCATGTCCACACTCCTCAGGACTGCCCACTTGAGCACAAACAGTCTGCTTTCACACATTTGAGCACTTGGCCCTAGAACATCATGATTATCTTTGTGATCTTTTTCCTAATTCAAAGTGACTGAAATGACACAGAGGTGGGGGTCACAAGGAATGATGTTTTAATATCAGGAGGATAATGGTATGTGCTCTGCACTCTGATTTGCAGCTGTGACACCTTTCTTGCTACACTTGAGAGCTGTATCCCCTACAATCACTCACTACTTATATGAGATCATCTTTGGGGCTTCCCATCCCCAGATTGACCTTGGGTCCCCTTGGAAAGCAACAAGCTCAGGTGAAAGGATAATCAACTGGTTTAAGTGTAGGAGGCAATGGGTTCTCAAGGAGGAACCATGAGTTATTTGACCATGTAATTATAGTTGAAATTAGAGCAATATAAGTTAGATGCCAACACCTGTGCCATGGAAACCCAAAGTATGGCAGGATGAGTATCAGGCATTATATCACATGAAAGATTGGTGTAAAAGGCTGTCACTCTCTGACAAGTGCAGTATTGCCCCATTCCCTCCATGTCAGATGGGAACACTGGAAACCTCTCTCCAAACAAGAGGTTGCACAGCTGGAACCAGCACAGCTCAGGGACAGAGTGCTGTGCAGTGCACAGGGTGGTGTCCCTGTGGCAGGCCAACCTAGGAGATCCAGAATTGCTTCCCTGAAGGTGGAGGTTCTGGAATGTTGTATTTAGCTAATATTTTCATGTTATTATTATGTTTGGATAATTTTGCTTTGCATATAGCCAAATGGCAGTTGAGGCACTTTTCAATGGAATGTGGTGCTACCCGGTGCTGTCATTACCATCTTCTCCCTGGTGGCACCTGCAGAAGTTACTGACACACTTCCAGTTGCTCTGCTGGTTGCAAGACCATTCACCTCAGTGATTCTCAAAAATGCTGGTACATTATATAAAAAAGTATATTGCAAGTACAACTATTCTCCTAAATAAATATTTGTGTGGATTACCGTGTGAGATTCACTTTCTGCTGATATTCGTGAAAAGAAAATTGTCTCACCCAAATATACATGAAAATCAAATATTTAACTGTTGCAAACACTGCCAAGGACAATTTTGTTTAAAATGTGAGCAAATATTCATGACAAATGTTTTGTGATATTCAGCTCTGAATAATTAACAATGCTTAAATTGCAACACATGTAACAAAACCTATTAGTTCTAATAAGTCAGTACAGTAGAATTAATCAGGTTTTCATTTAAGCAAATGTATTACAAACTAAATTGTTTCATAAGCTGTCAAATGCACAGAAGCACAAAAGTTTGCATCCATTTTTAACTACCAAGAGCCAGGGTGGTGCATGGCCCTTAGGTTTTGGTTCATGTTCTGCCTGCAAGCCCAGCTCACACAGGGGGGCAGTGGTGCTCACAGAGGGATTTGTGGTGAGATCCAGCACAGCTGACCCCAGCTGTCTGAAAAATACAGGTGGGAATGATTTGTCCCGAGCCTCCCACAAAGGCAGGGGATGCTGTGGAGACTGGGTCCTCACCAGGACAAGCCCCGATGACAGACAGAATGAATTGCAGCCTGGAGGTTCCTGTCACTCTCCCTTAACCCTAAGAGGAGCCTTAGCAGATTATTTAGGTTAGACACCTACAAGGGAGAAAGAACTAGGTGATAGGAATCTCTTCAATTACAGATCCCAAGCAACAAACTTGGATTAGGTGAAATGAACTCACCTCTACTTGGCATTTTCAGGAGACTGTAAGGGAATTGCATGTCTTGCTGAAAAGAGTTTTCATTACAAAACCCTGATTTGTTTATTATGTGCCATGTTTCTTTACCTGCAAAAATATGACAAAACCCTTGCCTTGGCCACCTTATTACGAAGGTCAAAATAAGTAATGATGCATTTATTTAAATCTGACTTTTTGACTGAAATATGTGGAGAAGGATTTGGAAAGATTTTCTTTCGAAAAACAAGTTTCTAGAATTCATGGTTAAAAAAAAAAAGAAAAGAAAAGAAAATATACCCCAAGTGTGTCTCAATGCTTAAAACAAAAAAAGAAAAATAGGAAAAACATTCAAGCTATTATACATTTTCCTATTCTCACGATCTTTAAGACATGATTTTGGGGGACCTTACCCATGATGTTTTAGCACTTTGGGTTGAAATTATCAAGATGAAAATGCACTTTCCTTCTTTGTTGTTGGTTGTGAGGATGCATTTGTTTTCCTGAGGCAGAATACATGTGCATTATATTATTAATTTGAAAAATGTAGAAGGCAGAGTGAAGGAAATGCTGTGGCACTGATGCATGGCTCCATGCTGAATGCATACAGTGGAAATCTTCACACAATCCATGAACACAGCACATGAAGAAAAGCAAATGGGAAACAATTTTCCTATGCTGCATTAACATTATTGTGTGAATGCTCCATTTGGGAATGCAAACATGAATACAAAACCAGCTCTTCTCTCTTTTCCCCACAAGCACCAGGTCAGCTGAAATGTACATTACGCAGCAAGAGAAAAAAATCTGGATTCTGGAGAAAACCAGTGTGGAAACAAGACTCTTGTGTGCTTTGGAGGGAAATCCTGGCCCCTGAGCCATGAATTACAGTCTGCAGGTTGCAAGATGCTGCAGGGGTTCCCAGGTGCTGGATTGAGCACCTTGCACCCCTTGCACAGAGCCTCTGTCATGTTACACCAGGAGCACAGATCCACATTGCCTCAGCAAACAAAGCACAGGCTGTGGGTTCTCTTTAACATGATTCCTAAACAGGCAGAATAAGGTCTAATGCAGCCTTGGATAGATGTGGATGTCATTGTAATAAATTCATCAAGTTTTTAATTTCAAATACTATGTTTTCTGGATTTGGATCTTGAAATAGCACGATAGAAGCATTCAGATGCTATATACCAGTGAGGTTCTTCTGAAGGGTGAGTTGGAGACCTACATTTTTACAAATTTTCTGCATAATATTGATGTTATGGAAAACTTTAAAATGTCTTCAAGTTTGGGGTTTTTTAATTAAGTTCAAAATTTGCCATCAGCAACATTTCAACTCAGTGTACTGTTAACTAATTTGTTTTTCATCAAGTTCTTTATTAACAAAGAAATCCCTTGATTATTACACTTCTCTGACTTCTTGATAATCTCCCTTGCAACCATTCACATAACGCCTAAATACTTTTCACTGAAATATTATTGAGCCAAAAAGTCTGATGGGCCTTGTAATTAACTTCCAAATAATATGAAAGAAATAGGGTGTTGCAAATACTGGGAGTCAGAAATGGATTAGTGACTGTTTTGAAGGCCCATGGCACTGAGCACAGCCTTTGAGCTGAGGCTCACCTTCCTTTCAGTCCTGTTCTTCACTCTTCCTAACAGCTGCTACATTTTCAGAGCAATGCAATTTACATTTTACAGTGCTTTTCCTGACTGCACTCCAGGATACTTAACACATTCAAATGACCACAAGCTATTCAGCCCTGATGGGCAAGATGAAGCACAGTGATGCCTCCTCAAACTTACTTCCTTTCCAATTACAAAAAATAAATTAGCTGAACCTAACAGCACAAACCTGAGAAATGGATATTGCAAAGAAGAGAGTACCTTCAAGCTGGGCTGAGAGTGATAATAATCTAGCCCATAATTAAGAGTAGAATTATGCTTCAGTATTAAACAGCCACTGCTTCATTTGCAGTTGATAGGAAGAGAGCAAACTCATTACAACAGCAATGTAAGGCTTTTCATACAAGTGCCATAAAAAAGACATTGCAAATATAAGTTAATTAGCCATATAACGTGTCTTGATGACAGAACTTCCTGTCATAATACTTTTTATGGAGAGATTAGAAAAGTCAGAACTTGCTCAAAAGTGGAAAAGTAGCTGCATCATGAGGAATATGAATCAGGATTTCTGCTTTAATGTGAAACCATGAGGGTTCATTGCCCCAAATACACAATATGAAAGTGTAGATGTCCTCAACAATTAGGGGAATAAAATGTGTTTTAAGTAGCACTTAAAATGTGTTTCAAGTAATGGCAGGAGAACCTCTCCACAGACCACATGTTGTTTCTTTGCCTTCAGAGATGGGGTAGAAGCCTGAAATTATTCTGAAAGGAGCCAGGACATTCACCTTGTGCCACTTGCTCCAATCTCCTGAGATCACTCTGTGCCTGTGTATGGAGAGCTGGAGAGAAATGACTCCTGAAGGACGAGGAGCTCAGGAGCAGTAAACTCCCACTGATGGTACCCAGCAGTAACCTCCAAAAGTGTTCAGGATGTGAAACATCTCATTTCTTCAGGAGTTCACAACAACTGAGGGATTTATTCACAGAGAAGGAGTTATTTAACCAATAGATATAACCACAAGTAGACTTTTTTTTTTTTTTTTTTTTTCTGTTACTCAGCCTCTTTCTTTAGCTTTCATCACTCTTTCTTTGGAGCAATTAGACCTAGGAAACAGTATTAAATATGATATGAAAGCCCAAGGCACAGGTTCAAATACAAACTGTAACTAGGTAATGTTTAAGGTTATTTCTTTTGTCTGCTTTTAACATTTTCTGCCTCACCCAGCAGACTATGTTCGTTTTAAAGCTAAGATTTTGAAAATGAAAATGCTAAGTTTCACCCTTTCAAAACATGGATGACATTTCAGGAGTCCTTGCTCCACAGCTCCTTCTCTACTTTTTAAAGCAAACAAAGCTGCTATAAAAAAGCTTTAAAAAATGAAATTCAAGTGAAAAGAGAGAAAAATAGAGAGGCATAAACTTCTCTTCCATTTCTGACCAGTTTTGTACTTCTTCCATACTCTGTCAAAATGAGCAGCTGGTAATATTTTTTATTAAGAACAGGTTACAGGTGGATCATAACTTATTTGCTGTGCTCCAGAATGTTATGGCCATGAGAAAATGCTCTGATTCAGACTCAAAATTTTACTTCCCATATCAGATTCTGACTTGTAATAATCTGATTCCCCAGAAAACTTTCCTATCTGCCAGAAATAATTAAACAAGACCATAATGCATTAGTGCCAGGACAGAATTTTCTAATATGCATTGTAAGTAGAAGATATTCTATTTCTTGCTAGATTTCCCTATTTACCTGCTTTCTAAACCATCTACTTAATTAAAAGCAGCTCTCTATCTAATCAAGCTTTCAGTAGAAAATGGTCATTTTTACAAATCAGGGGAAAAAAAGAGAGATGGAAATGGTTTCCTTAACTTCAGCAAGCAATCACTAAACCTTTGGTGAAATCAGCAAACTTTTTTTGAGTAACTAATCTGAGATTCTTGAAGTCCTCTAAATACCTCAAATACTTCACTAGAGGAAAAATAAAAAGACATACTAAATGATCCTGAAGCTTTTAGGTACTATTCAGGCAGATATTATCTATATAATGGGATATATAATAGGTTAATAACATGACTGCTAATCACTATTTCAGTTAATGCAAGTAACAAAAGGCAATGAATTTGCAGACTATAAAATAAACTTTTGCAGTGCCTGGATCTACAGTGTGCAAATAATCCCTTATCCTTATAATCACTGTAGTTCACCAAAGGGTACCAGGGGAAATGAAACGAGAATGGGAATGAAACACATATATTGATGTGACTGATTTGAGAATAGGGAGTTCAAGCAGTAAGCAGTAAGCAGTATTCTGCTGAAGCAGAACTGTAAAGTATCCTAGTTCTGAGCAGAGCTCTGGAGATGCACCAAGCATAGCTAGGCAGGCTCTTCAAAAAATTAACAGAGAGCAGCCTCCTTAGCGTGAAATTACCCTCTATGTTTCCTGGGGTAAACAATGGTTTCCAGAATCTGCACATTATATATTCATTTCATTACCACAAACTTATTCAAGTTTCCACTTTTTCACATTCAGTGCTTCTAACCCTTTGTATTTTTAGCTTCTCCATTTCCTGCTCTTCTTTACTCTTTCATGTTCTCTTTTGCTCAGAGCTCAAAGAGAGGGTTCAGAAAACTTTCAGTAGGACACCTGAGAGAGGATGCTGGTCTGTCAGGAGCTGCCTGTTATCTCTCAAGCCTGCATGACACAGGCAGTGAATGCAGAGGACTCGAGCTCAGGAATATTGTGCACAGGATTGAATCATTGTAGCATCACTTCATTTTGCAGTGACAAGGATCCTTAAGATAAGGGTTTAAAACTTCCTTAAAGCCAAACAGTATAGGTACAGGTACCTACCTGTTTCAGTGAAATTGAGGCTTATTTCTAAGTCTTTTATAATCCTTCTCATTTCTCATGATCTCCTCTTCCTTCATCTTTCAATCTCTTTCAATAACCTTGCATATGAGAGCACAATAAAAATGCTCTGACATCCATCTTGGTAAATGAAAAACATGGTGAAAGCAGAGTATGCATGTGTGCAGTTTACTCCTAATACTAAGCTATTAGAACATTCTGGGGAGAAAAAGTAATTATGAAATTATTGATCGGCTATCAGCTATATGGTTGGGTTTTTTAAAGTGTGCAATAATATCCCTAGATATGGGTTGTGATATGAGAAAGATTATTAGAATTTAGCAGCAAAGCTTAATGGAAGAAACCATCCAGATAAAGATTTTTAAAAAATCTTTTCATGCTTTGTTTATTTAGTCTGCAGTATCTTTACTCGTGTGCTCATAGTGTGAACCAAGTACATGGGATGAAATATCAAAGAAGAAAGTCTATCACAGCCAGATTTTATCTAACTTCAGTTTGTTGAATAATGTACAAATTATTTGTTTTGTTTTGTTTTGTTTTGTTTTGTTTTGTTTTGCTTTGTTTTGTTTTGCTTTGCTTTGCTTTGCTTTACTTTGCTTTGTTTGAATGTGGGCACCACTTATACCGGTATTGCTCATGCAGAGCATCTCAGCACCCAAAATGCCCAGAAAACACTCACAGTATTTCAAGGCTTTTGCAGTCACTCATCATCATGGTGCCCAAAGGCAGGATTCAAATCAATATGAAGGCACTCAATTTAAATGTTTGCCGTACATTAGTTGTCTGAGGAGAAACGCTCCTGGATCTCCTGCAGCAAAACAAGCCTCCCACTGGCTGCCAGTGTTGGTAACTGAGTCCCAGCACAGGCAGATCTGGAGAACACTGGGTGAAAATTAGAGAATTACTCTTGACCAACACCAAGTGTCCAGTTCTACTGCACACATGAGCAGTGGTGTCATTTGGGAAGCTTGGAGGTGCTCTGCTGATTCAGGATGTTTCTTGCACAGCCCTCTGTGATCTCTGCCTTCCCCATGGGGCTGTCTTAGGCTATATCAGCAGCTCAGCTGGCACCAGATGCATTTGTATGGCTGAGGTGACTCCTTGATGTCCACTGTATGGAGAGCTGAAGCACTCCCTGATGGACTCAGGGGTGCCTGAGCCACTCTTAGCTCACACCAGGGCTGTTTCCAGCAGGAAGGCAAGGTGTGGTCACACTGATTGTATGGAAGAGGCTTCATGGAGCAGATCATTCCTGTCAGTCAGCCTCAAGGCCAGGGAACAGTCCCAGGAGCTTCTGAGCTGCTTAGCATAGGCATGGTGTTACTGGTGTTATTTTAAGTCTTTCTGATTTATAGAGCCTCTCTTGCACAAACAAGGTTGAGACAAGTTCATGCTCATGAAGATTTCTTGGGAGGCTCTGGACCTGGTATAATTCATAAGTTCTAAGAGTGAAATTTAGTTCTAGAGAAAATAAAAAAATCAAAAAGAGAGAAAGAAAGAGGATGACAAACAATTAGGGTTCCCAGATCAGTATCCTCCACCGGGTTCCTATTCAGTGCAGTGGCTGTGCCTATAATATTTTGCCACAGTAACAGTATATTTTTCACCAGGACCCATCTGAGGTCCCATCATTTACTCCTGGTTTTGATGCTGAAGCTCATTTTGATTGGTAACAAGTTAAGTTCTGTATGAGTGCTAAGCTTAGGAAAGAAAGGATGTTTGTCTTGCTGTGGCAAATACTTTTCTGTATCAGCAGATGCAGCAANGAGGTTAAGTTCTGTATGACTGATAAGCTTAATGCTTCTGTGTTACTGGGGTCCCTAAAGCAGCTCAAAAATTACAGCTGAAACAGAGGAAAAGGAGGTAAAGAAAGGATGATTCTCTTGCTGTTGCAAATACTTTCTGTATCAGCAGATGCAGCAAAAAAGACATAAGAATAACAACATATGGGAAATAGGAGAACTACAGCAGGAGAACAACAAAGGCAAAATATTTCCAGAGAGGCTGTGGGACAGCAGTCCCATGGCAGCTTGGGTGAAAGGGTGCAGAGGTGCTGGGGAAAGCCCTTAGCTCTTAAAAAGGTGCCCTCATGTAGCATTCCCTCAGTATGATCACTCATGATGCACTTCTAACTATTAACTGCATCACACCTGGATTCAGAATGATTCTTAGGCTTATTCTTTTCTATTTGGCTCAGAAACATTCCACAAAGTAAATTTAAGAACATTTACATCTTATGTAGGGAAATCATGCTGTTGCAATATCCTATTGCTTAAATGACTTAGAAAGAGATCTATAAATGTGTGGCATGGCTTACATAAATCAAAGTGCATTAGGGATTTGGGGAAGTTTTTGTTCTCACATACACCATTCTAAACTTGAAGTATGTAAATCAGTACCAATTGAATTACTCTTGATTTGTCTTACTGTAAATGCACCAGTGTAGTCCATGAGTCAGCTTTTTAATTAGAAATCCCAGGGAGACTAAAGCTGGACAGGCATTTTTTACATTAATTATGCTTTTTCAAGGAGACTTGAAACTGAGAAATACTCCATAATTTGGAATAAAATAAAAATAACATTAAAATTATATCATTCATTAATCTATAATCTTCACTGCTGTAAGTGCTCCTGAGTCTCCACAGCACTGAATTTAGAGTATAAATAACAGACTGTTCCAGAAGCTACAAAATTAATGGATCATAAAAAAGCATTAATAACATAAAAATAATGAATAACATTGGAAATAGGGTAAAGTAGGCAAGGTTTTCTTAATTTCCCTTTTGGAAATATTATGAGACAGAAGTCAACAGGAACATTTGCAGATTTGAGTGCTCTGTCTGGTTCCACACACCCTATCACAAACACAGACTCTGCACCAGTATCCAAACCTGTCCTGCTGAGCTTCTGTGTCTGCAGAAGAACAACAACCAGGAAACTCTTAGCATAGGAGAGACTTTAAATTAAGAAATGCAGTACAGTATTCCATACCTACAGACCACTTTCATGGAAACAGTAGGAGCTTCATGGTTGCTCCTGCTTTTGAATTGCCTCTCCTCTCCAGCTCTGCAGTCTCTGCTGTGTCTCTCCCATGTGGCTTTTTTTTTTGTCTTTTAACAGAGGTCTGACACAAAGTCTTGTAAAAGATGTGCAGTATAATACACTGTGGTTATACATTTTCCAGAGACCAACCTTGGATTGTTGGGATAAAGTAGACAGAATGTCAGGAAAATTATATCTCTAATTATGTTCAATTCGCAGTAACAATTGGTAAAATTAGTTATATAAAAGAAATGCAGGCATAAAACCAAAATTATACATAAATGGGAACAAAAAATTTATTTTAAACCCTATGATCTGTAGCTAATCAAGCTTAACACTGCAAAGTCATTCAAAGGAAAATTTGGATGGTCATTTGCAGAAAATCAAACAGTATATGGTGAGCTCTACTTCATCAAAAAGGAAAATGTTAAATGTTATTGACAAAACACCTGCCTTTTCACCCATCTCATTACTGCAACCTCTTTTTCTGCTTTAAAAACTGTGGATTTGATTTCTTTAGGAAGGAGTAAAGAGAAAAAGCTTTTTCTAGACACAGAAACTCAGATCTAGAATGTCAGCAATGTCGTTTTGTGAAAGGCCTTGTGACAACAAAACAATAAAAATATGAAATGGTCAGGGGTCAGGTCAATATGGTGAAGAAAAATAAATGTCCCAATGACATGTGAAGGTGGACATGTATATGAGTTTTATAAAGCCCACATTTGGAAAAAAACAGTATTGTTGAAAAAGTCAAAGCACAGTTAAAAGCAGATGGATGTTAAACAAACAGCAGTGGCCTTTCAGTTTGTTAAATACAGTCCTTCTGTCCCTTTCAGAACTAACAACTCTACCAGTTTGGTGGTCCTGATGGATTTCTCAGGCAGAGGAAAGATTGCTGCTGTGCAATGACCACCACAACTTCAGCCATTGGAGCTCCCAGACAAGCAAAACCAGACAAAAATTGTTGGGTGGGAAGATGTAGTTGGTCTGGGCAAATAATACCTGTGCTCCAAGCAGATACAATTAGTATTAAATATACTAATATTTTTCTTAAAATTCATTCTCCTGTATTTGAGATATCCAGATTTTCTATTACACAGACTAAAACATGAGATATTTTCCTACATTCTCAGTCTAGGACAGGAGAAAAAGTTGTGGGTCTTCTTAGGGTTTGTTTGTTGAAACAACTATTTTTATTTCATTAGGATTTTTGAAAAATCAAATCAAAATTTGAATTAAAATCCAAAATCCTGAAGAAGGCAGTTGATTGGAAAGCAGTCTGCATCAGTCATTCAAATGTTTAATTTTCTGGACTTTTCTTCTTTGTGTCTGGAAGAACTTATCTTATTAGACATTTCCAAAGACAATTGACAAAAGGCAGTTGTGGACTATAAGTCATAATGTTCTCAAGTTAGAAATGCTGACAATGTACAAAACCTGTATAGTTTGTGGTTTGCAGTGTCCCTGGATTCAAAGAGAGAGTTGCTGTCTAAATTCCGTAATGTTTCTCTTTTTTTCCTACCACCTCCTGACATGATGTTTATTGATGTGATCCAATGAGACAAATTTGTGCTTTATCTTAATGTCGGGCTTTTTATTTAGCCACCTACTCCAGGTTCTTCTTCTGCCAAAAGGTAATCTGCCTATATTTAAGATGCTTTTAAAGAATGTTACCTTAATCAGTAGAAATTTTGACCTGAAAAAGTTTTCCATTTTCAGACCCTGCTAAATTTTCCACAGTCAAATTGAAAAAAAAAATGGAAAGGGAGAATCAGCTGTTCTTTCCTATGCTTATTGTCAGAGGATTCAAGAAAATAAAGCAAAAACACAGTATCATTGCCTTGAGCTACTAAAGCTTTAATAATGGGAGAGCTGCTGATGTATGGTAAGTACTGACTGGATAAATGTAAAAAGCAAGAAAGCCAAAGCAACAAAATGTCTGCGGGTAAGTTAGTGAAAATAAAGCTACCTAAAATCCCCACATCTCTCTGCATTAAATGTTTATCATCATGTGAGGGATGAATCACTGAAATATGTTAGAGCACTTGTTATTTGGAGGGCATCTTTGTTGACAAGCAAATTGCATACAGTCTGAGCCTTTGTGGTTAAAGTCAGCATGCTCTCTCCATTCTCAGAGGGTAAATGAACTACAACAGAGAATTCCTGATGTGTCTAGAATAGAAACAAAAGAGTCTATAAGCTAAAAGGATTACTTGACATGCACAAAAATGTACATTTATTACTTTATTGCAGCATTTCTTGTGGTCACTAGCTTTAGGACTGATGCTACTACGAGCTTATGCAAATACACTTCTTTCTGTTGACTTATTTTCTCTTTGTAAGTTTAATCATCTGGTGCTTTGGGGCTTAAACTGGCAAGTAATCCATGATCCTACTATCTCTGTATCCATATTCCTTAGGCAGACAAACCCTAGAAGGGAACTCTGCTTTATTGTAGGACAGTTTATCCTAGATTTAATTCAAGAGATTATGAGAAAAGAAAAGGAATCTTGGTTACATGTAAAGAATTATGCTGCTCTTAATTTGCTTGGGTGAGTCCTGAAAGAGCAGAGAGCTGTAGAGGGGGAGTTCAACTTGCTAAACATTGCCCAATACAGTGAAATCCTAGCCTGGAGTCCACAGGCACAAAAATGATAAAAGTAAAATAAATTAAGGTCATGTATTTGTCCTGGGTAATGGAAGTTCTCTTCTATTACCTGTGGTAAAGGCAGTGACTCTTGGCTCCCTCTGCAGCATTCCCTTGGGTTTGCAAAGGGGCAAACCTATGGCCGCACTGGAAACCAAGACAGAAGAGAAAAGAGAAAAGCAGCCCATCAGTGAGTGGTGGGGGATGTTTGGGTTAAACAGAGAAATGTTGTTGGCCTGTGAAACACGTTTCAGGTCAGAGCTTGGGCGGTGCCTGCTGAATCCTCTGCACTGAAAAAGCAGGAGACCTCATGTCTTTAAATGCATGTGAGCAGTGTGAATACATCCCAGATTGCTGGGATTCATTTACTCTTGGGACAGACAGCACTGTCCAGACAGAGGTGGTATGTTACACTTTTTAATTAAAGGGGTATTTTTATTATTAAAATGATACTTCAACCTGAAAATTTTTAAAATAATGTTATAGAAGTAACAAGTTTTACAGACAGTCACTAGAAGAGAATAGGAATTCTTATTCTCTTTGTTTCATACATATACTTGGCAAGGACTCTTTGTACCAAGGCTGATCATACATTTTCTGTTGCAACTGTGTTTTTATAGGTTTTTTTTTCTGTTGTTAAAAAAAGGGGAGTGTGATTTAAATTTTGTAACAAATCTCTGAAAGAACAGTGGGTGTTCTTAGAAAATTTGCATATTAAGTTCCTCTGGAAAGGAAAAAATGTAAAAAAATACAACTCTCTCTTTATGGCATAGAGACAATTCTGTGGGAACCTTTTGTATAGTCAGTCATTCTGTCACTATCATCCTCCAGTGACTTTGTCTTTCGCACAGTAATAAAGAAAAAAAGAAATACGGTTTAAAGATAGGAAAATGCGAACACAACTGTTACACTGGCAGGATGTCTCAAGGTAAGTGCATTGGCAGAAACTGCATTTAACTTCCTTTAAATTGACTAGATTTCAAGTTGAAAGTTTCCCATTAGTGCTTGAAATTAATGTGTCATTCAGTTTTCAAATGACAAAATACCATGCAGCTAAGGAAAAAAAAAAGATGCAAGAGGGAAGCAGTATAAAAAGAAAGAAGAATAAAAGCCACCACTCCATGATGACTCTGAGACTATGAATTAGGCTGCCAGCTGTCAGGCTGGGTAACCTCTGGTCCCCAAGATTCAAGAAGAGAGATGGGCCTTCAGTTTGACATTTATGTCAAGTGAGAGTAAAGCCAAGTCCAAAGCAACCCACTCTGTTGTGCATTCTTGTTGGAAATATATCTCATGTTAGGGTGTTCTTGGAGGTCACTGCATCTGAATTAATGTTCAGGGAAATAAGTCCTTCACTGAAGAGCAGAACCTGTGTGAGAACAGGTGCTATAATCAATATTGTGTTCTGGTAAGAACTATCCAGTGACAACCCTTATACCTTGGGTATGCAGAAGTGAAGCATATGTGGTTCTTTCCCTCTTGTTTATTGAGAAACTAACTTAGAGAAATTGCATACAGCTATGGTTTAAGGCAGTAAGGTTTAAATAATAATTTTCCATACCAGCTGAAAACCACATCCTTGCCTTCAATTTATTATTTTTATTCTAGCAACAAACATATTAAAAATAAGAAAAATAATCTTCAAGAGAGTATTTAAAAACAAAAAATAGGGAGAGAAAGAACACACACAAAACCCCTTCTCATGTAATATTAATATTGAGCAACTGGCTCAAGTTATTCATGGCAATAAATGCCAATAAAGAAATGAAAATACAGAATGGCATATACTAAAATATTCTTTTTCTGATCTAGAGACAGAAATACGTTGTGAACTCTCATTTAGTATTTCTTTTCTCAAGCAAAAGCAGATATATAGTATGAGGGTTGTAAGTCAAAATTCTGATTTTCTGCCCATTTTTTGGTGTAAACTAGAGGCAACTTCCCTTAAATCAATGAAATTTCACCATTTAAAACCAAGGGGAGAAATAATAAAAAAAAAACCTGCATGAGGATATGTTATGCAGAAGACTAAATCCTGTCCTCATTAATAGTAGACAGGATGTGACCCACAGGAGTTTGCAAAACTGGTAGTAGCAGCACATTTGAAAAGAAAATAATAGTCTTGTTTTTCCCTGTCCAATTTTTGTTGTTTCTAACTATTTTAATCCAACTAGAATGAATTTTCTGTAAAATCACTCTTCTAAAATGTTTGCATTTAGATTATCTAAACAGTATCTAAACAGTGCTAACAGTCCAATAAAAGTCTCACTGATGAGGTCTTACATGATAAAGAATTGTCAAATATTAACTCACATAGAGCTCTCCCCCATTTTTGCCCAAAGCTTGTTCATGCTCACAAGGACAAAATTATAGCAATGCACAATACTACTCCAGTTGCTCTCATCATATTCTCACCTGTTAAACCACAAAACATTCCCCAAAGAAAGCTATATCCTTGTCTCCAAACACAGGAGAAAATCTGACCCCAGGAAACCAGCTGAAATGTCAGGTGTCAGTCAAAGTAGCAGCAAGACAGAAATTAGCCCCTGGAAAAAGCATTACTGCCATAACTTTCATTTATGACCAGAATTCATATTCATACATCCCAAATCCAGACCAGTGTCTCAACTAGAACAATAAAAAGCAGCAGAGCAGTGAGAAACTGCCAACCTCACTCTACAGGTTGTGGTACAGTGTGAAAACTTGTCATACAGCAGGGCCATGGAAAGGTGCAGTGGAACCTGATGATAGAAGAAAAGACCAAATTATGAGTAGAGTTGTGCTTTGGTGGACAAATAGTAGGAATCTGGGAAAAAAATACTGTATTTCCCAGCCTTCAATTATCTTTTCACTCATTGCTGCTCTCACATGGCATGAGCTGTGCCTGCAGCCAGTGTGGGAAGCAGACACAGCCCTGGATACTGCGGGTGGTTCTGGTAGGAACGGTGGGCTTCTGCCAGGCTGGAGCAGGCAATAATGCCCTGACCTCAGGGTACTGGTTCCATCCATCTGGGTGTTTGTCTAAAGCTGGGAAAACCACCCAGCTTGGAAAGGATCACCCAGGTCTTCCTGATGTCAGAACAAGGTGTGATTTGTATGGCAGTGGCAAAAAGACAGATATGATTTACTGTTATGATTAAGGCTGCACTGGTCAAGGGTAGTGCTGCCCTGTAGATACCTCCAGACATCACCAGTCTCAGGATCTGAGTATTCTATTGACCATGTTCTTATTCCTTGATCCCTTTTTTCGCTATCCTTGCACCTCTCTTCCTCCTGCCAGATAAGTGAATTTTCCTACTCACTCAGTTTCTTACAGTATTTAATTTCTGATACCTTTATGTAGGTAATCACAGCCTAGTATGATATTATTGATATGCTAACCAAGATGCTTCCAAGGGTTCCCCTTGAAATATTTTCTCAGTAAAAGGTCCCCAAAGTTCCCCTACAATTATATGTGAAGTCTGGCTGCTTCTTATATAACTCTGCCTTAACTACATGGGAGGTCCATCTATTCCTCACAGATTCATCTTCAACTTTTGTCTGATGCTTTCATTGTTTTCTGTCACATTCAGCAGTTCCTCATGTCATTTCATGTCCAGTAGTTTTCCATGTCCTGTTCAGCTAAATTAGCCTCAGGTCTATTATTCTTCAGCCATCTTATTTGCCTCTAGTCCTAACATGTAGAAAGAAAATGTCCAAAATGCAGTAATAAGGGCTGGGCAGTCCTCACAGGCCCTCTTGCCAGCCCAGCATATTGGCCCATGGTTGCATCCCTGTGCTCTGATCAAAGCAGGTACCAATGTGGGTGATGCATCTGCAATTCTCTCTGCCACCCCCTACCATTTACTGAAAAGTCCCAGATCTCTTTTCCACCAAGTAGGATTTTTTTTTTTTTTTNAAGATGTTTTGGACTTCCATTTTTCAGTCTTAGAACATTCTTGCCACTCTTTAGATGAAGGTACTCAAGTATATGTAAACTGATAAAAAAGGATCTAAATAATTCCTTTGTTTTAGAATTTATCTCAAGCATGGAGGTTTCTGTGCAGAAGGGCAAGAGCTAGTCACTGGAACTTGGTCTCATGCAATATTCGTTACTCTATTTATTGCACTTTATTTACCTATTGCACAATTTACCTATTGTGCTTGCTCTAAAAACTTTGAATGCAGCATGTTTTCAAACACACAATAACAAATTCTGAAAAAACTTGAGCTGTGGTTGACCAGAGCATAGTACAATGTATGGTATAATTTCCAGTGTGTTTCTGTATTAATTCACAAAAGTCCTGTCTTTGCAAGTGGTTTTGCAATCACAGTGACCCAAACTAAAGAAACCTCTCTTGTGCTATTTCTAATTGACTGCAATGGTTGCTGTGTGCAATAAGTTGTACATTTGATCTGACAGCCCACATAGAAAAAAATTCTACAATCTTCTCCTACTGGCCACACGGCTTAACATATTTGTGAGGGTTCTTTATATCTAAATTTTAATCTTCTAATTTTAAACATTAGTTTCAGCAATTTGTTGAGCTTCTGGTATTATTCAGGACAGAGATTTAAAGTCTTTGTAATGACCCTCATATCTGTCAGCAGTCTGAGGGATAGGGAAAGAAAGTGAAGTCCCTTTTAAAGTACTATCTTTGCTAGGTGCAATATTTGTTTCAGATGATATGTGTCATATATCTCGTGTGCAGCACGGCCTGTCCAATATGTCTTGTCACATTACTTCTTCTATCATGTGTCACATTATGTAAGGTCATGCTACTTTTGCTAACAATAAGACACAAAGGACTCAAGCAGCAGTGAACTGCCTGCCAGAGACTCCTGCTTTACACTCCATGCTGTCTCTGGCAAGGAAGAGCAAATCAAGAGCTGCAGCACCACACTACCAAGTCACCTGAAGCAAAGGAAGTAAATTACCAACTGCTCCAAGGACAACAGTCAATAGATTTTTTGAAAGGTGATTTAAAACCTGCTTCTGCATTCCTTACATAGCCTAACCTCCCCTCAGAGGACAATGAAATTCTACACAAACTAAAGCAGGTTATAATGATTTTGCTAATGAGTTTACAGATTTTAGCTTTTTCTTGCCTGTTTTCCAGGTATGAAGCACCACATACCAGACTACTACACCTCAGAGAGATTATGAATTTCTTTCACCTCTTATTTAACTGCAGTTGCTCAGGACTAAACCTACTGAAATCAGTTGTACTGTACTGGTGGGAGGAGGATGAGGCATGTGTCTTTCTTACTACTTGGGTTCTGATACTCAACTGATTTTCCAGGAGTACAAATAACAACAAATAGTAACAGTATAAAAATTGTTAAATAGTGTGCAAAGCAGAAAGAAAAATCCCTACATCAAGATCTGAGAAGAGCAGTTATCCTCAGCTACAGTCATCGAAATTTAAGATCTGTTCATATATCTAGGAGCCACCTATCATGCAGCACTAACAAGAACTGTTTGCTTATTTGAGTTATATGAATTTCCTGCAAGACATGATATCTTCCCTGTGAAATTATCTGGAATTTGAACAGTACCTTTCTTTAGCAGGAAATTTCCAGAATCTCCTTTTTGATCTTTTAGTGAAAATATTAGAACTGATATTTCCTGGAGTTTTGCTGGTTTTGTGTAAAAAGAAAAATGATCACGGAGTTATCTCAGTTGTTCAATCTGAGAATGTTTCCAAGTTACAGCTGGCTAACTACCTATCCTTTTGGAGATATCTGTGTTTGGGGATAAATAATTCCAGGCACCAATACTCAAGAAGCCAGCTGGCCTGAAAGCAGTTCTGCAGAAAGGGAGATCCAGGTCAGAACAAGGTGATCATAAGCCAGCAATGCATCCCCACCACAAAAAAAAAAAAAAAAAAAGCACCAGTATCTTCCTGGGCTGCATTGGGAGTGTTGCCAGCAGGTTGAGGAAGGTGATTCAGGTGATCCTTCACTTCTACTCATCACCAAAGAGGTCACATCTGGAGTTCTGTGACCAGTTTGTGCACCTGAATTTTGAGAAAGACTCTGATGGGTCTATAAGAGTTAAGAGTGAGACAGCCAGGAATGACAAAAATGATCAAGAGTTTGGGGCATCTTTCATATGGGCAAAGTCTGAGAGAGATGGGATTGTTCACCCTAGAGAAAAGAAAGTTCAGGGAGGATCTTATCAATATTCTAAATATCTGATAGGGAAGACACAATGTAGACAGAGTCAGTTCCTTCTCAATAGCACCCACTGATGTAACAAGAGATGTTGGACACAAATTAAAGAGCCCAACATTCCACTTGAACAAAAGGAAGCTCTTTTTTTGTTTACTCTGAGGATGATCAAGCACTAAAACATGCTGTCCAGAGACGTGGAGTCTCTGTCTTTTGAACCATCCTTGGAATTGACAAAACCTGACTGGACACAGTGCTGGGCAACCTGCTCTGGTTGATCCTGCTTGAGTAGGACAGGGTGGGGAGTAAAAGATCTCAAGAGTCCTTTCTGATCTCAACCATTCTGTCATTCCCTGGTGGTCAGTCATTTTACTTATGTTGCACCATGTCCAGGTAACTGTGTCAAATCAAACAAGCAGCTTCCTACTGAGGTTCTTTCCACAATGATTTTAATGGGAAAGGAAAAAAAGACAGAGAAAGCAACAGCAATAACCTACAACCTAAGAAATAATGCTAAGCAAAAGAATGAAGTCCAGCAGAGTTTCCAGACCTTGTATTGTCATCTGTCAGTGATTTTATACACAGAAAATTTACAGCTAAAGTTTTAGAGATGTGACGGAAGGGAAGGCAATGGGAAGGCAATGTTTGCCCTTGAAAGATCACATCTCCTTTATCTGCACCAGCAAACTCAGGAATGTGAGTGGTTTCCAGGGCTGCAGAAACCAGCTGTTGACTCTTAGAATCATTTAGGCAGAAAAATACATTTAAGATCATCAAGTCCAACCATGCACTGCTGTGTTCACCATTAAATCTTATCCCCAGCTGAAACCCTCCAGGGATGATGATCCTCTACCAGGGGTGATGATTCCACCACTCTTTGTGCAGCCAGTTCCAATGCTCGACAAGCATTTTAGAGAAAGATTCTTTTCTAATATGCAACCTAAGCTTCCCTGGCAAAGCTTGAGGCTGTTTCCTCTTGTCCTGTCATTTGTTACTTGGGAGAAGAGACTGACCCCCACCTTGGCACAATCTCCTTTCAGGGACTTGTACAGAGTGATAAGGTCTTCCCTGAGACTCTTCCTCCAGGCTGAACACCCCAGTGCCCTCAGCTGCTCCTCATCAAGTTTGCAGACCCTTCACAGCTCCATTGCCCTTCTCTGGACATGTGCTAGCACCAAAATGTCCTTCCTGTGGTGACAGGGCCAGAACTGGACTCAGGATTCGAGGTGTGGCCTCCCCTGTGCCCAGTACAGGAGGAGAGTCACTGCCCTGGTCCTGCTGCCCACACAATTTCCAATAGTCCAGCACAAGACTGAGAGACTGACAAAGGAGATTTGATGCTCTAGAGTTCACACAAGTCAATCTAGGATGAAAATAAACTACATTGAAATACAGTTCTGTAATTCAAACAGATCATTAAAACACTGTGAGTCATCAAACACATATTTCCTTGTTATGCTAAAGAGAAGGGAATACAGAAAGTATAACTAAATGCAAATCTGCTGAACTACCTTTCTCCAGAAAAGACTGACAGGATTTGTGGGGTAGGAATGTATTATTCAGAGAAGAGAATCAGTCTGTGATTCCATGAGGACTTTTTAAGGAAAGCATATTGTTAGATGTCTACCTTTGAATATATTTACAATGCATCTTTTACTGCACAGGTGGAGGGGAAGCAGCCAGCAGGCTCCAATGTTCATGCAGGTATGTCCTGGTTGCCAGGTGTTGACCCTGCCCTCCCCTGCTGTGGTTATTCCTTGTATTGGAATGTACCTCTCTCTCTGAGCTGGCAAAAGGAAAAATGAGGCTTGTAGGCTGTGTTATACAGAAAAATGAAAAACAGGAGGTGACACCTTTGTCCTGAGAGAAAAGGAGAGAGGAAGAACAATGCTCTACCTTGTTTGGCAGCACATTCATCTGCAAATATGAAAAGAAACCCTTATTTCTTCCCCAGGATGTTTACAGATAAGTGCTATTTTATGTACAAAATCCAGAAAAAATCTGGAAAATAGAGCCCAACACTCATTTTCTCCTAAATTATTAGCCCACACATTAATTTTTCTGTATATTATTCCTCTGCTCATGTTCTCTGTATGTTGATTTCATTTATTGTGCTATTTAGAATAAAAGCCTTTTGAAGGTAGACTGTCTTCCAGCAGTATATAACTCTGTCAGAATGGGCTTGTGAGGCTGTGTGAAATGCAATAAAACATAATAAATAACAACAATGGCCCACAGAATTGCCATTTTATGGAGCTGTAAGATGCTAAACACATTGTCCTGAATACAAGAAGTTTCTTTCCACAGCTGCAAACCTTCAGGTCTGTTGTTGCTTTATTCTAGTTTGAAATTTAAAGACTATTTAAAGCAAAAGAAAATATTTATGAATGTTTAACACATAAATGCCACATTTTCTTAAGCAGATAATCCAAATGCATCACTTAAAAAATCAGTCTTCTAAAGATTAAAAAAAAAGTCCTTTAGCACTGAAAACACAGTAGAAGTACATGATGAATATAACTGCCTTCATGCTAAAAAATTAGAAAAAGAATTTAAATTCAGTATTAAAAGTAATATTTTTATCATACACTGAATGGATTTTATTAAATATTGTTTTAATGATATTATTCTGGAAAAAATTTAAAAGTAAATCAACACTTGCTATTGGTTATTTTCTCAATAAAACTGTTCTGAAAAGCTTAAATCTTTTTAGAATTCCACATATTATAAAATTAAAATTTCCCATTTAAACCACCCAAACTATATGCATAGGATATAGTTTAGGATAACTAAAATAAGGAGCTGCCTGGCAGTTCTCAGGTTAGATTTGTAGCTTAGAAAATATTTGAGGCAATAAGAGTAAAGTTCCCTTTTATTTTTCAGCAAAGGAGTTCTTTATATAAGCACACACACACATGCTTGTATCTGTATATATGTGTGCACATATATAAAATATATAAATACCTTCTCCATGGGGATGATTACTGATGTTATGAAGACAGCTCAAAGCAGATGATGTCTTTCTTGCCCATGCAGATCCATTTCAGAACCTCATCTTATGGCTCCACTGGAAGTAGGATTATGCTCTTTCTTACACTGAATGCTCAAATTTGCTCTCTTTTTTATACTGGCATTATGTTGATTTTTTTTTCATTGATGTAGATTATTTGATTTTGCTGTCAAGGAAATTCACCTTAAAAATCATGAGTGTTTCATGGATTCATCTAAGATAAAATATCCTCTTCCATGTTTTATTGCAGCACTTATCTTCACATGAGAAGTTTTGTTTTTTTTTTTTTACATTTGTGAATTTATTTTGGATTTTATGTAAGATTATTAAAATAAAAAGTCATTATTTACGAATGCTTAACATACAAATCCCCATATTTGCTTAGACAAATAATCCAAATTCATGACTTTAAAAAACAGGCTTCCAAAGTAAATAAAAAGTTTTTTCTAAAGAATTTTCCCAAGCTCTTGCTCAGGTAAGCAATATTTGACTCACCAAAGTCTAAGAAATTCTAAACATAATATATTATTTATTTTATTTTATATTTTATTTTTGTTTCTTTTATGCATTAACCAGACATCCTTGCATAACATCTTATTGGTAGTGATTCCTCTTCTGGCTGCCTGATCTTGCTCAAATTGGATTTTTTTCATCCAAATCATACTGTTTTCACAGCCACGCACACCTTTAAGTAGGAGGTAGAGGATTTATTCATAAATGCTGTGAGGTGTGGGAAATTCCAGCCACAGACTCTCATTAAACCATCAGGGTCCATATTTTGCAGTCCTTGTATGCTGCCTCCACAGCAGATGCAAATTCTCATTGAAGGTATTTGGGAATGCTCAGTCAGGAGGATTTTCTGAGAAAACATGCCCTTCTTGAAAAATTGATTTTTTGTAAAAAAATTATTTCGTGAAAAAATATTCCATATTTCCCCTGGGAAAAATCAAGCTGACAGGTCTCCAGGTTCCTCACCTGGAAGGTTTTTGCCAGCTTCATTCTTGGCAGGCAGAAAGCAAAGTTGACAGGCACTGGCCAGGCAGACTGTCAGAGCTCTCTGCCTCCGCCAGGCTGAGCCACTCTCCTTTATTGCTGGTTGGAAGGGTGAGAACACAGAAACCCTGGGAGCTGCTGCTTCCTCCTGGAAGGTTGTTGTCAATCCACCCTCACTGGAAGCAGGGATGATACTGAGGAGAGCCATGGTAAGGAGGAGACAAGGTGTCATTCTCTTGCACTTCAGGTGGGATAGAGACCTTTCTGTTGTTTTTCTGGAAATGATTATTATGTATATTTATCTCCTTCTTTTTTAGTATTTTTTTTCTTTCTTTTTGGTTCTGACTTAATTCAAGGGAAATGCTTTTGCACTACATTATGTATAATTGTACCTATTTTTGCATTATATATGTAACATATAACAATAACATATAAAATAACACATAACATATAACATATAACATATAACATATAACATAATATATATAACACATAGCATATACTATCTAACATATATAATACATGACACAATATACTACATATAATATAGTATATAGTATATAGTATATATCTAATATAAATTTTATATAATATATTATAGGTTGCACAGTATATATTATCTAATATATAATGTAAAATATATTACATATTACATATTAATTATATATCACATATAATATTATCATATATATAAAATATTCTATATTTCATGTATAATTACATATATTTCCCCATCCCTAGAAATGTTCAAGGCCAGGTTGGATGGAGCATGGAACAGCTTGGCCTACAGAAAAGTCTCCTTTCTCATGGAAGGAGGGTTGGAACTAGATTATCGGCAAGATCCCTTCCAACTCAAACTATTCTATGATTCTACGAAATTACATCAGACATTAAGTACAGTATTAATATACAATATGTAACANAACACATAGCATATAATATCTAACATACGAAATTACATCAGACATTAAGTACAGTATTAATATACAATATGTAACATACACTTAGTTATTTATATGCATTTCTGTAAGTATCTCCATATAGACATTTATGTCAAAGATCTGCCATTTTTTACAAGCAGTGTTATTACACCTGTTATCTCTTCCAGTCCTTGTGGTTTTCATGTTCCAAATCAAAAAGCTGTTCTTTAAATTTGTTACAAAATGAGGTATAAATTAAAGGCAGCAAAGTGTGCTTTACATTTTAGAAAGTAAAAGAAAACAAAGGAGACCTTTTGGAGCCCTAGCAGAACTAAAAATGTCAGGATAAAATGGATTGCACCTCAAAACCCCAGTGGCAGGGTGGTAGTGTGGTGTCTAATTCCATACACTATTTCACAAAACTCCAAATAGCCATAACAATTATGAGCATGTAAACCTACATACAGAGTGAAAGACTTGATGCTCTTCCACCTTTTCAGCAGCTTCTTCCATTCTCTCAGTAAAAGCTGGCCAATTTTCCACTTCTATCCTGAGATGGTCAATATTTCCTAAGTGAGACACCTTTAAAAGTACTTCAGGACACATTTAGCTCCCTCTTTGATCTTTCCATGTCTCCTTTTAGATATAATGGATTTTACTGTACTGACGCCTTATCCCACAAACTCCACTTTTATTATCCTTTAGCTGACTTTCCAGAAGATAAAAGAATGTTGAAAGGACAACTTTTCTTAGCAACAAAAATTAACCATGCATCTCCATTTTGGGGAGCACCAGACACCTTGGAACCCTCATAAACAATGTTTTTTGCAACATTTTCTTCTGTGGTTTTTCTTGAGGAGCACACAAAATCATGAAAATGAGAGATGAAATATCTACCGATGTAACTTTTAAAGCTCATGACTTTTGTTCTGAGAAAAGGGATGTTTCCAGTTGTACAAATCTGAGAAAAAAAAAAATGGGGAGATGTGATTCCAATAAGCATCTTCCCTGCTTCTCCTTTTGTGAGGTTCTTCTGTCCTGCTATTTCTCCATGTCCTGCTCTGTGTTCCTCTCTTGCCACAAGTCTTCCCCTGCCCTCACCTTTGGACTGTACCACTCACAAGGTCCTTGATAAGATGTTCATATTCATCACTCTTTGTATTTTCTTTGGCTGATTGTTTTGACGCTGGTACGGTGCAAAACCAGTTCAGTTTGACTAAGCAGACAGCTAAGGAAAGGTTTTTGTTTGCTTTTCCTTCCTTTTGGAACACAGACTAAATAAAAATCTTCATAGAAATGCACTTACAAAAAATATTGAACAGTAGAAACCCTATAAAGTCAAAAAGTTGCTTCAAATTTTCAAAGATATTTTTTCCACAACAAATTTTGTGAAGGCACTTTTTCCAGACAAGCAAGCTGGAGAAAGTAGAATGTTTTGCTTGCTTTTCAGCATAAATCTGAATATCTTTGTTATTAGCAGGAAGAATCTCAAGGCTGGAAAAGAAATGGCTTTTCCAGACAGCATGAATTTGAATTCATGTAAAAACATTCACAGTAAAAACATGGAAGTCAACAGAAATGCTGAAACAGAAATGATTTTCTGAACAGTATCCCTACTCTTCTACCTAAATCAAAATCTGATAATTTTTCTGTGCTCATAAATGAGGCCAACTCTTGGACTAGATTGGGTGACAACTTTAGAGAGATAAACAAAGAACAAGAAGCAAAAGAAACCAGCTCAGACCCAAGATACCCATTTAACATCCTGCTGTTGGGTGTATTAGTGGAATTCAGAGACAGAAGGGATCCTGAGAGAGAAAGGGACCCTAAAAAGACTGATGAAATAATAGTGAAATAACCCAGGGCTAATGGGACACAGGGAAAAGCAAGTCCTACCTCCTTTCTCATGCCCATTCCTGGATTTGCAAGGGAAAATCTCCTGGAAGGATTCCAGCTGTCAAGAGCGAGGGTCCCTGGAAATAATACCACATAAAGGCTGCCAAGACCACACCCTGATGTAGGACAGGCCCTAGAAGTCCTGGTCTGGCCACTCCAATGGTCTGAATCTGCAGCTGGCTCATTGAGCAGCATGTTAGCATTTCAGGAGGATGCATGAAGACCTGAGCTCAAACTGAGTTCCATGAATGTCATCAGCATGTGGTTTTATCTGTGTGCATGTGTGTGTGTGCCACCCCTCATAAGCTGGCAGAGGCTTGTCTGCAGTATTTTTAATGCAGAATTAGCTGTTGAACTTCAGCTATAGCCCAGTTACACCTGGTGTCTCAAATGGAATTTGAGGCTAACATCACAATATTGATGGTTTAGAACTTCAGAGAATGCCATTCTCTGCAGAGAAGTAAAGCATGTACTGCAATTGAGCCACTGGTACAAAAGGAAATCACCTGAAAAAAAGAGAGAAAAGAAATCGTTGGCAGGAATCCAGATCAGAGGAGTAGACTCAGTTCCAAATGAAGACACCAAAACCAGATGTCTGAAGGAATGTGCATGCAGGTGAGCCATATGTCTTAATTGCCACATAATCAATAGAGACATAGAGAGCAGAGTCCTTGTTTTTTAAGGAAAGATGCCTCTGACAGGTGACTGGGGGTGCATTTTAGTTTGCTACAGACAGAAATACCATTTGAGAAAGCCCAGTACAAGCCCAAGGCTGTAGATAAAACACACAGGACCTATACTAAATCCACAATCTTAGGGGTGGTTATTTATGGCCAAGCAGGAAAACAAACACACCTCAGCCATGATTAAATACATCCCTTAATCTATTTAAATCATAGGCTATACATCTGGAAAGCTGAATCATTATCCAATCTCCTCAGACCCTATGGGCTAAGACTAGTGTTCTATATCCTAAGTATTGGAGCTGAATTTATTTTAGGCACCGTGGAGTATCTTATTTGGCCTCCAGCTTCTTCCTAGAAGATACTGACATATCTCTCAGCCCAGGGATGGTGTTATATGGCAACAGCTGTCCCCTGGCTCTCTGGGTGGGTTTATTCATGAGGCTCCACTGAGTGCCTGTCCATCCAGAGAGTGAGCTAAACACTCACTCAGTGTGTCCACACTTCTGTCCAGGTGTCTGAAATTTAAATTGTACCTATGCAAAAACACCACGAGCTTAATTTCCTGGTACTAATGATCTTCAGTTGAGGAATTTTAGACAAAAAAACCTTCTCAACTCTTTGAGACTGAGAGATCACTATCAGTGACAATTTTCAATACCCCATGGAGTGAATAAATTGTAAATCTTCCCAGCAATATCATAACACAATCAGCCTCTGTCCTTATCACGGATAAATCATCCTGGTAATAGTGTGTACCACCACCATCAAATGCTCTTTTTTTGTGTCACAAAAGGTCTCCTCGATATTTCTTTGACTCTCATATTTCACATTTGGTCAGCGCATCTAAAGGAAGTCATTGAATATGACCCTGCATGCTGCTGGCTGGAGAAGGGGGGCTTCATCATGCCACATTTGGCTCCCCACCTGCAGTACCTGTCCACTTCATAGGGTCTCCAGGGTCAGACTAGCAATGTGGGCATCTTCTCTTTGTGAGAAGCTAGAGGAGCTGTAAGAACCCACTTTTTAGTGCTCTGCCTCTTTAGCAAGTCTAACTGGACTGCCTGAGCCCTTTTGGCCCCAGTGACTCCTTCTCTTGCTTTGACAAAACAGCTATGGAAAGACCTCTCCACATCTATCTCAGTGATTCAGCAGCTTCTGCTTGTTTAGGTTTCCCACCCCTCTGGCACAAAAATGCATTCAGTCATTTGCCATAGTTTGTTTCAGATGCAAAAGGCTCATTTTGGATCTTCCTATCTGCCTTCTTAGACTCCAAAGAAACAGACCTTGAAAATATTTATCTTATCATCTGTAGGTCTGTGTCTGCTGCAAAGAGCAGCTCTGTCCATGTTCTACTTCATCAGTAAAAATGATGTGACAGGGAAGTAGAGTTGTGGGAAAGAAATCTTCAGTCTGCATTCAGAGTGATCTTGCTTTCACTGACAGCTTCTGAAGTAGCTATTCCTGTACTGGAAATAAGTATTGAAGTTACAGCAGGTAGCTCTGCAAAACTATTAGCTCTGTGTTTAATGGCCGCCAAAAACAGGCAGAATTAAGAATTACTTGGAAAGGAGTAGAAAACAGAAAAGAAAACACTGTAATGTTACTGTTTACATCCTTCAGTGTCTTTAATATCATTTGTTGTTCTCTTGTCTCCAAAAGAAGATAACAGTACTGGGACAGACACAGAGAGGGACAGTAAGGAGGACCAATAACAGTGAAAATCTAAACATAATAACAACTTTAGCTTGGAGAAGTCACTGAGGACAGGATATGATATTTATATCTCTATAAACTAAATACAGAGTGGATCAAAAGAGTAGAAAATATCTTGTCTATGCTAAGACCATCAAACAAAATTAACAAGTAACAGATTAAAACCAAGCTGCAGAGGTACTTTGTCATAAGTGTGGCTGCTACAAGACACTGTGGATGCCTAAAGCCTCTTTGGATTAAAAAGGGATGAGATAAATTAATGACATAAAACTGACAGGATTCTATTAAACAGCAAAGCATCACCTTCCATTCAGGCAGCCCCAGAGGCACCAGGCACTGCTGCCAAAGGAGCATCCCAGGGATGTGGCACCATATGCTGCCCTGCCCCTCCTGTGCCCTGCTGCTGGGCAGTGCTGGAGACAGAGCGAGGTGGGGTTTTGCCCTGACCCATTAACTGTGCTCTTATGTTCACACAATTAATGCCAGCCTCTGGGGAAGAGATTCAGGCCAGCTACTCTGGATGCTATTGCAGTGCTTAAATCGTGCATTTAAGCTCTGCCAGCAGGATCAGAACACCTCAATTAGTCACTGTCTCATCTTGTCTCACTGTGGGGATGTTTGGACCACATCAAGTCTCCCCAGCACCTTTGCATACTTTTTAAAAAATTTTAATTTAATTTAATAATGTGCTTAGTTTAATAATTTGCTTATTGTCAAAAGCATATTTATTTGAAAAAGGAAATACAGGAAAAAAATTATGTTCCTCCCACCCTTCTGAAATTATCCCTTTTGGTGGGGGGACAATAAGTCATCATTTCAGATATTATTAGCATCATTATTGTACCAATTGGCAACATGGTACAAAATTCAAGGCTGCCACTTTAATCTGATATTGATGATTCCTAAAATGTCAGGTAATTTCATCCCAAATAATATGACACAAAGCTGTTACTACAAAAGTCAGTTTCCAGTAATGAAGGAATAAAATATACTGGAATTCACTATTAGCAAGATTAGGGCTGTAATACACTTCTCAGGATAGCCAACTGATAGACTTGGAACTGACTCTCACGTTAAATTAAAATGCTCCTCTTTTGTTGTTGTTCATCATTAAACGTGTTGAATACTGTGTTCCTACCTGGGGGATTGTGGGTAGCTTGTAATATTTATAAAGGGAAGAGCGACTCATCTCAGGGCCATTTCTGTAGTATGTATTATTTATTTCCTGATCTATCCCCTTCCATGTTCACTGCCTTTAAAAACTATGATTAATAAAACATTCCATGCTGAACAGTGTGGGTTATATTCCCAAATATATATATTCAGGCCATTTCTATGCAAATGTCACAGGAGATTTTTCACCAAAAAAAAAGTACCTATTCTCTACTTGATCAATCCATTTTACATTTATTTTTAGATTAATTATTCTGTTTCCCACATGACTGGTTTTAGCTGGGCACCCCAAAGGGATTTTGTAACCAGTGTAGACATTTTTTGGTTTTTAGCACATATGAGAAGCAACTGTAGAAGGGAATTAAAGGAAGTGACAAAGAAACAACAGCTCTTCTCTTTGTTGTTTCCTTAAAATATATATAATTCATTGTTACTCTATCAGGGGAGAAAAAAAAAGAAAAAAANAGATACTGAGTTGGAGGGATCACTGAGCCCAGCTACCAGCCCTGCACAGAACACCCAAGAGTCCCACCCTGTTCCTGAGAGCTTTGTCCAAAAGCTTCTTGAGCTCTCTCTGGTTGGTGCTGTGACCACTGCACTGTTCCAGTGCCCAGCTGGGTAAAGAATCTTTTTGTAATATCCAACCTGAACTTCCCCTGACACAACTTCAGACCCTTCCCTTGGGTCCTGCCAATGGCCACCACAGAGAAGAGACCATGATTTAGCATATTAGGAATGAAATATGCATTGTCTCATGTTGTAGTCGTGCATTTCTGTACCCGAGCAGGTGTTTCTATATAAGGAAGTTAAACTAGAATTTTCTGTGGCCTGCTCGTTGCAATTGGCTCAATACCAGCACAGAGACAGTGATAGGGCTTTAGAAGTGCAGCTCAAAACCCAGTGTCAGTCCTATTGGGCAGAGAGCCAAATAGCCCACCTAGACCATAGGTTATTTAAGAGCCTGCACAGAAGTGCACGAGGCTTTTTGGGAATGCCTTAGCCAGTGTAACCGAGTACACTGTGCTCGGCTTATTTCTTTTCCTTTTGCAACGTTTGTTATTTGCTGTTATTAAAACCTTTATTTTACAAAGCATATCCTGAGAAGCTGTCTCACTATTTATTAAGCCATTTTTCTGCTGGCTGGACCCTTGGAGGTATTGGGGGGAACCCCAATATCATCTCACTTTACTCAATATTTGAGTAGATAAAGCTATGTTATTGCTACAAATGAAGATTTACATGAAAAGTCTATTGCTGCAACACTCCTCTTGATATCTATTCATTGATGGGAGTGTGACAGGAAGTCTCAGCTTCTGAAAACATTAATACATTAGTCTTGGCTCTAGTAAACAAAAAAAACCCCGAAATTTTCTATTATAAGAGAGGGAAGACTCTGTAATTTGAATTTTTTTTTATTTTATTTTATATCTTGTTTTCCCTCACATCAGGCCACTTTGTCCTAATACAGCAACTTATTTTCAGGCAATATGCTTGCTTTTTATGGTTAATAGGGCCATAATAGTCCCTGACTGTGTTTATTTTCAGTTTGTATCACAGGAATAGCTAATGACCCTGCTAGAAGGGCAGCACTGCATCAGCAATGTTTAGTCCCTCCTTGTCAGAATCCAGGCTCCAAGGTTACAGCAAGAAGCAGGTAAAATAGAAAGATGGTGTAATAATTGTAAAAGAAAAAATAATTATATTCCTACTGATACCAATGAAACCAGTTATATATATTAACTCATCTATAAGTGTGCACGATATCTAAGGTGCAGTATAACATCCCTGATAAGCTCAACAGGGCCAGTGCACAGTCTTAACACACTTTTGAATGTAAAATTATTCTCAGACAGTTTAATTAAGTTGGTTTCAATCCTGAATTTTAATTCAAATCTTCAGTCTTGAGTCAATCTTTAATTCCAGCAGAATATCAAGTATCATAGGTGGGAACAGGTTGAGAGAGACCTGGGCCTCCAGTCTGAAGTGTGAGTCCCTCCATGAACAGGTGGTTACTGCAGACCCAGCTTTGACCTCCAACATCACTTGTCTATGACTGCTGCACAGCACCTTCTCCAGCTGATAAAGAAAAATGTGCTAAGAGCTGCAACACCTGCAAAACAGATTTCAATGAACAGGAAACTCTGTCCTCCAGGAATTAAAAGCTTTGAGCTACATACCTCAAATCACTACTGGCTTAAGAGCATCTTGCTCTTGTGTCTGTTCAATTGTTAAGTCTCTGAGGTCTTAAAAGTTAATCACAAATTGTTATATCATTGCAGGAAGGACATAATCTGACAGGTAGATACCATGTTACAGTTTTAATCTGAATGATTTCACATGGAAGTTGTGAGGAGGAATAAATACTGAACCTTAATTTTCACCTGATCTTGGTGGGAGTTACACACATAAAAGGACAACAGGACTTGACTGAGCACTGCAGGATTGGACATACAAAAAGAACAATCTTATTGTAGTTATAAGTAATAAATACTGATACGTATTTATCTGGCACAGAAAAGGCATGGTCTGTTAAATAGAGCAGAAACAAGAAAGGATCTGGACACTAATTTCTAGAACTCTTTGCAGAACAGAAAGATTCTTTGTCTGGCACATCCCAGGGGTTAAATTGAATGGCTGTTACCAATTCTGTTGCAGTCAAGACTGTACAACATAGAAATTACTCACAAAGTCTAAGGAAAACAAGTGACTCCCTTAAAAAGCACTAGCTCAATCTCTTTTCTCCTCAGTAGCAGTAACAGAGAATATTTTCAGGGGAAGAAATTAGCTGGTCTCAACAAACCAGTGTGTGGGACTAGGTTAATCTTCCAATGCCTGAATGTGTTCCTCTGCTAGAGATCATTGTGCTGACTAGTTAGGTACCCAATCTGTTCCCAAGTGCCATACCACATACAGTTTAGGTATCTTCTGTACTCTAACATGAACTTCTATAAGTCTAAATATGATAAAATAAGGGGTGATGACTCTGTAACATTAAACATTCTCTTACGTGATCCTTCAGGATCACTTTTTCAGTCTTAGTTTGAAAGTCCAAGAAGAGTTTTCAATATTAAAAAAATAAATAAATAAACTCCAGTAAACTTATCTATGATTCTCCATGAGGTTGTTTTGTTCTTTATAGACAGTATTAAGAAGATTTGAAAAGTGCAGATTAGATTCTGGAGGCTTAACCAGAATCATAAAAAGGATCTAATTTAAAGAGCAGAGCATACTTGTGTCAGACTTTTCACCAGAAAACATAAGTCATTTTTGACTTATTGTCTGTGTGACTGGTAAATTTTCCTGTCACAGAATTTCAAGTGAAAACTACTGAAGAAAATAGTGCTCTGTCTTTCCACACTTTGAACTCCAATACTTGTCTAATAGATTATTTGTTATTCAGACTTTTATAGAAGCAACTCTGTTTCAGCCATAATATTTTTCCTGATTGTTTGTGACATTCATTTCTAGAATTCAGAATAGCATGATACACCTAATATTCTCGGTTTGTACTCAACTCTATTATAAAATTCAGGCTGTCTGCTTATGACAGACACTCATTAAGGAGGGGTTTATGATTTAGCTTTGCAATTACAATCTCTGGGGGAGCTTCCCAGGAAACACAACCTGGTTAAAAAATTATGGTTAGGCAGGAATGTGAGTGCAGCAGTGTCTGTAGCTGAAATGCCCCAAAGTGTCTGAGTGCCATTTGCTCCTGAACTGCAAAGTTAACCAGGAAAATGACCATTATCCAGTTGAATTAAAAAGTACTTTTGGAAAAAATTCAGGTTTAAAAAACATATTAAAAATATGACTTATATTGAACAACAGGGAGTAAGAGACAAACAGAAATAGAAAAACTGTCAAAATCTGGTTTAGTCCTGTCAGAAGTGTTTGCATGGCATCACCATCCCGCCCAAAACAGGGCGAGAATTTTTCCTGGCATATTCTGAGGAACTCTCCCCTGGATGAGACAGAACACCTGGGGAGGGAGCAGGGACCCTTTGGGTGTGCACCTGGGACCTGGTGGGGATTTCTTCCCCACATCTACATCAGGGGTTGCAGTGAGCAGCACAGGTGGAACATCTGCAGTTCCCACAGAAAGGGGCTGCAGGTAAGGGCTGTGAATTCTGGAGAGGGTCTGTGTGCCCAAACCCCACACCATTGGTGAGGGATGTGAGTATGTGCACGTAAATATTAGCCTGTATGTATTTCAGTATAAGTTATATAAAATGCTTTGAGACTGGAAGAACACTTAGAAATTTACAGTTGGATATTTACAACTTTGGCAGTGTCCAGTACTGCAGTTTATAGTTTGCATTGTCAATACTGGTCTTGAATGTATGGTTTGTTGGTTTTGGCTATTAACAAATAAATTAACTACTTTGATCCCTGTTTGGTTGAAACCACCTGAACTGGAAAAGTTTATCTTTTGACACAAACATGGTTTACTTTTTAAATAGCAACTTGAAAATACAGGAATATTATATAGAAATAGAATAATCTTTAGACCACCTTAAATAAAGACATTGTTCAAATGCTAAAATGGTTACAAGCACAATTTGTAGTCTTTGGGATTATTATAAAACAGAATACAAGGTTGACACTATCTCAATGAACTGAAGGCAAAATCACATTGGAGTTATTAAGCCAGAACTAACAATGTCATGGTGCTATTTGAACCAAAAAGTCATTCTAAGCTTTCTCCTCCTGGGAACTGATCCCCATCACTTTCTATCAGACTTCTGTTATGATAAGACTATGCAAGTAATAGACCAGGAATAACAGGCTCTAAACATTTACATACTTTATCAAGGGTGCTGATCACAGTGACACGCTCCTTAACCAAACAATAACAGAGAGAAGAAAAAGGCCTTTTATTTTCTGATCTCTTTTGCATGTTGTCATTCTTGCTTTAACTCATTTGTCCATAAAAATTTCTCTGTGATAGAGAATGTCAGATGATGATAATGAATAAGCACAAACCACTGACTAAATGACAAATTGTGTGCACTCAGCAAACCAAGCTGCTTTTAATTTTTTTTTTTGGCCAATTATTTCAATGTACTGCAAGAAAGGACATCAGATATGTGGCCATACAGCTGTGATTGTTCCCATTAAATATATAAATGAATTATTATCATATGTCATAAACCTCACATCATCTTCAGCACAAATACAAACTTGGAACTGCAAAGGACTTCATAGATTAATGAGTTCAGTTTCTGCTTTTCCAAGCAATTATGTTACACACATTTCATAAACTAATCAAAGTTTAAAATTAATTAAGGTTTTTGCCCCTCTTGTATTGGACACTTTTCCAGACTCTTGTTCTCAGAAACCTTCTTTTAATTCCAACTTTTTTTTTTTTTTTTNTAACTCCATTTATTTTTGCACCAAGTAGACTTTCCCTTCTTGGATATTTATTATCACTGATGTATTTACAGAAAGCAAGTATAATCCCTACTTAGCCTTCATTTTGCAAGGCTAACAAGCCAAGCTATTTCAGTCTGCTTTCATAATAGAAGTTCTTCATTTCGTAGTCATTCCTCTGTACTCTACTCTGAACTTAATCTAGTCTGAGTTTTGCTTCTGTGGGATACAGAGATTATCTCACTTGGAATGTTCAAGAATGTCCTTTACCTTTCTCTGTTGTCTGCATTGTATTAGCCTGTGATCAGTCAGCTCTACAAGGTCTGTCCCTCTGTCATTCCCACCTGAAGAAATCCCAGTTTAGAGGAAAATTGTTATATTTCAAAAGTGCATGGCTTTGCATTTTGTACTTCTGAATTTCATCTCATCCTTGTTTTTCTGGTACTCAGGGCCAACTCTCGTCTCTTCCTTTCAATACTGTAGAAAATATTCTTCTGTATTAATGATGACTCCAAAAATTTCAGTGTCAGTATGTTTTATCAGTATCTCCCCCACTTCTTTTCCTATGGGGGAGGTTTCCTCCCCACTGATAACTCTTTTTTACTCAATATTTTCCCTGTTTATTGTGATTTAAACCTATACCCTCCATTTTACTTTTCCTCAGTTTCTCATTTAACTTCTTTTTCTTTTCAACACCATGTCAAATACTTTGCTGAAATCCCCACATATTAGAGCCACCATCTTTTCATTTAACTATGAAATCTCTTTCAACAGACTGTGGCATGATCTACTAACATAGATTTGTGCATGATTTTATGTTACACTTGCCATACTTTCTGTGTTTTTTTAAAGAAAGATTTCTAAATCCTTTGATACAGTTGATATTAGGTTAACAAGCTTGCAGTGGGTTAGATCACTTTCCCCCCTTCTGTTCTTAAGTATAGGTGTTAATTTCCCATTTTTAAATAAGGTGTCACATTTATCCTGCTAGATTTAGTCTAAATGCTTGCTCCCAGACCTGTAATTTCATGTCCCAGCTGTTTCAGAAGTGGGGTTAGAAATTATCTAGTCCCCCACACTTGAACACATTCAGCCTTCTTAGTTCTGCTTCTCTCTTGATTCTGCTTATTTCCTCATTTTCTTACTCTTTTTTGCTTTTTTGAGGAACAACACCTTTGCTATTTCTTTTAATAGTTTTACAAGTTTATCTGAATTTGCCTTTGGAAACTTTTTTCCTACCCTCTTGGTGTCATGTACTGGAACACTAATTTTATCACATTCTTTTTATCTGAAAATTTGTAATTTCATGGGGTCTTTTTACACAGTTAATTCTTTAAGCTATAGACTCATGTATTCCCTACTTTAATGTGGGATGGTTTTGCCACTGAATTTCTAAAATTCCAAGTCTCTATTGTGTTTTACTTCCTGTCCCTTTTAGTCCAACTAATTCTACTAATCTCCTCAAAATTTAAATTTTTAATATCAGGAACTTTAAGTATGGATCTACTTTTGAATATGCTTACATTGACTGCAAATGAAATCAATTTCCTTAGATTAAATCACTTGTGTCTTCTATCAGTACTGTATACAGTGCTTTTCTTCCATATCATAGTCAGTTAAAAAATATATATGTTAAGGGCTATTAGAAGAAAGATAATCTGCTAATTTTCACAATGAGTAACAATCAGTAGCATTTGATTTCCAATTCATTTCTGCAAACACAACTGTCATAAAATAATACACTTGTGAATATTAATAAAATGGTTTTACTGAAATACCACTTAGATGCAAAACTTGAAGTTTGGGAAAAGATTTTAGACACCATATCTGTCACACGTCTGGACAGCTCAGATCATGGGAAGATTGTTTTCTGTCCATCTGCATCTGTGAATAAAATAATTTCTATTTTACCAGTCCTGTTCGACCGCTTTCTTTCAATCTGCATCTGACCTCAAAGAAATAACACACATGTATGCATATAAAAAAAACTCTTGCCATCCTTCTCTGAGGGAATTTCTTAAGCATATGCTCTATATAGAGCACATGCCTTATGAGAGAAGCTGAAGGAAATGGGATTGTTTAGTCTGGGCAAAAGGAGGCTCAGGAGAGACCCTCAACAATTCCCTTTAGCCAGCTGGGGGTCAGCCTTTTTTACCAGGTAACAAGTGATGGGACAAGAGGACACAACTTCAATTTGCATCAGTGGGATCTGATGGAAGGAAAAATCTCTTGACTGAAAGGGTAGTGAGGCATTGGAGCAGACTGCCCAGGGGAGCTGTGGAATCACCTTCCCTGCAAGAATTTGAACTACATGCAGATTTTATGCTTAGAGATATGGTTTAGTGGTAAAAATGGTGGTTGGATTTGATGCTCTGAGAGGTCTTTTCTGACCTTAAAAATTCCATGAGTCTTTTGCTTTCCAGATATATTTGGCATTCCTGCTTCAACCTCCTGGCTCTGGTTACACAAACATGCCTTGATTTCTCCTCACCTGAATGACTGCATTTTAAAGGTCATCAGTGTGACCATTCCACCCTTAAAACACAGGGCAAACTGAGTTTGATCTAAATCCATCTCTCAAGCAGGTACACTTGATTTATCATGCAAAAGTAGATCCTCAGAAGAGATTTAAACATAAAGAACTGGGACTTGGCAAATTATTAGCATGATGTAGCAAACTCCTGGGCTCCTTGATCAGGAGACTTGTAAAGATGAATTTATTATAATCATTGCCTTCATTAACCTTCATGTTTTTATTTTCCTGTGAAATTAATGGTAGATACATTAGAGCATCCAACAAAACAGCCCAAAATAGCAAGGGTCTCCCTGATGAGAAAATAATTTAATGAACATTCCTATAAAAATCCAAAATAATTCCATTACAGAAAAGTACTTCTATGTTTACACTTCAATGCAATCAAGAAGGAACACAGTCATGCCATCACTCCTACTGAATGTCTCAGCAAAACAGAAAAAAATTTACATCATTACTAGACATCAACCTTACATTTCCTTGTCTCCTAAAGAAGCTGGTTAAACATTACTTTTGTCCAATTTCTGCACGTATTTACTAGTTTAGAAATAATTAATCATGTTCTGAATATGTGGGGAATATATTTGGTTTCAGACTCGGGAAACAGATACAATAACTGTCTAAGGATCAGAGAGAAAAAGTTCATGAAAGATTTTACTCAGTTATCCACAAAAAAAAACCTTCTACATTTTTCTGAAATATGCAAGAATAGGAATTAGGGGATAGTTTGTTTTTCTGACTCAGTGTGTTAGATCCTGAGTTTCTACTTTAAAATAAATGTCAGGCTAATGTTTATTAAATAGGCCTAAGCAGGGACATTACTTTGATTTTTTTTCTTTTAATGTCTGTTCCAATTTCAAAGTAAGAAACATTTATTTACCATATCCCTTCGTGTTTGCTTCATACAATTATTCACTCGAACAAGTCAGTTAAGCAAAACATAAACTGTAAACATTAACTTACATTTTTAAATAGTTATGGAAAGGACTAAACTGACAGGTGAAAGTATTTTCTCTAGAAATCGACAGACAAAAGTTACATTTCATGTCAAGCTACAGAAACAAACACTGTGACCTCTCTGTACAATTACAGTAATGAAGATAATGGCCACAATGAACCACTTAAAAATCAACAACACCACAATCATTCAGAAAAAATATTAAATTCTTAATTTAATTCATAGAGCTATTTATGAAATTCCCTGGCTCTCTTCCCTCTATCACAAGTAATCTTTCTCTCTTTTATTTCTGTCAGTGTTTGACCATTTTTATGCAACACCTTTGATTCTTTCAAGTTCCCTCTGGATGGGATCCCTTCTCTCTAGCATGCTGGCCACAACACACAGCTGGGTGCCATCAGTAGATTTGCCAAGGGTGCAGTCAATCCCACTGTCCATGCTGCTGAAAATGTTGTTAAACAATGAGGGTCCTTGTACTGACCCTTGAGGAACAACATTCAACCCGTTCAAGAATATTGTATAAATTACCATAGCAAAAATATCCAAAGTTAGACTCTAACAGACAAAATCTATGTTGAACGGATTTAGAAAATGCATTGAAACATATCTAAATCTTCTTTTTCGTAATGTTTGATCACACAGTGAAGTCAAGAGGTCTTTTTAAGCTCATTGGACCCTTCAACTGGGTCCTTGCTGCAGTCTCAAAAGTTTTTTTCCTGCAGGTTTTCAAAACAAAAGCACATTCTAGTCTGCAGTAATCACATCCCTGTGAAAGTCAATGGAGCTGAGATATAGCCTTCAGGTGAAGCATTTAGCCAAATATTCTTCCAAATACTCTTTTCTTTATGGATAAAATTAAATGCATATCTCAGGGTTACATGCATGGTTAAGTGCACCTTGGAGTATCAATGTAGTTGCATTCCAGGGGTTGGTCTTCATTGATTTAATCCTTAGATTATCCCTCAAGGTTCTTCTTTCTTGGAACACTCACATAGACTGTTCATATTTCTTCTGAATTAGGACATAGTTTTCTATCTCCTAATATGGTATCATGGGCTGGGGGTATCCCAGAGTGAGAAAAGACTGGCACTGCAGCCACGGAATGAGGGTATTGTTGAGGTTCCTAGAAGTCATAAAAAACCAAGGTGAAGAAGCAGTATTGAACTTCCCATCATATTTTCAAGAATATTTTCAATCTTTTCTTCTTCCTGATTTTCTGCTGCTTTACTATGTGTGTGTATATATACGTATACATACATACATACATACATATATACATATGTGTATACATATATATATATATATATATATATATGCATACATGTGCAGGACAGTGTATTAGTGGTGATGATGTATGAAGCAGAGGTTGGGTGTAATCCTGAAAATTTTGAATACCAATGTCACTGTGCAGGTATCTTATGTAGGTATAGAACAAATTGTCATTGATAATTAAAGTCTAATTCTACACATTGCATCTGCCTGGATAACTTCAGGAGACAAAATGAAATACTTGGAAGACTCTCTCAAATATAACTTTGAAAGCTAAGGTATGAATTTGACACAAACACTGGGAAATAATTTTGAAATGAGAAGATGCCCCAAAAAGGTCAGAAGTATTCAGTTTTACAGAATAGGGTACAAAACCTACCCATTGAAGGCACAGGAGCCATGCAGTGATGCTGTAATGGAGGGTCCTTACAACATCTGATAATCTCAGAAAGGAAAAACAGGACAAAAGTCTAGTGAAGTCAAACACACAATTGATAAAGCAGGTGTTGGAAGTAATGTAGCTGGGGAACTTGAGAGAGGTTGTGGTGTCACCTTCCCTGGAGATACTCAAAGGTTGTCTGGGCACAACCCTGAGCAAGGTGCTCTTGGGAAAAACTATGCTTGAGGAGGGACCTGATGACCTTCAGTGTCCCTTCCAGCCTCAGCCATTCCCTATACTGTGATTCTGTGAAATCAGTCACTCATTTCAAAGAAAATAATTCTATAGAATTGCAACAAGTTTAGATACTTATAAACCCAGAGAAATTTATGCTACACTTATACACACACACACACACACACAAAAAAAAAAAAAAAA
>VXBR01020416.1:156411-221333 GCA_013400215.1 Cisticola juncidis
ACAATTTAACAATTGAAGAAGTTTTGCTTTCCTCTAAGTCATGGTGATTGTAAGCTCTCTATACCTTCCTCTCAGAAGTTCAATTGTATTTCAGCAGATACATTACAGTTTTTTGAAATCCTTAAATTCCCTTTTTTGCATTTTGTAGCCTTTGCACTGCCAGTGCTATAGCATTATTATTTTCTCCAACTTTCCATTTGAGTTACTGCATTTATGTATCACTTTTTAATTTACGACTTATTTAATAGCATTTTTATTTTTTATGAGTTTTCTACTCCTACCTTTTAAAAATATCTTAGGGAATATATTTAAGCTTTATGCAAAATAAAAAACAAACTAAAAAGCTACTTAGCTAAATTATTGCTTTCATTTTGATTATAGGGACCAATAAAATAAAAATTATTTTAATTCAATGCAAATTACAATATCAGAATAATATCAACAATGTAAAGCCAGCTTTATGATCTGCCTGTTTCACACACTTCTGATTACAAATGTAGAAATGCAACAATCTGTGATATTCGTGTTGCTACATATCAGGAGCGCAGACTCAGAGTGTGTGGATGTAATAGCTTATATTAAAGGAAAAAAGAGAGGGCAGAAAGAAAAAGGAAAAAAAAAGAACTGTAGCTGTGTGTTAGGAATAGTCTTTTAAAATTATGACTGAGCTTTTGAGGATGGATTAGAATTCAATGTCACTATGACATTTTATACTAAATATGGATTGGGGTCTTCCAGATGGTGGATGGGAAATCTCATATTTATAGCAACTTTCAGATTTCAGACCATTTCAGACACAAGTTTGGCAATAACTCCTTGCAGATGGAGGCTGGTTAACCTAAAATGTAAGACATTTATTGCAAGGTCATGTCTAAATGAATTAAGGATCTCATCAATGTTTAGGTGCAACAAGGCCTTCAGAATGAATCTCCAAAACATTCTGAGTGACCCAGCTATGAGGACACTGAGTAGTTTAACAAATTTTCCTGTGTCTTCTTGATGACATTGCCAGCTGATGAGGTACATCAGAAATGTCCAACTTCAGACAATCTCTTATAATCTAAAAGCTGGTGATCTCTTCAGCCGTAAGTATTTCACCCATCTGTCTTCCTTTCACACCAGGGATGGCTGTATGCTGGCCAGATAGTGACATTCTCAGCCCATTTAGTCTTGAGGCAAAGAATTTCAGGCCACTAGGAATTTATCAAATCCTGTTCCTCACAGGCTGCATGTGCTGAAGGCCAGTCTCAAGGCACAAGAGCAGGACAAATTAAATAAGCTTGTGCTGACTAATTCCTCTAACAGCTGGTCTGAGGCTGAGGACAGCCTGTTGATTTACAGCTTTTTCAGTCTAGCATTTCACAGTAGCAGTAAGAGCACTCTGAGAAGAGTGAAGAGATTTTCTGGTTGTAGAGGAAAATGTTTATTAGGAACATGAAATTTAACATTGGCTCAGAAACTGAGCATTGTCTCAACATTAATAATGTTTGGCAGAAGTTAGGGGGAGGTCATTTGCCAGAATCTTGAGTGTTCTTGTTGTCATATTACTAAACCATGAAACCAGATAAGCAGATACGTGCACTGTCATATAATGACTATGAAATACAATTATCTCTATAGGAGGCCAAACCTTTGTAAGCCAAAGCAATAAAAAACCTGCTCTTAGGGAATATATTCAAGTTAAGGGACAGATGGGAAAACTGGTGAAGTCAGAGAGACCCAGACATGATGCAGTAGATTCAACAGGTCTGTTCACCATGCTCTTCATGCAGAGGTTTGAAGATGCTGAAGGTGGTCTGAAAGGGAGCAGCAGCTCCTACAGGTTTTGTGTGGCAACCAAAGGTCACAAAGTAATAACAACTTCATTACTGTCCCCATGACCAAGGAGTTGATATGGCATAAAATTACTCTGACTTCACTTAGTGGAGGACAAAGAGTACCTTTATAACTGTCTCATAGACTGCAATTTCTCCAGATGGAGTCTATTCTATTGGGAAAAAGACATGTGATGAAGGAGACAGTTACTTTGCAGCATTGCTTAACAAGCTAAATGTATTATTTTTTTCTGCTGAAGTCATAAAACAACCCATCTGTAAAATTTCAGTCCATTTCCCTAAATGCAAGTGATTCTGTATTTTACAGTAAGAAATAATGACCATTTTCATTTATGAAGCGCCCCCTGCCAGCACACTGTAGGTGCCACATGGATTAGCTCTAATCAGAACAACCAACAACAATTAAAACATCATTAAATATTCAGTACACAAAAGCCCCCAAACCAAACAGAGAAGCATTATCATAAAAGTCATCTAAGTCTACAAACATTAAAAGTTAGTGTAAATCTGCTATCTATGTACATCTCTCCATTGCTTGCATTTCATAGTAAGCTACTAATAGAGCAAACATAAAACTCTGAAATTACTCTGTCTTGATCTGACCACAGTGCATGCCAAAGGCTGTGAGCAAACTGAGTAAATATGGAAGGGATTACTCTGTCCATTGATAGAATCATTAAAGTTGGAAAAGACCTCCAAGGCCATCAAATCCAACTTTCTGTCCTTTATCTCCCATTCTGCTTGAGTCATGGGATACCAGAAGTAGAAAGACTCAGCAGAAGCAAGGGCTCACCAGGAGAAATTTTCACAGAAATTCTGTGAAATCAAAGCAATCCATCAGTCTGGAACAGTTTTTGTTCATTTATGTTTTTGCTGTGGCTTTCTGCATTGGTGTTTTTTTTTTGTTTGTTTGTTTGTTTTTTGTTTTACCCACCTTCACTCCCTTAGGCAGTGGAGTGTGATGCCTACAAACACTGAGTACAGAATGGACAATAATGAACATGAAAGAGACAATACCTTGATTTGGAGCCTGTTTTGTGCTTTTAGTTTCACACTGAAGTTTAATTCAACTGGCAGGTTGGATCAGCAGAAAATTTTTTTCATTGAGCTAATGAGGACTGTTAAATTTTTTCTCGACGATTTAGCACTCTCCTTTCCTTAGGATTCCCTGGAAATTTCATTTGGAGGGTCTTTAGTCTTAGAGGAATTTGGAAATCAACAACACCCTTGAAATCCCACTCTTCTTTTCACTGGACTTTAAATCAGATCATCAGGGTATGGATGTAGATGAAAAAGCCATTTTCAAAGAAAAAGACTTCTGTATTTCTGCTGTGAATGCTTCAGCTATGAACTGGATATCACAGGAAAAAAATTGCCTTTATAAATTACAGTGAAATTATGGAACTGGATTTTGTAAGTGTCAAAGTGCCTTTTGCAGCATTAAAGATAAAATAGATCCTTCAATTCAAGATATTTCCAGAAGTTTCATTAAAAAATGCTGGAATCCAAGGCCTACTCTGTGTAGCAGTGCTGTACCTTGTCTTTCATCTTTATGAGCTGGTCCAGAGAATAATGGATTGCCATAAAACATGTCGGCTTGGCAATTATTGCCAATAAAACTGAAACCTAAAGTAAATAATATACAAATATTCATCCATTTTATTTTTGTTTCAGGTCTTAAAATGAATAATATAGGAAGGGCTTCAAAGTTATGAGAGACAGCAGTGTAGGAAGAAAAAACAAAAAATCCTTCTGGAATGTGATGTTCATCTTGAAAACCAGGAACATTTCAATGTTATTTCAGTACACAGTTTTTTGCTTACATGCAGAGCACTCCATGGTCTTCCATGTACCTGGGACGTGCCACCCAAAGAGGCACGAGGTTAACAGGTAGAATAAGGCTTATTACACTATAAAATAGTTGATTTATCACTTGTTTGTTCCATGTCAATGTAATTAAAGCTGAAATGTGATGATAGCTCTTGAACATCTGTCTTTAGCTTTCATATTCTTCACAGTCTGTTGATTGGGTTATGTTTTGTATTATTTCAGTGTCCACAACTGTCAAGTGAAATGGGAGAGAGCTGGTATGAAGTGGTGAGCTGAAGTCAGAAGCAGCACTTCATTTGTTTTTTACATTAATGGACTATGACAGCTCCAGCTCTGAACAAATTGTTCTCAGTTGTTTGATGGGTCTCAGCTGCTCCTAACTGGAAGGTGACCAGATTTTCTTTTGGTTGAAAAGTAAGAACTATTGGAGGAGAGTTGTAGTCTTTTCAGTTTTTCTCAACATATCATCAAAGTCTTAAAATCTTTTAAGGTTCTAAAGCACCAAATCTCATGAGAAATTAGAGGTTATATTGAAATATTATCCAGACACAGGAAGGCCAGTGATGTATAGACCTAAGTGTCACAGCAAATTTTCTCTTAAAAATTAAATAGCTTTGCTTTATAGGATTTCTTTTGATAAAGGTCCCACTATCCTGTTTTCCAGGGAGCTGACTCTGAAATATTCACCTATAGCTAAAAAATATTTTTTATTGGAATTATTTTGTAGAAAAGTGTCATGTCATCTTTTAGTGTGCTTCACATACCTCTTTATGAAAATTTTTAGCATCAAAAATTTTTTATTCATATTTTGAGATTTCAAAACAAGGAATATTTCTCAGATTCCACAGCAGAAATTTAGGGATTCCTGGAAAGTAATATTCAAAACAGAAAACTAAACTTTAAAGAGAAGAATGGACTTCTTCCAACATAAATACCATCCTGTCTATTCTTGGACTACTCTATAAAAGTTAGGAACAATGGAAAGGTTAAAAATCAGTGAAATCTTGAAAAGAAACTGAAACAGAGCACAGAATTAAGGGCTTTCACTTTTGTTAGACAAAATTAAGACTATTGTTTTAGACATACACACAGAAAATCCTTTAGCAAATTCTCTGGCTCTTTAATTGCTTGGAAAAATAAAAATTACCTGGAATATGAAAACAAACAAACAAAAAACCCAATGAAAATCTGTGTTACTTTATCTTTAATATACTGTATTATAAGTTTCCCTCACGAGGAGTTTGCATCAGTGGCTCTTAAGAAGTAATAGAAAACTCACTGAGCTTAGGAACAATACTGTTTACTGGTAGCCCAAATGCCCTCATTTCTATGGCTGCCAGCCAAATTTATTTATTGAAATCTGTATTGCTCTAGAAGTTTAAAAATTCACCTCAAGGTAAAGCTATGTTAAAATATAATTAACCTTTTTTTTGTAGCTCATAATTATTTTTCCTTGAAGGGGAAAAATGCTTTCCACAATGACTCTAGAGGAGCAACCTACTCTCTGGTTCTGAAGTACATGGGTTTTCAATGGAATTGGAGGCACTTGCAAATTCTGCAATAATCTTTTACCTCCTCACCATTTGAAGTATTCAGCACCAATAAAAAAATGGTGAAGTGAAGGGAGACAAGAATAACCATCAAATATTCAGCTGTGTCCATGAGAATATATGTAATACTTGCCATAGTTTTCTCTCATTCAGGCAAGGATTTAAAATTGAAATTTTAGAAGGAGAAAAGGACAGTAGCTCATCATCTACTGTAAATTACTAGTTTATTTGATTTTCTTCACATTCTCCATAGCTGTGCTTTATGAAACATGTAATACAAAACAGTAAAGATGCAACAGATACTTTGTTGGTCTATTTTCCTGATATTTTATTGTTTATACAGATATGGGAATTCAGGTTTTCCTCTTGGATCATTGAAAACATAATTCACTTCCGCTTCGTTAGAGTTTATAACACTGCTGTTTAACAGCAGCAACTGAAATGTATATCTTATTTTCTCTAAAGGGAATCCAAAAGTACAGAATGAATCCAAGATAGTTTTATCTTATTTCCTTTTCAGCATGTCCCTAAAACTACTCCTATCACAAAAAAGTCCTTGGGCATAAGAAAAGAAGAGTGTGGAAAGAAATAAAAAACCCAATAAAAATAACCACTCTGAAAAGAAACAAAAATAAGTAGAAATTTGAAGCAAAATATTTTCTATTTTGACATAGAAATAAGGACCAGGTATATTTTACAGTTACAGAAGTCACAGCAATATCTTTAGATCATTTACAAAACGTGTGTATTTACATAGAAAACAAAAAATATAACTTTAATAATAACTACCTGTTGTCATTAGAAGTGTATAATCCAAGAAAATCTTAGATTTTCTGTTAGGACAGAATTCAAAGGACAAAAGCTTCAGCTGAGAGTGCTATATTGGGATAACTCCCAGTTAATGTCACTGACCCATTGCAAACAAGGTTAATGTTTGGGCTGTGAATGATCTGAGCCCTGACCAGGACAGTTTATGGTCTTCACCTGGAAAATGAAAGTGTTTCACTGCCAACCTGGACATCCAAGAAAAGCAGCAGATCATTTAGAGCACAACCTCTGCATCACAGTCCTTGTGGGACTGTGATAAGTCCGTGCATCTCAGAGAGGAGGCTGCGTGTTTGTCTCATGCTTACAGATACTCCAAGCTGTCCTAGTGGCTGCATTATTTCTGATTTAAGACAATATCCAGATTATCCAAAGAACAGACAAAGACAAGGGGGTAAGGCCCTTCTGTGCTCTCTTGGATTTTTCAATGTTTATAGGATCCTCAGAAAAGAGTTAATTGCAGAAGTGTACAGTGCCCAATCTTCCCATTTGTTTCTAGAGCTGAGAAAACGAAAAACCAAAACAGAAAAAAAAAACAAAAAACAAAAAACCAAACCAAAACAAAACAAAACAAAAAACAAATTAAAAAAAAAAAAAAAAANAGTGTCCCACTTTGCTTCCAAGAGTCTCTAAAAGAGAAGCTGACATGCCTTTTAAAATGTACCAAAGCATCCATAAAAAATGTAATTATATATTTGGGAAGGGAGGAAAGGGACTGATGTGTGGAATGGTAAACAGCACACACTTACAGCCAACTCTATAGATTTCAAATAACCAATCTTGTAGGAAATAATGAGCTATCTTCTAAGAAAGAGAAAAACAGAGAAACTGGTAATAAACAAACTCCAGCTCCCATGTGTGACCTAGTACAGTACAATATAGTTTAATTTTATTACTTGTCATTCATACCAAAAACAAATTTGCAATTTTCCTCAAATATAATGGGAATGTTCCCAGAATGCGTGAGGGCAGAAGAAAATGGGATATTTTTGTCAAATGAAACACTACAGTGTTTGTCTCCAAAAAGAAAGCAGAATGACTTGATGTTTTTGCTCAGGAGACATATTTGATTTACACACTTATAAATTTTAAGTCCAGAAGGGACTGTTGTGATCAGCTGGTCTGTTTTCTATATAAACGAGGCCAAAGCACTTCTCTCAATTAGTTCCTGCTCAGGTCAGCCTATATGTAGAAGACTACAGTAAAACAGGAAAGTTGTTGCTTGCTGTTGGTATTGATGGAGTAATCAGCTTAATTTGTAGCTAAGATACAGATCAAATATTAAGAAAATCCTTTTTACTGTAAAGGCAGTTAAATACTGGAACTGGTAAGCCAGTGATCCTTTTTGAATCTGCCACTGGAGGTTTTTAAGAACAGATAAGCATGGTGTGCATATAGAGGATGTTGTCTCATTGCCAGGGTTGGGAGAAGGGGATGAAAAGATTAAAAGTCTCTTTAGACTCTTTCCAGCTCTGCATTTCAATGGAAAAGAAACCTTTGTTCATGAGTAACTGTGGAACATTGCACAGACTAAATTCACCCAAGGAGGATTTGGAAAGAAGGCTTTAGGGCTTTTGAGGAGACCTTCCTCCCTCCTTGACTTCACAAGCTGAAATGACATGATAGTTCCATACAGAAGCACTGCAGGATCTTGATCTGTATTTGTCCATTGTTTATCTACAATATCTACAGCTATGGATGATTTTAGGAATAGAGTAGAAAATCCAAAGTATAATAATCTCCCATTTCTTTCCTAAGCAGGTACCAGTTAAATGTTCAGTGATGCAATGTTAATATTGATGAATTGGTCAGGTAGACTGCACAGCCAAACAATCTTTAGAAAGGCACAGAAATTTCCATTCTGTGAATAGAAGTTATCAGTGTCCTTCATTCCTTTTAATCATCATTGCATTTAAATAAAAGACCATCACTATTCATGTGCTTTACTTTCCTTTTTTGCGTATTTGTCATAACTGATATGCTATCACATATTTTCTTTAAACCTTTATTGATTATTTGTTTTATTTTTAGTCCTTCTGGTATTATGCAGCTATGGATTGTCCTAGATTTTTGTGAAAGAAGCTCTCCTTTAAATTCTAAAATTTTATCATTCAGTCTCCTCACACATCCCTATGGTCTTGGAAAACAAGGTCAGAGTAAACAAATACACTGAATTTAACTTTTCTGTGTCTCTTATGGCACTGTAAAACCAAAATTTATCCCTTGTTCAACTCTTAATCAAATGATGAAACGTGTCAGTAAATTTCTTTTATTGTTTCCCAGGTAAGTACCTCATCTAAACTAATTGTTTTTGTTAATTACCATTTGTATCTTTTCCAGTTAAAGAAAGCAGTTCTGAGATAATGTATCCAGAACTACTATAGCATGTAAGAACAAATTTTTATTCATTATCTTAGCACTGTCATTACTATATTTTAGTTCTATATCTTAAATTTATTAATAACAATATTAAAAATTATTTCATATTTAAATGAATCTATCAGCTATTGCGTAAATTTTGTAATTGGTCAACTTTATCAATAGAATTCTATCCAAGGGCCAAACTAGCTGTAGTTGGAGTCTGTGAGAGCTTTTTTTCTGTCTTGCAGAGTACAAGAGAGTAAGTGAGACCAAAAGATGTCCTCTTTGGACCACAAAAAATCAGAGTTGTATTAAATTAGTCTCAGCAGGAGTTCTTTGGTCTTGATGAACAAGAGAATCCAGGATCAGAATTGCAATGAGTTGTATTTAAGCACTCTGCCATTTCTGGAATAGAGCTCCAAAAAAAGAGTAAATTCACTCTGATTGAGGAAATCTCCAGGAACCTCTCTCCACTTGTATTTACAGTCATTAAACTTCTCCTGGCACCTAAACTAATCATACTGTCTCTGAGAAGCAGCAGAGGTGAAGGGCACACAAAACTTAAACCTTATAAATGGCTTATGTGGGGCTGTGTAAGCTGAGCTCAAGTGCCTGTTCATCCCCAGTTTGGAGGTTTTAACTTGGGCTTTAAAAAATTTTACATAAATACCCATGGGCTGCTCAGACTCAATAATTGTAATGAACCTGCCCCACTCTGACTAATTGGACAGTCTCAGAATGGAGAGAAATATGCAACAAAAAAATCAACTTCTCATTATTTAAGACATTGTTTAGCAACATGGGAAAGGTAAGTCTCCAACTTCTGTTTGGTGCATACCTCATTACCCTCATAACATAAAGCAGCTTGAGCAGGGAAGATTAAACAGACACAGCCTGCCACAGTGAATGGTCCAGGAGCATTCCCAGGGGAGGGAATAGCTGAGTCTAGGTGAGCCCAGTCCAGCTGAAAAGAAACTTCTGAACCTGAAGGACATTTTCCCACAAATTTGATGCAGGCCCTAATCACTGAGCAAACAACATTACACTGTAAAGAAAATGAAGTATATATTCCCATATTCCATAAACAAAACAGACAATAGGAATTACAGAGTTGTTATAATGGCATGACTTTAAGGAAGAATAGGTACAAGTAGCAGAATACAGCCAGTACTTAAAAGCAGAAAACAACTTTTCTGATTCTGCCAAGCACTTTTAAAGTGTATTGAAGTGTAAAAAAAATTCCAGTATGTATCTCACTGTATTTATACTGAGGACTCACTTTAACAATTGACAACACCTAGCTGAATTACTGTGTTAGAAAATCTGCCAGCCAGGCCTCGAAATTCTATTAAATGCTAGGGTATGATTTGACCTTGGTCTTGTATTTCTTTATTTCTCTCTGCTTTCAGAACTGTTTATCCATCTGCAACCTGTGAACATCAAGAAAATTCCCCAGATCCTCTACTTCTAGCTCTCTGCTGCAGCCTTTTCTTCTCTATACAACCCATAAATAGAGACAAATTCAGAAAGGGACACAATTAATTGCCAACAGCTTTCTGAAAGGGCTGCACTTAGCTTCTGATGGAGAACAGCTGTGGTGCACACGCTAATACACGCCACGGATGGGGAAGCATGGTTCCAGCTGGCTGAGGACAGCCACAAGGTCATTCATCAGTGAATGCACTCTCTCTCAAGTGTCATGTGACAGACCCAAAATTGTCAAGAGTTTTGAGTGAATCTGCCTGTACCTTTTCCCTAAATAAACACTCCAAAACCCTGAGGTTTTCATTTTATGAAGCTGCGATGCAATAATTTTTGAAAGAGTGAAATCTCAGATCTGTTTGGAAAAAAAAAAAAAAAAAAAAGTATGTGATCTACACTGATTGAAAGTGGGTTTTTCCCTCCAGTCTCCTTTGCTGCATCTGTCACTTGCAACAAATTTTGCAAAACATCTGGTACAAAAAGAAAATGTCTGCCTTAACCATGTGCCTGAATGGAGGGAAACATGAATAGAAGCGTGGCCAGCAGGCTGAGGGAGGGAGTTCTCTCACCCTGCTCTGTTCTTGTGGGATCCCACTTGGAATTCTGCCTCCAGGTCCAGGAGTACAAGTACAAGAAATGGACCTGTTGGAAGGAGTCCAGGAGGAGGGCCATGAATGGTACCAGAGGGCTGGAGAATCTCTCCTGTGAGGAAAGGTTGAGAGAGCTGGGACTGTTCAGCCTGAAGAGCAGGAGGATCCTGGGACACCTTATTTCAGGCTTTCAGTACTTAAACAGAATTTATAAGAAAGGTGAAGACTTTTTGCCAGGGTCTGTAGTGGCTAGAGACAAGAGTCTAAAACTTAAAAAGGGTAGATTTAGACCAGATGTGATGAAAACGTTTTTTACAGTGAGGATGGTGAAGCACTGGAACTTGCTTTCCAGAGAAGATGTGTACAACACACGTGTTGAATTAGGCTTTGAGCAACCTGGTCTAGTGGAAAATGTCCCTGCCTATAGCAAGGGAATTGCTGGGTAATCTTTTAAGGTCCCTCTTAACCCAAACTGTTCTATGATGCAAAGTCACCGCTTGGACAATCTTTTATTTTGTTCCAAACCAAAAGGAATTCTGCTTTTGACATGAACACAAGGCACTCATGCTCACTGGGTGCCAATTTTGGTCCATCAGAAGTACATTTTATCCCATGTGGAATGAGAATTGGCCTTTTTCCTTGCCTCCTTCCTTTCCCTGGTATGAGAATACAAATGATACCTAAGACACTCAACATTGAATTACTTGGTTAATTTTATAAAGGCAGCAAATAATTTCATTCTGCTGGATCTATCTTTGCAGCTTTCACACACAGTTCCTCATCTCTCTGTTGCTCAGGCAAAACCAAGCAATGAAGACAAAAAGTATCTTTCCTTTCTTTTGTTAATGTCATACTTGTAAAAAAATACTGTCTGTACTGAGCTTTGAGCTAGGTAATAATCAGATAGTTTGCAACTTGAGTCACTATTATGACTATTCTTCTTTAGGTATGTGATGCAGCATTATTTATTTTAAGCAATTAGAACCAAGGCTAGAGGGTTATGTTCCTATAAATGGTTACAACTTTTAACTCCTCTGACCTTCAGTTTACTCACTTATAAACCAAATAAAATATTAAGTGTTTAACCAGTATTGATTTATTCTTTTTAATATTATTTATTATATTCAGAATATTCTTAGTGTACTGGAATATCATATATGGGAGGAATCTAAACCTACTACTTTAATTATGGTATATTTCTATTGTGATGACCAATCATGCATATCATTAGCAAGTATGGCAAGACTTTCAAATGAAGATGAGATTGATGACTTTTCACTTACTGATGCAAATGAATCACCAAGAGAAGGAACTTCAAGGAATGCATTAAAGAGCACGAGTCAAATCTCTGGCTCTGTACACACACTGTCACATTAAATAAACTCATACTTCATTTGTGCAGTGGCTGAAGAAAGCTAATTAAAATGAGTAAAATTTCAGCTGCAGCTTCTGGCATTGTTAATCAGTAAACAAAGTTGAAAACTTCAAATAGGGCAGGCTTCAGAGTCCAGTACACTTGTAAAAACAGATCTGAAACCAAAGCAGAAGGAAATAACAGCATTGAAAATAACATTGAAAGTGAACTTGAAAAGTTATTAAACCATCCCATAAATTACCATGCATTTCTTCCTCAAGAAATGGATCTGCTGTTGCTTCTTATTAAACTCCTTTACTAAACAACCACTTAGTCATGGAGTTACACTTCCTTGAACATTCTGGGGGCAATGAGCTCTGCAGATAAGCACATGGAACCAGGAACTAAATTTTAGCAATTTCAATTCACATAAGCTTCATAAAATGTGTTAAACAATTTATTTTGGGATGAATTAACTCTTCAGTTTTCCTTTCAGTTTTAGATTCATCTTTGAATCTAAAATTTCATGAATTTTTGAAAGTCCAGGGGCATTGTGTCATTTGAAAACAAACATGACTTCTCTGAGATTTATGTAAGTCTTGGCTCACAAAACTTGTTTAATGGGAATTTTTAAGCAGTGTGTTCTATGCACTGGAAGGTACTTGTGGTATAATCTGAAAGACTAATAAATTATGTGAGATTTAAACTAGTATGTTATCACAGCCTCTACTATATCCTCTAAATAACTCGCTTATAATAAAAAATTTATTGATTTTGGCAAATTCTAAAATATTTATCTGTTGTGCTATGAAAAGAAAAAAAGATATTTCTAAATTTCTAATGAAATAAAAATAAAATTAAGCAAAAGATTAAAGCAGTGTAAGATTTGTTGTTCTTTATCTTTCTTTCCATTAAGATAGTCAATTTACGGTATGAAATACATTGAAATTCAACTATACCTGTCAATTTTCATAAGACAAAGAAAAAAAATTGTAAAAATTAAATATTTATGCATATTCCCTGCAATTTTAAATGTAATTTTCATGTTATATTGAAATATTATATTTTTATTTAGTGCAAATTTTGAGTGGATTAAAACTTTTTTTTTTTTTTTTTAAATCTGTGGGATTTAAATATTAGCTATTTTCTCATTAATTTGAAATAAATATTAGGATATTTCTGTGCTGTTTTATGGAAAAAAATAGAATCTTTCTATAAAGATCAGTTTGAACCTGGAGGCTCCCTTTTATTCCCTTCTTTCCTTTTATCAGGGAAAACCTGCAGTCAGAAAAGGTCAAAAAACTCAGGGAACATTGGAAAGAAAAACCCTTCTCTCTTTACATCTGAACAAAAATTTCATGGCATTTTCTTCTTATAGAAGAAACATGACATCTGATGAAAATCTTTTCTCCAGACATCCGTCTTACAATAATTTTATTTCAATGACTTTTTTTTTTACATAAAATGAGCTCTGAGTTTTCTGATGGACTGCAATGACTTAGAGAAATTGATTCCCGTGTCTGTCAAATGTGAAGCTGCTTACAGAGGTTGAAAACAATTATTTTGCTTTTTTATTTTCCTGTGCTTAAAACCAAATATTTTTATTTTTATTTATCCTATTCATAGTCTTTTCAAACACACAACTAACCAGAAGTCTTGTTCTGAGCTGCTGCTGTCTTGTTCAGGTTCTTTACTTAGTCTTCCCATTGACCCACAGCAGAACACTTCTGCATTATTTTGTCCCCATGATCATTCCCACAAGTTGGAGATGCTTGTACAGGCACAGAGATCACTTTCCCTTCCACTTGTCTGTCCTTTCTCCAGTCCACTCTGCATTACCCTAAGATATTTTACTGGCAGAGCAGAAAGACCCTGATTCTGGAAAGCACCATGATGCAGTGAAGTCCTTCAGTTCTGGCATCGGTTCCAGTGGGACTTCAGGAGATTGAATATTTTCCTCAACAGGGGCTGAACCAGACTATAGGCAAAGTGAAAAGGAGGGAAAAATATCACTAATGTACTAATAAATGGAAATTCAACAATGTGTGGGGCCTACTAAGGTACACAGGTGGCAATTACAACAGTTCAGAGGATGAAAGAGAACATTTCACACTGACACAAAAACAAACTCCAAATATCAGCTCTTTTGTTTTTAATGCAATACACCTAAGAAATCACATACTAGAAGTGTTTTCAGAAAAAGACTCTACTTCAGATGTTACATTTTCAGTGGAGAGAATAATATAATTTAAAACCAGTTTTATTATTATTACACTATATTTTTCATTTGGTTTGATCACCTATTTCACTGTAGTCTACTCCAGTGGAGGCTCAATAAATAAAGTCTACTGTCATTTCTAAAACCAGACAGGTGGGTCAACAACTATGATTAAACTCATTAAGCATTAATGAGCAGCTTGCTTTAGTTTCTTCTCAGAGTAAAAATTTTTATGTCTGGGGGAAAAAAAATCCTTAAATCGTTTATAACAAAAAAAAGTGAAATTATGTTGTTTCTTGTGGTCAAATCAGAAACTCATTTATGAATAGACAACACCAGCATGTCTCACATCTCAGTATTTTTACTACCACTGGAACTATGAAATCAGAGAATAGAAAGACTATGAAATGTTTATTTATAATGTGCTGCATTTCAAATATTATTTGGGGGTTGGGGTTTTTTTAACTAAAATTAACAAGTATATGCTAAGGAAAAAGTTAAGAGTAAGATAAAATAAATTTGTCTGATACTAGACAGGTTACACACATTCCTCCACATCCATGTAATATGTCCTTTGTCAGGCAGTATGAACACAAACATGAACACTTTTTAAAGCTGTACATGCTATGAACATAGACATGCTGAAAGTAAATCCCTGAGACTAGCTGATAATTAATATCTTGAGAATTCCAGCTTCAAACTTAAACATAATCCGATCTCCTACTGATAGTTTCAATTCGCATCTTGAGATTTTCTCAATTGCTTCTTGTCCCTAGTAGTAAGAATATTAGAGGTTAAGCAAAAGAGGAATTTGTTACAATAAAATAAGCTGCTTTAGGAGCATATAGCTGAAATTTGGGAGCCAGGGTTGTCCAAAAGTATTTGACTAACAACAGAACATTTTAGAAGTGTCTGAGGACCAAAACTTTCTTGTATTTCAGGACAAAACATTTATCTGTGATATCATAGCAGGTAGGAGGATATGCATTATTTATACATTATCCCTCTTTATTACAAGTTTCAGTAGAGTAATCAGAGCTTAAAACTACAATTTTGTGACTTGAGAGTATGACTCTGCAGTGCATAAATAACTAAAAGTCAACAATCTAAGCAAATCTTTACAGATACTGCTTTGGCTAAAAACGTGTCTTCAAATCTTTTGGCAAAAATCTATAGACCTGTGAATTACTGTGACCATTCAAAAATGCACCAGCCTCTCCCTTCTGTCCTTTGCACTCAAAACCCAGTGCCAGTTTGTGTGGAGGGGCTCTTTGAATACCCAGAGTCTTGGGGGTTAAGTGTCCAGATAAGCCTAATTTCAATTCTTTTAATGTCACATGTATATTTTTATCTGGATGCTCTAAATTTGGTGTTCTGTTGGTCACAAGTGCTTTAGGGAAACAATAAAAAAGGACAAAAATTGTGAAGTACATTTCAGATCCCAGCCGGGCCATGGGATTCCTGAGAGAGCTGGTGAAGCCTTGCAGAAGAACTCAGAGATGTGGACCAGGAATGCTACAAGAGGCGTGAGAGAAAGCAGAGACAGAGCCTAAAACTTGGCTCTCTTTTCCCTCAACCTTGACTCTTTTCCCTACTAGGATTTTTAGCTTTTCAGTCAAGGACTGTCATAACATTGGTATCTAAAGAGCCACCTGAAATGGGAATTTTGTGAAAGAATGCAATAGAAATTAAAATTAATAAATTGTAACAGAATTACATGCTATCACATGGACAACATTCTGCCAAATTCAGTACCTTTGGCACCCCGCTGTGATGTGGCCTTAGTGAAAGTCACTTTTTTTTCTGTATGTGACATTGTTCAAATGTTGCAGCTGATTCGCCTTGGCAGGCATCTCACTCATGTCCACTGCCATGAAATTGTCTGAAAAAACATCTCTGGGGACTGATCTCTCTTTCTCACTCTGCAACCTTTTTCCAAGTTCACCCTATCAGAGGGCTTTTAATTTATTTAAATCATTTTCATACTTCTGAGATATGTGCAGTTGAGGCTTTGTTAGCCTTGTCCTAAGGATGATCAAACAATTAATAGGACTAAGTTGTCTTGACAGCAGCCATAAATAAGTGAGGCTGCTACTGGTGCCAGAGCAAATCCTACCCCAAAATGCACACAGCTCACCTCTGCGTGAAGTGCAGTAAAGAGCTGAAACAGCTTTGTTTTGTTAGGTGTGACAAGCATCACAGTAAAAAACATCTGGAAACTGATGGCCTTATATGTGCAGCAAAGTGAAAGGTATCAGAAAATCTGGATCTAGACTCTGAATCTCCTGCCAATCTTTGACAAGCCATTTAATCTTTTTGGCCAAGATTCAAGAAATTATCTGGGCTTTTAACTTCTATTTAGAACCCTAAATTCCTATTGATTTCCTATGACTATTCTAAAACAAGCAAAAGCAAAGGTGTATGCGCAGCACAGCTGAGGATACAAAGGTTGCTCTTGATTGTTTTTCTTATACAGCTGTATATAAATCTTTATAAACTTCTAAGGAAAGAAAAAATATTTTTGTCTTATTATTAATGTGGTGGAGGAAATTGATGTTTTGGTCAGAACTAAATAAACTGAGAATAATGTCTCAATAAATAATTTTGGAAAAGGATAATTTTTAAATAACAAATGCCTCAGTGATTGTCATAATGGATTTAAAGAAAAATATCAAATATGTTGTATTTATTAAGAGTAATATTTGGTCCAATGGCAGATATATACTCTCTTTCAAAAATTTTACATCCTTTTTTTATCATTCTTAGATGTTTATTGGTAAAAGTGTGTCAAGAATTTTCTTTCTCTTCAAGTAAAACAAACTGCAATGTAGTCTAACATTTCCAGACTTTGATTTTGGCTCAAGTCTCCTTTGCATCACCTACATCCCTTGTTGCAGAATTAGGAGAAGGTGAAATAGGAATAAATAAGCTAAATACATCACTTTGCATTATCTTCTTCATATAAAAAGTAATTACATTTCTTCTGGTTACCCTTGGATCCATTAACCTGTCTCTGTTAAGATTCATCTACCTGAAAAACATTTTGTGCTCTTTATGAACACCATGGATAATTCAGTTACTCTCTCAGGACATGGCTTCAGTGGTTAATCAATTACAAATTTCTATGTTTTTGCTTAGCAAACTTTCCCTGGCATCAGGTTACCACCATACTTCTGCTATCACTTAAACCCAGAGAAGGTTTTCATAGTCCAAACACAAGATATCCCCAGTTCTGTAAATTAGGAACTCAAGAATCTGAGTTAAGTTATTAATTGAGAAACAGATGTTTATTTAGAAAATGAGTTTCTGAAAAATGCTTTTTTTCAGCCCACAAATATAACAATTCTTTCATCCTCTTCACCTTTCATCAAAGGATGTCATATTATTATGCTAACCCCATTTAGGCTCCAAATTTGCCACTTAATTTGATTATTTTCCTGAGGTGCACATATTTGCTGTTCAGTGGGACTAGCTAGACTCAGGGCCACCTCTGAGTTCCCTTAGGAAGGCAAAGACACAGAAATCTAATCCAGGATCTTGTTCCCTGGCTCAGAGCCCTAACTGGCTTCTTGACCCTTCAATTTCTGCTATTTCACCAATATAATTTTACCATTCCAAACAAAAATTAAACACTGTTGAAATGTCTTTGTAATCAAACCATTCCTAGTTTAAGAAAGGAAGAATTGGTGTGTCCTGCACAGCAGTGGAGAGGAAAAAGTAAACTCACTCATGGCATTTTCCAGTTTTCATCTTATTTTCCTTACACACAGACCAAAAGGGGAAGAAGAAGTATGAAGAGATTGCCTAAAAACACACTTTTGACTGCATCTGACAGAAAACATTTGAGCAGCATCTCTGTTCCAAACTATTTTGTAAGAGCTATACCAGGAGGTGGTGATGGGGGTAATCTAAATAATATTTCAATGTAGTAAAAAAGATTATGAAAAAGACTTATATCTATGTGATCTAAAAGTTCCCCAGAGACCTTTCACAGCAGAAACGACACTAAATAGTAAAACAAATTTTCTGGATTTGGGGATGAAGGACTGCTACCTGAAAACTCCTGCCTCACCATTGTGGCCCTTCTTTCATTCATGAGCTCCAATAGAGCTTCAGACAAAACTCATCCAAAAGTGCATGAATTTCCCAGAAACACTGAAATATAATGAGGAATTTTAAGCTAATGCATTTCTATTAAAAATTTGTGTGCCATTTATGTGTATATATGTCTTCAACAAGATGTCCCAGTCAAAGAAATCATGGACTTACACACTCCCATACACCAATCACTCCTGTTAATATTGTGCCATAACAATATCCTAAATTCAAATAAATATATTTACACATGCGGAGTTCAAACACATATATCTACACCTGTGTTTTCAAATACATTGTGGCACAGTGCCACTGATTTTATGAGACCTAATTTTGTCACTTTTCATCTAGTTGAGTATTTGCTCTTGCAATGAACCCTTTCTTGAACCAAAATCTGCTTTGATTGCTATTTACTATCACTATTTCATACATATATTCTTCTGATAATCATCTTTCTATATGCAAAACATAAATTATAAAAGTATTTATGCTGGTTATCTTAGGAAGCAAGGAAGGTCTTGGCCTTCTAAAAGCTTGCTCTAATGGATTTTTCATACTCTTGACTCACCATGAACATGCAGAAGAACTTTGTCACAAGCAAGGCAAAGTTTATGACTGAAATCCAGTTTATGGCAAGTGACATAAACTGGATTTCAGTCCCCAGGCCATGGGGGTATGACACCTCTCTGAGACAATTCTGCACATGCCACGAGTCCTCTTCAATGAGCAGCCACAAAAGAGACTCCTTAAGTGTAACTCACCTACCATGGAGGGATAAACCTTCAGACACTATTTCAAACATAATATGCATCATTCTTTTGGGTAGAACAAAAGGAACATTATTTAACTGTGTTTAGCTGGGCAATCTAAATCGCTGTGTCTTTTTTTTGTTATTTTTTTCATTTCCTATTTTCTCTAGCTCATAACCAGAGAAGACTGAGAAAGTAGGTTACAGAATATTTCCTATTAAACATTTTGTTATTCTACACTTATTTCAAATATTCCAAGCCTAGAATCATTAATAAAAACTTAGCATCTGTAATATGCTTTTTAAAGACATGAAGTCACAAGAGACCTTAAAAGTGAATCCACTACTGCTTACTGAGCTCTACAAATCTCCGGGCCCTACCTTTGGTAATTATTTTAAAATACTCAAGAGAATTTGTAGATTTGTCCAATTACAGCCAAAATACTAACATTGATAATCTGCTGTAAAATAGCACTTCCACCCTCATTTCTAACGAAATGAAAAGGAATAAAAGAGCCTGTGTCTGAGTTAGAGTTTTGGTGGAAGGAATGAAGCCACAAGAAGTGACTGCTAGCCCCAGGCACTGACTTACAAGTTGTAGTTTTTTCTCCTCCAGTACACAGAAATTCACATTGCTCTCACAGATTTAGTACAGTCATAGCCAAGTCTGGACAGACCCTTTTTAACTGATGCAGGACACAAATATTCTGTGTCAGGGCTCAAAAGCCACTGCCCTTGACCATTGGATCTAGAGGGAACTCAGGGCAATGCCACCCCCCTCAGGCACTTTATGAACCTCCAGTGCAGATGAGAGGCAACAGATACTTTTAATTTAGGTTTATATTAAACACTCTGACCTAAAGCACAGTTATGTGACCCATGTGAGAGGGGAGGAAGAGACAACCTAACCCTAAACTGGGCTTGAAAAATCAGGTGATACTGGAAATGCCAGAAACACCTCATTGCATATGGGCCTAAATGTTTTATCACCTGATAGGCGTGGGACCTGCTGGCAGACTCCACCTCTGGGTTTTACTATAACACATCACTGACCAGATATGGGTGCCTGTCTTCTGTTTGAACATATTTTCCAGCTAAAAACCTCAAGAAACCTTTGAAATATTCCTGGCCAGAATAAGATACAATTTTTGGCATTAGGGCAAAGGTTAAAACATCCTTCAGAGCATTTAGCGAGTACCTAAGTACCTCTAATGGTCTAGCTCCAGCATTTTTCTCTTTCTAAAATAGAAACAAAAGCCTTTCAACAAACATTTAAACTTTTTTTGGATACTCAGTAACAGCATGGCATAAATATCAAAAGACAAATGTACAAATGTAATGTTGAAAGATTGCAAGGATACTAATCCTTGTAATTGTCATTTTTAATAGAAAGGAAAAGAAATATATACATGCACATGCTTTAGCTGTATATGTATATGCATTACATATAAATATAGTGTAGTATCTATATACATTTTATATGTGTGTATGTATACTTACGACATATATATATACATATACATACACACACACACACACATATATATATATATACAAATTTATAGTAAAATAAATTTGAAAGCAAAACCCCCTATTTTACTCTGCCAAGGTAAATAGACTGCTTTACAGGAGTGCAAGAATATCAATATAATTTAATTGGGGAGCCCCATCTGGCTGCATGGGTAGAACAAAGCTGGACTAAAAATATGAAGATAATTAAAATCAAAATGAAACAAAAAATCCTAAACCAGAAAGACTACAAGAGTTCAAACAAATTGTGTTTTTAACAGCAAATGGAAGGAAGATCAATAATGGCTGCTGTAGCTTCTGGATAAGCATAGTCCATAAATTCAGGCACCTATTAAAATGTGCTTACATGTGATATTAAATAGTTAGGCCTGTGAATAAGGGCCAATTTTTCTCCTGGAAAACTCAGGGCTACATCCTTGGGCCAGTACTTTCAAACTTAGAAGTGTAAAAAGAAGTAACTGAACAGCTAGACATTTTCCAGAGCATGTAAAAAATTAATCTTGCTGAGATGTATTGGAGCAATTATTCAAAATGTAATTGGCTTTTGAAATGCCCATTTATTGTAACTTTAACTATTCCCTTAGTACCTTACAAATGACTAACGCTGTGCTCACAAAAAAAATCATATAAACAATGAAAATGTAAAGAGCATCTAGGTGTTCGTGCATTTCATAAACATAGCAAAATATTTTTTCTTGACATTCCCTACTTTTTGAAAAGTGATCTTTTCTTCTAATCAAGAAAGTTCATTAAGAGCTAAAGAAAATCCAACTCAAGTGTAATCTGAGAGACTTTTTATGTGACAGCAGGTAAAAGACCTAGATCCTGTCCCCCAGGGTATTTAAGTGATTATTTCTCATTTCATTTAGATTGAAACAATATGAATATGGCATTTTTTACTTATTTAATGATCTGTGCTTCATTCTCCTTTCTGAAAAATAGAAGTGGAAAAATTCATTTCCAGGGAGCCTTAAGAGGACATCTGCATTAAAATATGGGGGGAGGTCTGGCCTGGATTAATAATTGTGCCTCTTTGTTTTGTACATCTGGGAGGGATTCAGTGATTCAGAGAAAATTTTCAGTTTTTAATGGCCCTATTGTGAGTTAATAATCCCAATATCTCTCACCCAAGCACATCCCATTGTGTTTAAACCTTTAGTATAATTTTTCAGTTATTCATTGGGCAATGTACACATTTCTTACATGTTTATACACATTTCTTACATGTTTATACCAGCAAAAAGAAGGGCCAGTATCCGAGATTAGTCACTGCTAGACCTTCCATGTGACAGTGTAATTGTTAGCTCAGTTCTGAACTGAGCATAGTTTTGGAATATTTCAACCAAACCTAGATAGTTCTGCCACAGCTCTTAGGACAAAGTGACTCAGGAATAATTCCCTGTGTGCAATCTGAGGAGTTTCTGCTGGCTGTGTCAGAGTAATTTACTCACACTAACACAGTTCAAAGGCATGCTACTTGATAAGACAAATAGTAGCATTATTTGTCATTTGACAGTAGTGGCACTGTTGTCTTACCAAGACAATTGTGGCTGGCCCCTTTTATTTATCAGTTCAGACACAGCCATCAAGCTTTTCAGCAGGACCTTTGGTTCCTGCTACAATGTAGAAAGGCTAACAATCCATAACTGCTCTTTTTTTTTTATGTACAACAGTCCCAAAATGTCACAAAGACTGAAATACAGTAAGATTTTTGGTGTTGTTTGGATATACAGCAGTCAAAGATCCCCAGACCTAAGAGTCATCAGGAGCAGACTGAAGTCATTGTTGTGGAACTGGTTTTGAAACAGGCTTCTGACTACTGCAGTTTTTGAGCTCTTTTGTCCACTCCAGATACAGGAATTCACAGAAATGCTGGTTTCTTGGCATTTCCACAGGCCAGCCAGCCCCACTTTCCACTGGGGCTGGGGAATTCAGAGCCAGCTCAGTGTGCAGCTCCCCAGGTGCTTCACTGCTCCAGCCTGTGCAGCTGGTGTGGGTTCCTGGTGTGACCAATCCCTCTCTCATGGGCACAGCTTTGTCTGGAGGTCCCTGGACTGGTCTAACCCTGGTGACCAGACCTGATCTCTTCTCTTTTCTGGAGCACTGTGGCTCTGTGTCTCACCAGTGACAGGGTTTATTCAATGCTTATATAATCCATTTCCCTCTTGGAATCATACATTATGGTTTTAAATTCTACAATTAGCTTTTATTTAAACTACATTTTTTTTTCTTTGGAAGTAGGCAGCAACATTCACTTTCAACCTTCCTCATTTTTTTTTCTTCCCCAGCAGGCTTTTTTATCAAGCAGATGTGATGAAAAAGCATGTTTTCATTACTATTTTCTCTTTTTAAAAAATCCTGGCAGGCCTAGATAAACTTGTCCTTTTGACACATGGCTCAGGGCATGGCTTTACTGCATTTTCACTCCTATCACATGCATCTTACAAGTACTTACCACAGGCATATTTTCAAAATAGTAAACTTTTCACACTTAGCCTCTTTTTAATACTCCTTAGCAGCAAAGACCGGCGCTTGCTGCTGCAAATGAAACATCTACAGCAAGAACTGACAGTGCAGGGGAAAGACAAGAAAGAGGCAGAGGCTCTTAAGAATAGAAAGGGAGAAGGAGATACAAATGTTTTATACCAAACCTGTACACCAATTGTGATCTGCAATTTATTGTACCTGAAGGAGAGATTGTGCTGTGTTACTCTCCCTTAGTCCACCTCTGAATTTTACTGAGACTATATGATGCTTTCCTTATTTTGTCTGGAGGAATTACCAAGTCCTGGAAATACTTTGTTTGAAAAGGAAGAATGATTTAAACTCAAATACTGAAAGGTGAACATCAATTTCCAGTTCTGTCATAGGAAAAATCTCCAAAAACTAATTCCACACAGCACCACAGATACTGGTGGTATTTACAACAAAACTTCAGCCCTTTGCTGGTTTCATAGTAGCTGTCTGAGACATATAAAAACAGATGTGAAAGATTGTAAATGGGAATTCATAGGTGTATACACACAGAGCAACATCTGGTATAATACAAGTCTATTCAAGACTCCAGATTCATGTGGAATTTTTCATCCACCAGTGCCCCCAAATCCTCATTCTCCTCAGGGCTGCTCTCAATCCCACAGATCTCACTGACCCAGGGGATTGCCCTGGTCCAGACCTTATCCTTGACATTCTTGAACTTCACAGATCTGAAGTGGGCACGTTCCCCAAGCCCAGCAAGGTCCCTGGGGGTGAGATCCTTTCCCTCAGGGAAATCTTCTGCACCCTTCAGCCTTGCTAAGGGTGCACTCAAACCCCCTGAGCATCACTTGGGATCGCTTTTCATTCACTGAGAGGAGCAATAACAGCTGCACTGCTCTTTTTTAATTTGCACCTCCTCAGTCAATGCTGAACATTTTCTAAATTTGGGGGAAAATTGTGCTGGGTTAAAACATTTAAGCATTTTAGAACAAATAAGATGTCCTAAACTTTTAAACAGACAAACAAAGCACACACACCAAACAAACAAGCAAACAAACAAAGGGCCCACCACTCAAATTATTTAAGTAGGGAAATGATGCTATTGCTGTTTCATTTTAAATTAAAGATTAATTTTCAGTACTATATCCACATTCTGTTTTCACATTTCTTAGTTCCCAGATGAGATTTTCTAAGCTGTTTTTAATACCACCTATCACTTTTCTGTCCCAGTTCGTTTCTCATCATCAGTTATGAAGGTTTTGAAAATGCCTTAAATATAAAAAAAAATCCAACATAGTAAAAAGAAGTAAGAAATGCTGCAACTTTACTGTTTTGAAATGCTTTCTCTGAAGAATTTTGGCTGTACAGAAAGAAAAAAAAAGGGGGGGGCGGGGAAGGATGGAGAAAAAGAGCTGCTGGATTAAAACTAGTGGTTATTCTATGCATCATATTTGTGAAATGAAAATTGAAAATCATATTCATTAAAAATGAAAAATGAGGCCTCAAGCACAGATGGAAAAATATTCTGACTATGTTAATTAAAAAAAAAAGTTTTTTAAGCTTCATAGTTCAATTTATTTTGAGTTAAAGAATCCCCAAACACCTAAATCTTTTTATCCTGTCACACAAAAAAGTAAATAGGCAAAACAAGTAGACAGTTTAAAATTTTCTTATGACTACTTATTTTCAATCACTTCAGTAATACAACAGTGGAAGATGGAACTTAGTAAGCCTGACAATACAATATTTTTAAGGGGAAGGACATCCCTTCATAACTTAGCTTAGATGTAGAGGTAAAAATATGTCCTTTCTTTGTCCTGCATGCTATATACTTCCACTGATATTATATTTTCTGGGAGAAAATTTCTCCAAATACATCAATTCTACAACTGATGTTAGAGCAAGCCATATCTATCAGCTAGTCTTGGAAATTACTGCTTAGTGGATTCACCCTTTTTTGATTAGTCCATATCAGCAATAGCAAAATTTAAAATTCCTGTTATTCAGAGATATGCCAAATTATCTGCAAAGAATCAAGTCTAACTGAATGAAGAAAGTTTAAAATACTTTTAAGCTTAAAATGCATTTTAAATATTTAAATAGTGGAAAGGAAAAAGAGAAAGAAGAGGATTCATAGAGTCCCTTAATGATGAGTAATTTAATTTATAATCTTCAGAAATTAACTTATGGCTCGGTTCTTGTCTTCATTTATTAAGTTGTATGAGTTTGACTCTGTGAATCAAGAGATGTCAAAGCTGTAGCTCAGGGAATTCTCCCATTTTTTATCATGGCCTGTGGATGTACATAAGAGATCTGGATATTCCTAAGATATTTAAATATCAGTTTACCTGTGTTCTGCAGAAGTTCAGTGTTAGAAATGGGAGAAAAAAACCTGAGGAAAAAACTCATCTCCTGAGGAAATGAAGAAAACCACCTTCATCTCCTTCCACCTCTCTTGGTTTTTGAGAGACAGACTGTTAGAGGGCAGTGGCAGAGGGACAAGGACAGGGACATTCCCCAGTGCAGTTTTTGTTGCATTAGGGCAGGAGCCTCCATGGCAAAGCAGAATGATCAGTCCAGATGCAAACACCTCCATGGGAAGGCAGTGTTATGGTCCAATCTCTCATGAAAGCAGTTTTCCTGTGTCCCCTGGTGTGCTCTTCTGATGGCTCTGAGCATCTGTGATGCAGATCAAGCCTGTTAATCACTCTTGTTCTGAAACCTGTCAGAAACTAAGGTGAGAATCCTTTTAGCTGGCCCCTTTAGCTGTCTATCCACAAGACAACCTGAAAATGAAGGAAGGATGGTAGAAGGCAGATTTTTTTAAGGGATGTGTTTTATTCAGGTCAAGGGATGTTTGTGCTTTCTTTCAGGGCATGCCAGGGTGCTGTGTCTAGAGTGGGGGTTTGGGGAGACTGGGCTCTCCAGTCACACATTTGCTTTTATCTCCTGCTTTGATGAATAAAGAAAACAACACATTTAGAAGTTATACTGTCAAGCAATGAAATTTCATTATCACCAAGAGTAGGGAGGGGCTGAGGTTTTATAAAATAGAAATTATTAGGAATGTTACAACTACTTACTGCTAAGAAAAACAAACTTAAAACCCCCCACAGAAATAGCCATTTAAATCACCTGCTTTCCTTTTATAGAATCTTTTAATGAATAAATCCTACCCTCTTTCAATTGGATTCCTGTGCTACATTTTGTTTTAAAAGTTCTGTGAGAATCGAGAATTTCTTAACCCTTGGTGCTTCAGATGAACTTCTTGCTAGTGAGTATTGATATAAATCACACTATTTTATTGCTTTTTTCTTTTTGGTGAGAGTAAAGTATAGATTATAGTATTTCCAGCACACATATTCACAGCAATGGCTTTGGAATCCTCCTCCACTCTGCACTTGATATCAACACAATAAGATCACTTAGAAACTTATGAAAAATACATGCAGAGAAAAAGAACCAAAAAATAAAAGTGAGTCTAATAGAACCTCTGAAATTAGTGTATTTTTAATTGCTCTTGTTTTTAATCAAAAATATTAGATTATTTTCTTTAATAAGCAATACAATATATTTGTGATATATTCTCTGTAATATTGGAAGGCTTGCAGTTTCGGAGTAGACTGCCACCTGCAAGTTTGGAAAATTCATTTTCCTAAATGCTGAAAATACCTTTATTGCAGTCAGGTTTCTGTTGCCAGTGTATAAAAGGTGATAGTTTCTCAGTTAATTTATATTCATTTCTTGTTTGCTAAATGAAATAACCAACTTTACCGCCTGAAATGCTCTTGGAGGCAGACAGCAACTCAATTAGCAAGAATAATAAAGTTGGTTGGTCATCTTTCAATGAGCACAGCCCATTCAAAAGACCTACAGCCATCCAGCTGCCTATTAAAGAGCCATCTTAGCTGTCTTCTGAACACTGTTCACTTTGAGGCAAGCAGAAACTTTTTTGCTAATTGCTTACTGGAGGAAAAAAAGTTAGTGAGACCATGTCACTTTCCTTTTAATACCTGGCTTATTTATACAGGAACCAGTGCAGCCTGGCAAACTTAATCTGTAAGAAAAATGTAGATAGAAGAATACACTTTTTTTACCTTTACCTACAGGTCCTCGCAAAATGTAAGGCTTCTCATGTGCCAGAATTAACATACATTTCCTATTTGAAAAGTCAAATGCATTGCCTCAGTTGTCCTGTCTCTCTTCTTAAGGATGCAGATGCCTCTGATCATCCCCTTGCTCCTGGGCAGTAAAACAAAAAAGAGGCATTCATGTCAGCTCTGTTTATTTCCAGGGATTGCATTCAATACAGTGAATTACACTAGCAAGGAGGTTTGCTTCATCTTGGAATATAAAATTTCATCAGGAAATAAATGGAGGGCTGGTTATACAGCAAATGGCCAGTGTAGGACTAGCTGGGTTTCACTTTGGATGATGAATGGAGAATCTTCTCTGTTTGGATGAGCTACATGTGGTCCCTCTGCTGAATAGCACTGAGTGTATAGAGGAGTAGTCAGCACTGTTTCTAATGGAAACTCTCAATTTTAATATACCTCTGAAATACTTTTCCTTCTAATAATTCTCCCTGGAAGCTCACTGGGCTGCATCTCCCAATGAGAAGTGTTCTGCTGCATTTCTTTTGACTTTAAATGCTGCAGCACAGACTTTCACTGGACACATCTGGTCCATTTCACAGACAATTTCTGTGTTTTCCTGTGCAGCCTACACAGATCCCAGATCCTTCTGCAGAACTTTGTCCAAGCAGCACTTTGCACTTACACTTTCTTCAAGGACAGAAGATACTACAGGTCCTTTTAAGCACTGCTGGAAACCTTCACTGCTTCTTCAGCAATCCCCAAACTATTCAGCTTTAACAAACTATGAACCATAACTGCAAATACAGATTTTTCAGCCTCCTAAGCACAGTAAACCTGTCTGTGGTTAGAATTCTCTGAGGCATCCAGAACATTTCTTCAGATGATCTTTCTCCCTCTGTAAAGTTAAAATAGAATTCATTCCATTGCCTATAGTTTCTGACAAAGTAGAAATGCAGGCTAGCTATCTGGGATTCCCTTTGTATTTAGCATATCTCTAGGCAATATAATCAGTGGGGGAATTAATTTAATCCTAAACCAAGTGCTTACATCTGGACATTTGCTGAGCCTCTATCGACTTTAAAGGAAACCTGTGGAGACAGCTGAGATATACGTGTTTCCTTTGTAGATGGCTGAAGTCAGGTCAGGGATATATCAGTCCCCTTTTCTTCTTCCCTTGCTTCTGCAGTTTGACACTTTCCTTTAAAGTATTTTCTTTCAGGTTTGTTGTTTTTTTGTTTTTTTTTTTTTTCTCCTTTGGCCTTAGATATCTGCAGAACCTTAGGAGACAGCTGATCCTCCTTACACTCTGCTGAGTTCTGTGCCCCAAGGTGTTCCATATTGTTCTCCAGTGAATATTTTTCTATTAAATCCCCAGTACAAAGCAAAAATAAAAATTTGGCCTATGCTAACAGTACAGTCAACTCCTGCAATACAGGATAAAAAGCAAAGTTGATAATATCCAGCAAAGTCCAGACAGAGATTCCTAACACAGAAACAGTACTTTTGCTAAAGGAACTAAACCAAATTTGGGTGCATCCCAAAATGACAAACTGCCATTCTAGTTTGGGAAGAGAAAAAAAGGCAAAAAAGGCAAAACATAACATAATTGTACTAAGATGTCATCTAGGGTAAGGGTTATTTAATGTACCCAAACACCCACAGCAGTTTTCTCCATGTCTGTATTATGATCTTCTTATAGTATCTGCTCCTGCAGCCCCTTTCTCTTTCATTTTTTCTCATCAGGATAATATTTTGGGTGTTTAAAATCTATTTTAGAACAAAATGAAACTTGTTTCTTTTATCTAATTCATAAAACTCATTCACACAGTTTTCATTTCTTCAATAAGAGCAACAGGTATAAAGAAGTATCTATTGAACATGTATACTAAAGTTTTAATCATTTAATACAGAAAATTACTGTTTAAGGATTTTTATGAATCAAATATTTCTCATCCTTCTTGAGTATTGTCCATGTCTAATGCTGACCAAGCATAAGAAGTTTCCTCAGTGGTTCATCACTCACATCAAGCACCCAGATAAAGTATGTTTTATTGCCTGTCATGGCTTGGTTTAGGAAGAAAGAAAATTGAAGCTTCCAAACTCTGTACCAGATATTTTTTCTTTTAAGTAGTATCAACTCTTGGTGGAATTACAAGGGTCAGACACAACCTTCTTTTTTTGACAGATCCCTCACTCACCTCTTATCTCCAAATGTGTGGGGAAAATTCAATTAAATGTGAAAGAAAAACAAGTTATAATTCAAAAAGTGAATAAAAAGAAGTCAAGAACTTTCCTTAATGTAATTATAGAGAATAATATAATTATTCTCTATAATATTATTATTCTATTATATATTTCACTTGATACATATAATTACACTACTGTGCTCTATTTCTTTCTTTTTTTTTTGTATAATGGCAAAGGCAATATTACACATTGATATCAACAATCCAGTATTATTTGTTTTGAGGAAGTAAACAGGAGACATAAGGGATAATTAGGCCACTGAGACCAATGTCCAGTTTCAATTCTCAGAATATGACTTTTACTATTATTGTATCGTGTGATAATCAACAGCTATGAAGGTCAAGACATATGTAATTTCATTTTGAAGAGTAGATTGTCAAAAAAAACAAAAAAGAAAGCAAAGGTTCATTTTGAGCTTGTAGTCTGGTGGAAATCTCCATTAAGGAAGGGTTATGTGAACTCTGGTATGTCAGCTTTGCTGGTTGTGCACTTTTTAGTTGGTGTCTCTTCCCTGAAAAACAAATTTTTAGAAACTTTTATTTTATCATTTACTATCATGATTTTACATTGAAACTTTTGATTTTCCTCCACTTAAGCCTGTGTCTTTAACTTCCTTATTTGAAGATGTTTAAGGAAAACTGGAAGTATTCATGTATTCCCAAGTTTTTGTCTTAGAACCGCTGCTGCCTGTGGTAGCTCTCAGATCAACCCTACATGAGGTGTAAGTCTTAGACTCAAGCTTTTCCCTCACATCTTCCTCCAGTTACAGCTGCTAGAATAGGAACCTGCTGGGTTTTTATTCACCAGCATCCTCACTTCTTCTGCTGTTCTTGAGTTTTTAAACCAGTGCATATGTCCAGAAAGGGAGGTTATTAGGATTTCAAAGTATTACTGAAACATGGAAATTATCTTCAAAATAGCAAGCAGAGAGTTTAACTTCTTAATGGGAATCTCCAGTTGTTCTGATATGCCTGCCAAGTCTTGAACAGAATGCAAAATGCTTTTATGTTATTGCAATATATTGCATATGATATCCATAATGGGAATATTTTTCCTTCCTCTGTTGCTGTCAGATGTTCTGTGAGCAATCAATCCCTGGTACATTTGGCTTCTGCAGTTTGTAGAATCAACAGAAGTTCTAGTTTTCTGGCTTGCTTTGGTGTTTGATAGCAAAAGTATATTCCTAAAGAATCTTAAATTTATTATTTTTAAGTAGTATCTCTAGGTTTTATCTGTTCTTTAACCTCTAGCATACACTCAAGGTTTTTTGTGGAGCTTACCTCAGTGCATAGTTTAAGCCAATTTTGAGCAATTTCTGACAAAATGCAGAGTCAGGACACGTGACACATTTTTGCTTTTGTCTTTTGTGCCACCAGCTTATAACAGCAGCCTGATTTTGAAAAACTGAACTGAGTCTTTTGTCTGACTGCTTAAATGAGCTGCTCAGGTATTTAAATGAATCTTCAGGAGCTCTCCTATGGATTTTCAGACATTTTCCACAAGGAAAATGCCTTCTAGCAGTTCAAATGCTCTTGATGTTCTATTGGTTTTCCTTTGTGCCTCTTCTCAATTTTTTTGCTTTATCCACTAACTTACTGTTGGTGTAATACTTTTTTAGGACATTCAGAAATACCAGAATGCCATATAAACATAATATCTTCAATATCCTTCAATCCTTTTTCCTCTTTTTCAACTATTTCTCCTCCTTTTTTTTTTTTTTTTTCCTTTTTGATGTTATTCCCTTCAGAAATTGCTTTCAATTGACTTAGCTTTTCTCTTTTCTGTAAAAATCTTGCCTCAAGCCTTCTACCCTATCATTCGGTGCAGACATAGAAAGAGACAGGCAATGGCATAATACAGACTTCAATCACTTAAAATAAAGGAGGAAATATTAATGGCTATAAGGTTTTTTTTTCATGAGTTTGTGTATGTACTACAGCTTAATTAACTTCTGCTACCACTGCTTCCAATTTAACACAGCACAACATATATCACAGAGCTGCAGAGTCAGAGAACAGTTGAGGCTGCAAGATGCCTCTGGAGATGGTCTAGTTCAAACCTCCAGTTCAAAGCAGGGTCAGACACAGCTCGGGGTATCATCAAGATTGATTTTGAGTATCTCTAAGGATGAGTATCTCTCAAGACTGCACAAGGTCCCTGGGCAGGTTCTTCTAATGTCTGATCCTCCTTAAAATAGAATTTTTTCCCTTATTTTAAGTAGAATTTTCTTTATTTGGACTTGTGCCCATTCCATCCTATCCTGTTCACAGACACCTCTGAAATGAAGCATCTTTTTTACCTCATATTATCAGGCCTTTATACACACTGATCGTCCTGGGCCCTCTGCTCTCTCAGTCTGTTTTTGCAAAAGATGCTCCAAAGTTACAAGTGCTTTCAAGATCTTTAAGGGCCTCAAATTCCTAAAGGGAAATCTTAACAGCAAGGACTGAAGGAAATAAGTCACTGACAAATTTGGCCTTCTCTATGTCACATTACTGGGTTTCCTGTGCCGTTCAGTACACGTCCATATTTTACCTAGTCTCTACTTTGTTACCAATATTCCTTTCAGGAAGTTGCCTGAACAAGCCTTCATTTGCTCTCCTGTAGCCAAGGGTTGTGATCCTGTATTTTGCATTTCTCCCTCTGCTCAGGATTCCACCATCTCATACAGCCAAGGCTGCTCACACCTTCACATCCCTGCCCCTCCTTTATTGTGTGAGGTCCAGCAGAGCACCTGCTGCCACTGACTCATCTGTTCCTTGTGTAAAAAGGAATCATCAAGGGTCTTCAGAAAACTCCTCTATCCATGCATCCTGCTCTGCTGTCCCTGCACTAGCTCCTGAGGAGGCTAAAATCTGGAGGACAAGGTTCTGTTAATGTGAGGCTCTTCCTGTTTTCTAGGGAAGGCATTTTTAGTTTTTTTTCTTCCTGGTTGAGTGATCAGAAACAGACATTTACTATGATGTTGTCAATGTTGGCTTGCTGTCTAATGCTAATGTTTACATTTTCAGTTGCCACATCATTCACCCCAATGTACAGATCCATGCACTCCCACTGCTGTCTCACATAAAGGGCATTTACCTCTCTTCATTTTCTGGACTGTATACATCCAAGAGAATGCTCCAGTTTTGTCAGCTATCCCACTTTAGGATCCCAAAGAGATCACATTCCAGCAACAGCATGCATACCTTTTAATAATGGCATAATATTTTTAATTAATATGTAATATCGATCTTTTTCAACACTGCTATAATATTATGTAGGTTAAAATTTGTATGGGTTTTTGTTTTTTTGTTGGTTTTTTTTTCTATATTTTTCAATACTTGTCTCCTCTGGAATAGATACAGGTTGTCTCATCCTCCAGCTGCCTGCTCACATATAATAGTCTGTGCTTATTCACTCAATTTATCAGGATCCTACAGACTATTCATTAGGGTCTGTCCAGAACAACCAGCACAATAACAAAGCAGAGTGATCCTGTATGGTATTATTTTGTCTTTCATTGCTTCACTAAGTTTCTTAGTGACTTGATAAAAAATGACCCTTATAATATTATGTGAATAATATAATATGCCAGTTTTCCATAATATTCAATAATGTTTCATTGTTATTACAGTTTCTCATATTATTATGACCATTTCTGCAATGCCATCAAGCCTGGATTGTTTCACCTGATCTTAGGTAGCTAAACAAAATGCCTAAATTACTACTTTAGCTGTCTGAGCTAGTTCACCTGATGTTATTACTTTACTTTATCATACTGCAATATTAAATTCCAGTAAGAGGGCAATGCTGATATGAGGTGCTCTGAATTTTTCTCTAGGGAAACCTACATCTCTCCACTAAAGAAACATGTGCAGATAGCCTAGAGGTCTCAACAAGAGCAGAGAGAATGGTATGAATCTGGGACATGTTGTCCAGGAGACCTTGTTAGTCTGACAGAGATGAACAATGTGATAAACGCATTGTCTTTGTATACACACTGTTCTTGTCAGGTCTGATACCCCTCAAAATTCAAAATTAAAATTTCTCTGCACTTCACTGGTGTATTTTCTTGTAATTTCATCACAAAGAGATTCTAAAACCTGGGGAAATAATTGTGTTTTTTCTTTTCTGGAATCTCATCCTTTAAATCATCACAGGAGAATGTCACATAAAAATTTGAAAGCTTCTCCACATTTGCCTCCTTGAAAGAGCCATAGATGTGATACTTGCAGTACTGAGTCTATTTCAAATATTTCAGCTGGCAGCTTAGTGTTGCTGCTTTTATTCCCTGAGAAGATATAGCCAGTTATTAATCCTGGAGTTTCTTCTTTCGGTATTCAAAGAAGTTAAATATCTAATACCACAAAAAATATCTGAAAATTTAACCCAAATTCTTCTGAGTGCCAAAATCACATACCAGAACCATGGTGCTATAAATTGCATGGGAAATAAGGAATACATCTCTTGGACTGCAGTGTATTTGATTTTAAGTGAACTAGAAAAGAAATGTTGATTTTAACAGAAAGAGACATCATAATTTACTGGCATGCATTCTTTTGAAAATACTGGCTCTGGACAGGTATAGAGGTTGACTGTCTGTTGAATTTGGCCTTAGGATATCCATCTTAGGCAGGGAAGTTGCAATGAAACCAGACATACAGTTTGCATTCAATAAACAGGACAGGCAAGACAGGTCACATTTTGGTTCTGGACAACCTAATTGCATCCCACAGGACAACAAAAATCTGGATATTTCTCTCTCCCCATGAGGAATCTAGAGGCTATGCCTCCTCTTGTGAGCCGTTTTTAGACTTTCTCCAGTATGTTGCCAGGATCCTCTATTGTCTCATCATGTACATTCACAGCAATAGGAAGAGATGGGTAACAGCAGAACACAGGCTCTGGTTATCTGTAAACAGGGAAAATTCCATCAGAAGCATTAAAAGTCAGCTCAATGCCCAGGACAGCAATGCAGTTTTCCCTTCTTTCTCTTTTCTTACTTTGCTCATTTTTTCTTAGAAGAATGCATCAATGCTTTGTTTTCCTCTATCAGGACGTGCCTATTTCTTCAACATTCATGTGGATCCTCCCATCTTCTCATCTCAAGTCTCAGGCATAGTTTGAGCTGCACTGAAGACAACCCATGACTTCCACAGAACTGACAGCAAATGCAGTTCTCAGTCATGAACAGGATCTAATCAAGTCTAAACAAAAAACATCTTTACTTTGTCCTTTGGTGGCTATTTTGCAGCCGTTACTTGCAGTTATCTTTAAATTTAAATTGGAGATTTTCTGACTGGCCATCACTCATAAGCCCACAACCCAGGTGAGCAAAGATTTGATATCAAACCCACTAAAGGTAGGCACCTCCTTTGACTGGGTAAATGAGTGGATGCAGCAACCAGGGAAACAGCAGGTAGGGGATAGCTGGAGAAGAATGAAGAATAGCTGAATGAAGAAAAGGAAAAGTAACACATCTCAAAGGACAACTGTGGATGACATCTCAGAGCTCATTTTCTTAGCTGTCACTGCTTCAGCTCAGTAAAGCTCACATCAGCTCAATTTTTCTAAACAAGAAAATACAAATTTTGGTAATACACAAAGCTACTACACCTGTGTTAAATGTTGGGGTAAACACAGGTGTAAATGCTATATTTAACAATATTATTTGAGTGCTTTTAGTTTAAGTAACTCTGGAAGAAAATATAGTAAGTTTTTCACAAGTTTTTTCAACTTCTGTATCCTACAAAATTAGTCTTTGATACAGTTCTTATTAGATAAAAAGGTTAGTTTCAACTCCTATGGCTAGCATATACTAACTAATGTTTTGAAGCCCTTTGTACTTTTACTATGAACTACCTGGTCAATGCCATTTGCAGTAAATCCTGTCAGTTAATGTGTTAAAATTTACATAGACCTCACAAGAACTGTAATGTACAGTAGCTATAAAATTCTAACTAGTATCACGTATCACAGGCATCAGTTTATTTTAATGGAAGTGTGATTTATAAGCATTTTCACAGATGATATTTAATAGATATTAGAAAAAATTGCAAACCCCTCTTATATGCTACAAATCTAACAATAAGAAAAGTAATTGCCACAATCTGTATTTCAAGAGATTTACAAAAGTTGCTGAGCCTTAAAAGATAAAGATTTGTGAACGGGAAACTGAGATATCCTTTGCTTTAAGTTGTCATAAAATTTTAACTCTCTTTTAGCCCTCTGGTGACATTTTTGGATGACGTTGGGATTGTAACCCACTGAATGAGGAACAGTGACACAGAGCCTGAGCTGTACGTGTAGTTAGCAGTTTTTAAGACCTTCAACACTTATTTTATTTTACTGAAAAGAGAGTTTACATTGATTTCTTCTCCTAATTGATCTGTCTTTTGTGCTAGAGTAACAGTGAAGAGTGCTATTAAAAACCTTAGGATTGCGTAGACAAAGGAAGTCAGGAAGAGCTGCCATGTAATTCACAACAGTTTATGAACTACATGTACTGTACTCTGTATTTTCCCAGCCACTGCTGTGATAGCTAATGTCTCCCAATAGTACAAGTGACACTTACTGATGGCATAGTTTTATGTTAACTGTATTCCATTAGCAGATTTCTCTGTAAATCCCTAGGATGCATTGATTGATAACACAACTCCACATGGAATTTCAGTACAAACCCATCATATTACTGCATATCCCACTAACTGCATATCTCAGAAAGATTTCCAGTAAAAATGCAAAAAATATTGGTCAGTCCAGTCTTGTTCTAAATGTCTTCTCAAAACAGATCCAGGTCCTTTTTGTGCCTAAGCAGTGTTTTAGTATAAATTTAGATCAAATTAATTTGGATCAACGTGTGGTAGAATTATAGAGGCATGTGAGATACCCAACTACCTACTAGTGAGTAAGACAACTGTTATTTACCAGACTGTAGCATTACCACTAGGACATCATTTCCTCTCATATGTGACCTATTTACTAAATAGCAAAATCATAACTACTTTCAGTTCTAGAAAAGGATACTAACCACATTCATATACAGATCTAGCACAGTTGTAAACTGTGTACCACAAGGTACTGCAATAAACTAGGGTTTTGACTATTCTTACTTTCCGTGTTTCAGAAAACACCTGCATTTAGCATCCATCTTTGCTTTTTCATTAACTGATCAATATTTTGAGCTCTGTTACTGAGGCATATTATATTTAATATAATAAAGATAAGATCATAGCTCCAGTGAAGTCAGAGTCAGTTCTTCCCTTTATTCAAGTTAAGAACAATTTCATGCAAAAAACATCTGAATGTGGCTACTATGTAAGGACAATTACTTGTTTAGGAAATAAAAAATTGAAACAGACCAGTTATTTATTGTATGGTAACACCATCTAGCTTTAACAGATCCTGTTTGTTAATGGTATCAAAGGGTTTGAAACATTTCCTTTCCTAGAACGAAACCTTTGGTTCTGCTTCCTCCAATTGACTAAATGACACCTAAATTTAAAAGGATACAAAAGGTGAGCAGACAGCTAAGACACAGACAAATATTTTTGTTCTTTCACTGTAACTGTGTGAATAAGTACTCACTTTATGTGTGATTTTTGGGATATGCAGTGATACAGAAATCTTGAAACAATGTATCTTTGCTGTAGGACATCGTTAGTACTACACATTTTAGCTGACCCATGCCCAGCATTTATTACCAGCCACAAAGTATGCCTGCAGATTATGGTTAAAAAACAGAATACAATCAAATATTTCTGTCAGCCTTTGGAGTGCATAGCTAGATTGTGGCCCTGCTATCTTTACATCCTGTTATAATGGAACTTGGAGCGACAAGGTGCAAACATGCAGGAACTCTTGCTACAACATCTGCAGCAAACTGAACACACATATATCTTTGCATAATGTATGCATTAATCTAAGCTTCAGAGAAAGTCAAACCTTCAACTAATCATCACCCCAGACTTCTAACTAAACAGCTATAAGGCAAATCTCTTCTAAATGTAATTCTGTCAATTACAGTGCAGCTGCACCAGGGATAAAAATGGCCCATTGTCACCGTGATTGATGATTTGGCTACTCTGGGTCAGAACTGGGTCGTAACAAGAATGTTGTTTTTGATAAATCCTCCTCACTGACTTTCTCCTGTGACATCCACTTAAAAAACAAACAAATACAAAACCCCACACTTTTTAACATAATTTGTTTTATAAGGAGAAGGAGGTTGTCAAGGAGAAAATAAAGTCACTAATGTTGGGTTTTGTTGGTGGTTTGTTTTTTTTTTTTTGTTTTTTTTTTTTTTTGGTTTGTGGGGCCCCTTTCTTTTTTAAACGNGGGGACCATTCACCCTTTATAACAATAGGGGGAGTTGTTGTTTTCAGCATGTACTTTCCACTTTTCCGTTTGCATTAATGAGAGCTCTGTGCAACGTCCCAGGAGTATCAATGGGAGAATAGATCATTAGGAGCCTGATAACTCTATTTGTTACTGTGTATGAACTTCCTTGAGCACCTGACTTTAAACCTGACTTTAAACCAAAGGTAGCTGCAACTTCATGTGCTGAAAAAAATAACAGTTCAGGATCTGGTATCATTCATACCAAAGTAAGTATTTTCTCCTGCAGGATATCTCAGAAAAATAATATTCAGTAGTCCCATATTTTACCACGACACTATGATCACCTGAAATAGATGGGTGGTTCTGACTCCCAACACTCCGTTACTACCAAATTCATTGCCAGTTTTAGATTGTGTTGCTATTATAGCTGGCCAAAGACAATGCCATACACTGGCAGGCTTTTCAGAGTGATTGTAGCTTTTTTGCACACTGTTTTTTTTCTTGCAGGAAACCATACTGATTATCACTGAGAATATTTTTATTCTATAATTATCAGCTGATTGCTTCCTTTGTCAAAAGAAGCAATCTTTTTGTCACTTTCTTTTCATTTTTTTTGCCTAGTACCAGTTTCAAACAAACCGAACTCTAGCTACCTAGCTCAGCCTGTTTGCCCTTTTGCATAACCAGTCCTATGGAATACCTTCAAGAATCTTGAGAAAGAGGAAAAAAAAAAAAAAAAGGAAAAGTAACATAAATGCACTGCAGATCTCTTTATTAGGGCTGCTCTGAACATTACAATGCTAAGATGAGACATCTGTTATTGCTGCTAAGGATTATAGGATGTACCCAGACACTCCCAGCCATTCTCTCTGTGTCTGTATTCTGGTCTGATTGGCTCCAGCTCTTTGAACAATATGCTTCAAGTGAAACTGTCTGCTCCATGTGTGTATATGCTCTTCCCAATATCATACCTCCAGGTTTCTCAGGGCTTGTATTTTTTTGTCCTGCATCTTCAGGTGTAAAACCTGAAAAGTGGGGTGCCGAGGCTGCTGCTCCCTGTGGATTTTCATTGGAGCTGAGGCATTTGTCCACAAGGGAACTCTTCAGAAATTCTCCATAAAAATGAGACAAGCTAGTACAACTGCTTAAGTAGGAGGTTTTTTGTTAATTTCAGATATTTTGATTGAAATATAGTAAAGCAAACTTCAGCAGCTTAACAGAAGATGGGGAACAAACATCCTTTGATAAAGGGGAGGTGCTGAGCAATAAGGAGGAAAGAGTGACATAGCTAAGCAAAAATTCTCACCAGGCATAATTGCAAATATAAACTGCTCTTAAATTCTCTTTGTCAAAAACAAGAGTGCATTTACTCCTCTCCACTCTCTACCAATAATCACCTAAATTAAATTTTATAGGATTTATCATCCTTTGATCTGCAATTCCCATGGGGATTCATGGCTGTTAAGATGTGTTTATTTCTGCCCGAGGCAGATAAAATCTTTGGATTTGGGATGAGAAGCAGGGTCAGAAGATAAACAAGTTCCCAGGACTGGTAATGACATAGAGATGAAGAATGCTGACAACAGCAGCAAATCAGAAAAGAGACATTTATTTGAGAATGAGACATTAAATTTGTAGTGAGTCTCTGATGATGAAAATCTTGATGCATATAAAATGATTCACAACACTTTGTCTAATTAATAATAACCTCAACCAATCAGAATATATGAATTTTCAAATACTGCTTTATGAAAATACACCCATACAGCAATTTGATAAATAAAATACTTTAGAAAGATTCCCATCTAAGAAGACCAGGATAAACTAAGACTCTGTCTCATGTCTGTGGGTCAGGACTGTCAGCTGTCCATTCTGTTCCAGCTTCTAAGCATTGTAAACCTCAACAACTTCACACACTACTTTTGTACATTGTTTTTTTATCAAATGCTCCAATCCTTGCATATTCATCACCTGGAACATTTCCAGCCATGCAGCACAGCATAGAGACAACAGGCTGAGCTAGTTTTGAGAATCACAAGTGATTTAAACCATTACAGCATCATGCTAGCACAAGAAAAATTTCTGCAGCCCAGAGCTTGTTTCACCCTACAGCTCTGCACTGCAGGGCTTATCCAGCTCAGGGCTCCCAGCACAGGAAGGACATGGACATGTTGGAGTGAGTCCAGAGAAGGTCACTGAATTGTTTGGAAAGAGGGAGCACCTCTCCTGTAAGGAAAGGCTGTGAGATTTGGGATTGTTTAGCCTGGAAAAGAGAAGGCTTTGAGGTGACCTAATTGTGGCCTTACAGTACCTGAAGGGAGCCAAAAAGAAAGATGAAGAGGTAATATTTACAAGGGCCTATAGTGAGAGAATGGGGTGTGGGGGAGGGATTCAAACTGAAAGGGAGTAGGTTTAAATTATATATATAAAAAAAAATCTCTACTGTGAATATAGTATATTTTAAAAAGAATCATAATTCCCAGTAAAACACCTTGAGGTTCACATAGTATCACAATTTTCTTATGACACAAAACAAAATTAAGTCTTCCTATGTGATGAATTTCCTTTAGTCATACTGGGATATGCGAAAATGTTTCTTGTTACCCTGAAGATATTGACTAGGAAAGATGTATATTGTTCACTATTTTATTGGTGTCAAAAAAAAACCAAAAAACAAAACAAAACAAAACAAAAACAAACAAACAAACAAACAAAACCCCACAACAATAACAAAAACCCACCTATTTTTACATTTCTTCCATAGCTTGTAGTAAAATCTTCATGTAAATGGAAGTATACTATTACCATTTTATCTGTAAAGAGACGTAAGGATATGTAGGACATTTTGTAGGATATTAGTAGGAGGAAAAATCAGTGGGCTAACTGCAAAAGATGGGATTTATCCCAGGATTGCATAGTAAATATTTAATTTTACATTTATCTCCCAATAATTGGTCATCTTTTACAATGGCAAATTCTACATTTTGGCCTCAAACAACAACCATTCCAGCTTCTTTATTGTCAATGGAACTTGAAGATTTAATTAAGCTACCAAAATACAGGAGTTCTGGGGCTGTCTTATATGCCCAGAACTATCTCACTGATCTCAGTTTACCTCTCCTAAGGCTTAGGGATATTTCATTTATCCTGTGTCACATCTGCTACACCCATGCATGTCTGGAGTACCCAGGGTCACCTCAAACAGCTCCAGGGGCTTCTGATCAGGCAGTTAAAAAGTACTCTCTGTCAGCAAAACCCAAAGAACAACTAAATTCACTATAAAGAAGGCACTAAGCAACACTAAATTGTGTAAGCATTGACATCTGAAATAATTTGAGATGACCTAAGGAACCTGAAATAGGTAAATAAGACACTGGGCTTGAAAGGGATTTTTCAAAGCAGTAGGTACAAGCCAGGGTAATCCATGGCATCAAAAATGACACCTGCATTTCCCTAATTTATCCCACTTTTAGCTCTGATGAGTCACAGCCCACTGCTTTTTTGTACTGATGAGATGTAGTGTGTGTACATGAAGCCACTACAGTGTAGCCTTCCAAAAACAGATGAATTAAAGCCTATCTCTGTTTTTTCTGGTAGGATATACACAATTTACAGTCTACTTTGCCCCATCCCAAAAAGCCATGCTCTTTGGAGCAATTAATCTACTTCTTTTATTGACTATTAAAGGTGCAAAAAGTACTACCTCTGATATTTACAATTTAGATGTCTCAAGTTCAGTGAGCTGGATCTACGCAAAAATCTGTGAAACAAGCCAGAACCCCCATAGCATTTAGTTTCTTCAAAGATATATTTATACTCTTTCAACAGGCAGTCCTGGGATATGGGTTTGGAGTCCTACAGGAAAAATAGAAAGATTGTGCAGTATTTTTGTTGCTCAGCCCAAAGCATTTCAATACATTTATAATTACTTGGTTGTTCCAATCTACATGCTGTAATGAGATGCTGTAAAAATCTCCCTGTTTCCTCCAAGGAATAGGTCAAGGCTCAGGTGTAGGGGACAACCTGCCTCACCACAGCCTATCCTGGCATGGGGGAATTTTCTGTTTTCTTCTCACAGGAGCCATCCCTGCACCAATCTCCTTCACAACAGCTCCCTACCAAAACCTTGCTGTGTAAGCCCAAAACAAACAGAAAAATCCAGTCCACCAGAGACTTTTCTCCTTCTGTGTTCATGTGCATGACTGCAGGGTAAGCTGTAGAAGCTCTGTCCAAAAATGCCCAGGGCAAAGCTCACAACTGTACTGAAAACCTTTTGGTGACAGGAGATTCATCACAGGGAGTAAAAAAGCAAGAGGGAAATTGTAGAAAACAATGATGGTACAGTGTAACAAAAAGAAATTATGACAATCATTTCTTGGGATTCATAGATGTGTTGCAGCTCCATCACAGTAGAGAGAATTCTTCCCAACACAACAGCATTAGGAAAGAATCAGAGTAGAACATCAGACAATTTTACGAAATTCATTTATTCACAGTGTGGAGCAGGTTTGAGCAGAGCTGTTCCTCTAGTGGTCACCTCAGTGGGCAACAGTGTGTGTCCATTAAGGGATAGGGGGGATATACAGCCCTTAAATGATATTGCTCTCCTCAAGCTGCTGGTGGAAGACAAACAGGATATTCAGAAATTTGTGAAAATAGGAATCTCTCATTGTAATTGTTGGTAGTGCTATTCACTAGAACATGGGTGGGTCCAGTTTGGTGGATGTGGAAGTATTTGCATAATCAGTGCACAGAAAACGTTTCTATCTCATCACAGAAATTGATATTTTGATGCAGGAGTGGTCAGGCAGCAAGCGTTATATGCAACAAACTTGTGAGAAAAAGAAAACTTTTCTCTTAGAAACTCCAAAGTTTGCATCTGCTGAAGAAAAATGAAGATCTGCTTAATGAGTGCAACCATCTTTACCTTTTCTGTGCCTATATTCACAGTATATTCTGTGTCAGCATCTTCAGTATGCAAGATACTGACCCCTCTGTCTTGCAAGGGATATGTTAGAGGAGGCAGATTCCATAAAGGAGCATATGAAGTATTTTTAAAATTTTTAGTTTCTGTGCAGTTTTATATCAATTTTGGTTATTTTGAAAGCAGTTTTTGTAGTTTTTTCTCCTCATCAACACAGCCATTTAACTGGCTACCCACTGAGCTGTTCCAATTAACAGGCACCCATAGCATTATTTTTCTTCTTAATTTTTGTGCCGTGAAGGTCCAGTCATTACAGTTCAGACTCTGCTTCTCCATGACGAATATGTCAGGAGGTGCTCTCACCTCTCGAGCACAGTCTGTATTCACATTTTAGTTAACTTAAGCAACTGATTAATAGCCATGTGTTGAAGAAGTTTGAACTGGATTTACCTGACTTCAGCTTACATTTTCTGCCTTTGAAATGGCTGCAGCCTCAGGGACTTGCTTCCCTCACTGGGAAACAGAGAGTTCCTAAGTAAACGCAGGGATTCCCACTTGTGCTTTGACATCCTGGGTGAAACGCCCTCACCTTGGTTATTCTGTCTTCTCTAAATAGGATACCAAGGAAAGTCAATAGCTCCTAGAGACAGAATATGATGCATTTGCCATGTACCTGCTCATCATCAGTTTACTGACTGAAATCCACAATTTCTGCACAGCTCTGAATAGAACTGGTTCAGTCTGTTCAGCCTTACCCATTCTCTCCCGTTAGCTATTTATGGGCTGTGCCACAAACATAATAGGTTGAAAAGGTGAATTTTCAAATCCTATAGAGTGGATTACAAAAGACTATTATTATCTATGTCACTAAAAGGGAAAGTGCATCCCTCATGCAGTAACACCTACACAAACTGTTCATAAATTTCATGACAATTCTGACATCCTCTACGTGTGCAAGGCAACAAGCCCTCCCTTCCACCTCCTAATCTCCTTCATCTGAAAGAGAAATGTATTTTTAGCTGCCTCAGTGGGGCCTAAGGCATTGATTTATGAAAATAAGGTGGAAGAATTCATGAATTTTTTCTGACCTCCATCTCTCATTCCTTAGACATTTCTATTTTAAGATGTTTAAAATGAATTGTCCTAATGTGGCATATTATCACCTTGGTGCTCTGTATTTCACATTACTCTGGTATGCACACATATATTCCTATACACCAACATTATATGAATGTTACTTTCTATTGAGCTTAAAATGTCTTTCTATAACAATATTTTACTGAGATTGTGATATATGTTTTTTTGGGTACTGAGTAACCCTACAAATCCTCTTAAAAGACTGGAATAACTTCCTAAAGGAACTCTATGAATGAGGAAAGACAAGCAGATGAAATTGTAGCCATTTGATACCGAGTTCTTTTTAATATAATCTACTGAAGCTAAACCAATCTCATTCTCCTCAGCTCTTGATTCTGCAGTAAGAGCCCTGCACTTCACATTCCAGTGACCTCTGCTGCTCGTGCTAATTAATTCTTTGGCAGTGTTACTTCTGCTTTATGTAAACATCTTTGATAGTATAAGTAGTTCTCCATCAGCAATGTTGTTAAGTATTTTTAAGATTTCAGTGAAAATAAAACTACAAATAAATCTCAGATGACGAAACCCTTGGAAGTGGCCCATGGAAAACCAGACCTCTTGTCGTGGTTTAGATGTGGTATTCCCCAGTTTAATATTCCCATTAGAAAAAAAAAAAAAAAAAAAACAAAAAAAAAAAAAAAAAAAAAAAAAAAAAAAAAAAAAAAAAAAAAAAAAAAAAAAAAAAAAAAAAAAAAAAAAAAAAAAACCAAAAAAAAAAAAAAAAAACCCACACAAAACCCAGATAATTTTCCTAAATGTAATTTTTTCCGAGATGGAAGTCATCTCTTTTCCTAACTAATCTTCATTTTTTAATATCTTCCTTCCTAGCCAGAACTTATATTGATTGATTTTATTTTTTGCTTATTCTCTTTGGGTGGAAATCACCTGATTGTAAGGAGCCATCAACAAGGCAACACAGCACTTAATTCCCATCCAAACATCTGCTTAAGGCAGGCACAGCATGGTGTCAGACTGGGGTGGATCTTTGTGCTATATTCACCCATGGTGAATTTTACCCTGTGATGTCATGCTGGGGAGAGCATTTTGGATGAGTGATGCCTTGGAAATAGGAGGAGAGGCTTTGCTATTTCATCTGCTGTTTCCAGAGTATTTTCTGTTTCAGTCCTATATCCTTAGAGCAGTTAAGACTAACCTTTCAGAAGACATTTGGAACAAAGCTTCACCTTTAAGGCAACCAGGGGATGAAAACAATCTAAGTGAACTGGCCAGCAGGCAGGAGCTATGTTGGCTCAAACAAATGTAGAAAGTCAGGTGAAAGGGCCATTAATAATAAAGAGACATCCAGAACAAATGTACTGGCTTCACAGCTGAGACAACTTGTGTGAATAATAATATTACTGCTGAACTTTGCAGAACACATGGAGTTGTCCTTGACTTTGCTCTTCTGAATGAAGAAAAAAAATCCCTAAATCTGCACTATCTTGCTACAAAATTTCCTTACTCTGCTGATATGTAGTTTCCAAGGCACATATTTGTCACAGATAAAAAAATCCCTACGGAAAGTTAAATTTAAAAAAAAAAAAAAAAGAACACTGAAACTAACAAAAGAAAAACAAATAGTTATCTTCATAAGATAAGAGATTACTTTGTCTGAAAATTGACTTTACAGAAAATTTTATTTATTGTTGTTATTAACAAAGAGTATTTGCATCATGGAAATATCATATTTATTTAAAATCCAGTGTAGTTAACCTATTCAGACACATAGCAACAGAAATTGTGTTTTCCTTTTGCTTCTAAGTACAGATTCCTAATCATACTCTATTTCTTAAACCTTTTCTGTGGCTACATATCCCATGCTAATTTATCAGAAAAAAAAACAGAAAACATTGGGAAATAGTGTTAATACTTAAGAGAAAAGTTTATTTTAATGTGAAGAACTCTTAATGAATTGGAAAATCCGATAGTCAAATGAAAAACTGTGGATATCCATTGCTTTTAAAATATTTGGAGTTTTGGAGTGATGGCGTTTCTATTCCCAAGTAACCACTACATGTGATGGGGCCCTGCTCTCCTGGAGATAGTTGAATACCTGCTTGCCAGAGGAAAGCATGACTTTTTGCCTTCAATATTAAACTGTGTTTATCTAACCCCATGAGTTTTCTAGCTTTTACCTTTCTATTTCTCTCTCTGATTCCACTAGTGGGGGAGTGATCAGGTGAGTGTGTGGGGCTTGGTTGATGTTTGGGATTAAAACATAACAGAGAATCACAAATAAATCTAGCAATCAATTTCAAAATATAATAGCTAAATAAATGGATAGGGTTGACCTAGGTGAGAAGACTACTACACTCAAGAAATGTCACGGGGGACTACAAAATACTGAGCAGTGGAACCCACTGGAGCAACAACCAAAATCAGAACACTCCAGGCAAATACTACATCTTTTATAATGCAAGTCATGGTATAGAGAATTGGCTTTCAATAGAAAAGGTGCAAACTATTGCAGGTGTATCAAGCCATTTAAATTTATTAAGCTCAGCATTGCAGTTTATCTGCATATTCTATTATTGGCTGCAGAATCAGGCCCTCACCATCCTTCAGTGCCACTGCAATGTGTCTGAATTCTTTGGTCTGCTTAGGTTGTTGCAAATGTCTTTTTGCATCATTTGGCCTTATATATCTTCACATGTGAAAGGGAATGACCACAGAAAACTCTACAGCTGATAAAGTCATAGGGTTCAGGGGCTTAGCAAGTAGTGTAAGGTTGCAGCTAAAAACACTAAGGTATTTTCTGTGGATCAAAGAAGGCACATTTGTCCACTAATTCATAACTAGTGATTCTCCCCTAATCATGGAAGAAGGGATTCCTGTATTGTTCTGCTAACAATTTAGAGGGATATCTACTCTGTCTTCTTGAGGATCTATTTCCCTCCGAGGTGCAGTCGTGGTCCAAGGAGAAGGCAGCCCATGACAATGAGTCCCTGCTGATCACAACTTTGGTGCTCTTTCTGAATGGTCAACAGCCAGTGTGAATCAGTTCTCTTGGATCATTTCATATTTTCAGAAAAAAAAAAAAATTATTTGCTTTTTCTCTTCTTCTGGGATGCATGCAATCTCACATAATGAAGTATTGTTAAAAATATAATAAAGACTTGATAACTAAAGTTTGACCATTTTCATTGCTAAAGAAGCACAAACTGCACTGACAATATTTGTCAGGGATGCCATGTTTATTTAAACATAACTGATATCTAAGAAAACAGGGGTTTTAACTCTAGGTTGCAGCTGAGTTCTCCAACCCACCTTTTTCCAAAAGTGTAAGATGAAATAAAATTTGGTTTGAAGTCTCTAAGGGACATTATCTGTCTTTACAGCCAATGAGAATTTTGCTAACCACAAGAAACTGAATTCTTCACTCAAAAGGTGGTGAATTTAAGTGTGGTATTTCTGTTAATGATATTATTATCATTATTAATAGTTTATTCTTAATGCTGTAGAGGAGAGACAGGTCTTTTTGGAAGGCAATTCCCATGTTAGGGCATCAGGAGGTGATTCAGCCCATCCTTCCTTGACTATTAAAGGAACCAGATATGGCTGCACACAGAAATCTTTTTGTTTAGGTGCAATGAAATAGGAGATCATTCCAGATGGGAATGCCTTTTCATCTTGAGACCAATTCTGAAATGTCAGTGAAAAGCCTAGGAACAATGCTGGAAGACACTTCAGAGCCAATCTGCCCACTGATGTGTTTTAAGGCAGGATCCAAAACACTTAATGGCTGGCAGGTGTTTATTCAGCTCCTTTATTTAAGAATGATATTTCACAGTCCTCTTGCCTTTCCTATTCCCGTGAAAGTGTCTCAGTGCTTCATGTTGCATTATCACCCTGTGAAGGGCAGCCTTGGAAAAACCGAAGAATGAAACAGAAAAAAGACCTAGAACAATTCTGAATCTCATTAATAAGAAATGCTTTACTTGTCTGTGTGGGACACAATCAGTTTGTGGTTTTGGGGTTTTTTTTAACTTTTTCTATCACCTTAGGAATAAAAAATAATAAAGATCATTTAAAATTCTTCTTTATTCTTTAGCATGTAATCAAGGCACAAAATACTAAAATAAAATTTTTAAAAAGTCACAATATCATTAGCAGAAGTATATTTTATCTCCTAAATATACAGAGTAGGAATATTTTTAAATATATATCCAGTATTTCAGATAAGATCACAGTATTTAATTTAGTGGTGAAACTCCATATACTGTACCCACCGTAGCAATGTTATAATTTTACTTTCTCTAAAGCAGTGCTTTTGTAAATTAGGCACAGCTCCCAGATGATTTGGAAATAAGAAAAAGAAGTTTCAGTATAATCCAAGTGCATTTGCACTGTTTCTATCATTGAGTAGATAGATTTCTTGGCAACAGCACTCACAGAATCTTTTTTGGTCATTTTGGTAATGATGACCCATATATCCTTTCTTGGACTGTCAGGGTAGTTCATATCAGTGGATATCATTTACTCTTCAGTGTAGCTTAGAAAATACACAAACACCCCCAATTAATTGGCTTTAGAAATAATTCCTGAGTTTTCATTAACCGAGAAGGCACAGATAGCCAACATTTATCAAAGATACTCAGGAAATTAGATACAGTTCTAAAGAACCAAAATGGTAAGAAGTATACTGGGGCATTCATTATGATTTAAAAATCATGAATTTCTTTCTTTAAATGCAGATAGATCTCAGTTGAGTGCATGCAATTCAATAGCGAAGAATCTATTCCATCATTGAAAAATGAGGGATTTATTCATGAAAGCTCTTGTTGCACTAATGAGAGCTGGCCTAGAATTGATTGGAAAATAGATCCACAAAGTGCAGACAGCAACACAGGAGAATTATATTTGTATCTGTACAGATTATTTCATAAAGTAGATATCTGTATGAGAGTATGAGACCCTCATGGTGCATGCAAATATGGGGTGTGGGCTAGAGTAATGGAAGAAGGAGAAAATATTGGTTTAATTGTGGCATGACTAATTTATTTGATGTTGTTAGTCTTTTCTATTTTAATTACATGCAGAAAAGGATTTCTAATTCAAAGATAAAATGGATGCCGTTTACACATTTATACTGCTGAAAAGCTAATCAGTTTTGTTTAATAAAAAAATCTTAATATGCAAGAAGTTTTACAAAAAAAAAAAAAAAAAAGTGTGAAAATTTGTAGTGATTATATTGAATTAAATAGAAAAACACTACCAGGTAGGCTATATTGTTATTTTTATGTATTCTATCATTAATTTTGATGATACCACAAATATTTAGAAAAATCTGTTTACAATGTCATATCCTATTTTAGATACAAAAGTATAGAAAATTTTTAATATATTTACCGCAAAATCAAATACAAAAATTTTGAAAGAAAATAATATTTGCTTTAGTTAACCCTATGTACAAAGTTTATCAGTCAGCAAGAAACAGTAACATCTGACTGAACATGTAGATATTTCAGCACATTTAAACTAGTCTATGACCAAGACAACTGAAAAAATAAAACTCCTTGGTATACTGGTGAATTTTAAACCCTTAAAAACTTCCTGTTCAAAAGATTGAAATGTGTATGAAAAAATGCCTGAGGTATTACAGGCAATTTTAAATTGTTACATGTGTATTTTTCCTTACATAGTATCTACCCAAAACATAACACATCTTTTTACCTGTTACTCATTTGCATCTCCAGCTTTGTTACAGCTCATGATTTGAGAAGGATCAAATACACATCTGGTGTAGATATAGTAGATAATTTCCAGCTGAAAATGACAATTTATGCCAAATACAAGTTTGTCTCTTCATGCAAAATGTTTAGAATATGTTGCTACCAAATGTAAATATCAGTTGCTATCCAACTAGTTTCTTCAAAGTAGAATATATGACATCACAGAGGCTGAACTTCCCGATTCTAGAACTACAATAAGACTTGGGGTAAGCAGTATAAATTGCTTGTTCACAAGACTTCCAGAGGTTTGCTGGTCACTAGCATAAACTGTAGAAAATTTCTCTTTACCCTGAATCCTAAAGAGTTGTTCATGCTTGTGATTTATTCTAAAATACATGTATACCCATAATTTAATCTCTTTAGTTTGCAGAATAAGAGCATCATGCACTGCACTATTTGAAATTCCATAACTGGCTTAAATAGAAGAATAACTTTCAGAAAATACATAGTTTTAAAAATCCTTTCATTATCTCTTTTTAAGTACAGAGATGGAGTGTTGGAAAGTGGAAAGGAGCAGTGCAGGCTGTAGGGAGATGGTTACAAAGTACTGCTGAATCTCTCCTCCATAAAAGTTAATACTCATCTGACAGAGCTTTCATTTTTTGTTGACTTTTTTTCCTTTCCCATTAAATGAATAAGAGGAAAAATTGTACTTATTAAACAAGCTGCACGTTCAGCAAAACAGCCAGCACTAATCATAGTCCTGTGTTAACCAGCTGGCTATTAGATCAGCATTCCTAGCCTTGATTTTGGATTTCTGCAAGTCTTTTTACTTAATTTGTCAGAAGACTACAGATAAGAGGAAATAGGGCCTAATGAGACTTATTAAAAACTTTATGGTTTTAATTTCAAAATCCTAATATGACCATAGTTCAGTCCGATATTTAGGCCCAAATGTTTGAAGCCAAAGGCACTGCTTGCAGCTTTCAAGTTCACATGCTGTGTTTACCTGCAAATATCTGTTTGTTTGCCCAAACATCATCTCTGCTAGAAATGAGGAATGCCCAGCTCCCATTTATGAAGGTTCAAAGTCACCCCTTGCATTTCCTAATGTGGAGACGTTTGTACATTTCAAACCCCTGTAATCAGACACATGAACTTTGAATGCATCTACCTCTGATGTCAACTAACAGATGCCAAATTAAACCAACTCCAGCTATGGATCTCCACTGTTTCTGTTTTTCTGGCTCTGAGCTATTTAATTTAATATGTACTATGCCTATTACTGGTTCTTTATTTCCAGCTGTATCTGTAAGGGTTAGAAACTCTAGAGATGCAGGCTAAAGGTTCTCTTTCTTCTGCCTTCCTCCCCCATCACCCCTACAACCTATATATCTCCCTCAATGATCCCTGTTGAAATCATTTTAGTAATGTTCTAAGAGGGATTTCTCCTCAATTACTTTAATTTATAAGAACAGATAAAAAAAGGAAGAAAAAAAGAATGTGAAAAGAATCTAAAATCCTAAACTGAACCACAACAAAATTTTAAGAAGAAATAGGAATGTGTGAACAAAGAAATATATACTCTGTAAATATAAAATTGCAAAGAAATGTAAGAAGCCTCTTCTATTAAGACAGGCTGAGAGTTTTGGGTTGTTGAGCCTGGAGCAGAGATCCAGGGAGATCTCATAGCACTTCCCAGCACCTAAAGGGGCTACAAGAGAGATAAAAAGGGACATTTTACAGGGTCTGCAGTGACAGGACAATGGGGATTGTCTTTAATGTGAAAGAGACCAGGTTTAGATGTGGTTTAAGGAAGAAAATGTTGATTGTGAGGGTGGTGGGGCACAGGCACAGATGGCCCAGAAAAGCTGTGGATGCCCCATCCCTAGCAGTGTTCAAGGCCAGGTTGAGCAATCTGGTCTAGTAGAGAGAGTCCCTGCCCATGGCAGAGGGGTTGACCAAGATAATATTTATGTTAATATTTTGGTCCCTTCCAACCCAAATCATCCTGTGATTCTATGAAGATCCTTTCTAAATGTTGGGAAAAGTTTTGCAGCCTGTACTTTTCTCAGTGTTAGTTTTTAATTCCAGAAAAAGTGTGCTACAGTGCTTTATCATCACTCACTAATCAGCTGTGGCATGTAATTTGTATTCATATTCATGAGTCCTTTCCAATATTCTAGGTCAGCTTCACCTCAGAAGCATAGAGACAAGAGCATGGGATTCAGGGACCACTGCTGAAAGTTACTGTGTGTAACCTTGTGCCCTTTCTTTATTATACATTATTGTTGTCCTTTTCATCCCAGCTAACAGACTGTCCACTAAAAGTTCAGCAATATCACCATCACTTCAAAGCACTCTCACATGTGACTTGTCTTACCCTGGCAGAGAGGGGTGAGATGATCTGAGACAAGTGTAATGGCTGGCTACCTCTGCGTGGTCATTTTTAAACTCTCCAAGAACAGCTTACAGAAGATGCCCTCTCTTCCTGACCTAAATTGATCTCTGTAGCTAAATGGGGTCAAGCCTAGCCAGTCCTGAGGATGTAGAAATGCTTCTTACAGCAAAGTCAAAGCTTTGCAGTCGCTGCTCCACAGCACAGTGCAGGCAACCCAAACAGCCTGGAGGCAACTCTTGATGAGGTGCTTTGTTCTGAAGAATATCCTTATCCCAGAGGTAGGCACTCTGGGCTAGGATGTACCCATTCATCCTAAACTGCTTGGAAAGGAATAGAAACATACCAGACCTGTCCTAAAAATTTCCCCAGCATCTTAACCAAATTTGTTTTTATTTCAACAGCGGGTCACATGAGAAGAATTGGATGACTGTGCTGGTTTGAAAGCAAAACCAGTGAGACTCCAAATCAGAAATACAATTTAATAGAAAGAGAACAAACAACAAGAAAGATAAAAATAAAATAAAAATAAAATAAGACAAATGCAATAGTACAAATGACCACTGACAGGGTCAAAATACAAACCTGACACCCTGTTGGTCAGGCTGTTGGAAGCAGCCTGAAGTGAGTCCTCCCAGAGTGTCAGTTGTGGCTCTGTTAAAGTAGAGATGACCCTGTAGAAAGGGTCCAGTCATCCTCAGGGAATCCAATGGAAACAGGCTCCCTTGGAGTTTGGGATTGCTGTTTTATCCTGGTGAAAAGGCTTTGGCTCCTCCCAGTGGGTGGAGCATCTCCCAATGGGATGAGGTGATGTTCTCAGTCCTGTGAGAGCCTTCAATGGCCCATTCACAGGGGATGTCCCTGGGAGGAGGATGGGTGGAGGAAGAGATAAGGAGGCCCTGCCTTATCTGGTGTTATCAGGGGTCCCATTAACAGAAGGCATCTGCCCTCTTTCTACCCCTAGAGTTACAGGATATAAAGAACAATATCTCCCAACTGGCTTCAACAGATGAGAATAGAATACACATTTTTGGTTACATTTTTCAACCCAGGACGATGACGTAAAGACAATTCATCCTGTCTGGTCACAGAGGCTAATGCTGGAGCTGAAGCTGGGGAGGAGATCTCTGTTTTCAGTTCTAGATTTCTAGTTCAGGAAAAAAACAAGTTAGCAGGATTCTGACTTGATAGTGAGAGCCAGAAAAAGTAACAATCAAAATCTATAATGAAAAAAACTTCTGGAGGGTCTTTTTTTGTTGTTGTTGGTTCAGTTTGTTTAGGGGTTTTGTTTGTGTGGGGGTTTTGTTTGTTTGTTTGTTTCAAATTCTATTTAGAAATCAAGTTGTTTTCTGGTATTGTCCTAGCCCAGCTGATATGTCTTATCACTGTGCCCTATTTCCCAGTTTAAGAGGGCAGCAGACCCTACAGGAGATAAGAGCAATCCATTCTGAAGCACTTTCTGCCCTGCTACCCTTCAAAGGCAATATTTTTATCAGTGTTGCACTTCTCAGGTGGCTCACAGGACGCCAGACAATGCTCCTCAGGCAATGCTGACACCCAGCCCTGCACACCCAGAGGTGCTGCCTGAGTCCTGACACACACAGAGCAGGCAGAGGGCTGGGCCTGTGGGGAGAATGGCTTAAAACACGTGAGAAAGACAGGGAGAGCCAGAATGATTAACAAAAAACCTCCATGACAAACTAATTACTCTCTATTAAAGGAGAATTATAATAAATATCTGCTTGGTGTTTTCGCAGTCTTACAAATGAATGCTCAGTCTTTGGAAAATGTGCTACATTGCTAACTTGAACTGCACGAATTTCTGTGTGCAGGCAGCCTGGGAGAAGCTGTGCATGTTCTTGCACACATGTGCACATACACACACCAGTGTCAATCCTTAGTGATGACACTCCACACTACTCCAACCATTTCATTTACTTTTCCTATGTTAGAACTACATTTATGGAGGGAAATTAATTTTTCCTTTCTCTTCCATATATTCAATGCACATAAAGGAAAGATTTAATTTTCTGCAAGTTTCTTCTTATAAATCCCCTTATATTTTCCTCATATAATTGTAAGAAAAAATTGCTTTTGAAATCCAGCTAAATATATAAATCCTGAGTATGTAATTACAATTAGTGCAGCCTCTAAATCTCTCAGCATGTTCCATGGGATTTTATTTACCCCTCAAAGAGGAAGAAATATCATCTTTTTTTTTTTTTTTTTTTTTTTTTTTTAAAGCTGAGATAAGTGAGTATGAGAAAGTAGATGATTTTCCCAAGGTCAGAAAGTAGCTTCAAGTCCAGCAGAAAACAGGCAAGGCACCCATCTTCCAAGTGAAAACCTAAGCAATGGACCATGTGGTCTTTCTGATTGCCTGAAACAGTTCACCCCAATGAACTGTTCAGAAAAAACAAAAACAAAAACAAACCAGAAACAAATCAAAACCAAAAACAAACCAAAACAAAAACAAAAAACAAACAAAAACCCCAAAACCAACAAAAAAATCTTTCCTTCACTTATTCAGAATTCCCATCAAACTTGTAGAAAGATTTTCTAATCTTTTTCAATGATGTCTATAAATCAAGATGTCATCTAGACAAATGATGACACATGCATCCACCAAATGGTGGAAAACTGTCATTCATTAATGCCATACAGACAGACGGTGCATTTGTCTGTACAGAAGAATGAGATTAAGAGTCATATATTCCTACAGCTCATAATAATGACACCTTGTCCTGCCCTTCTTTTTTTTTTTTTTTTTTCAATTTCATTTTTAAGTTCTATCCCCATCTAATAATGCATGCAGTGCTCCTGTAGCTTGTTACCATTTAAAGCCAAAGGTATGAAAAATGTTAAAACATTTAAATGTAGTTAATGAGATCTGGTACAAAGCGGTGATTATTTCTGCCTTATTTCAAGGAGGCAACACTTCCATGATAAGGATGGTTTCCCAGCTGTCACAGTGGCTTCCCCAGCTACATTATCCCAAATCACAGGTTTGAATCACAGCATAATCCATATATAACAATCTATTTTTATCAGTTTCATTAAGCTTGTTCTGGTGGAATATTTAATATTTATTAAAAACAGACATCTGCTGAGACTTTGTACAGCAAAAAGCTTTTCTTTTTTAGGTAAAGTCCTAAATTCGACCTCACATCAGTGCCACATTTTTGTACATCTGTCTCACAAACACTAAGGAGGATGAATGAGCTATCAGTGCATTATTTTATGCAGTGGGTTCCAACAACCACAGAAATTGTTCTAAGCATCAGGATGTTGTTAGTCTTACTGGCCCATAGTCAGATTGCCTAGCAGAGAGCCAAAGATGCACTTAAACACCTCCTGTGACATATAAATTCAAGGGGGGATTGAATGACTGAAGTCATGTGTGCTCTGAATTCGTTAGAAACTGAAGAGAACTAATCACAATGTTTGGGTGCAGCAGCCATAGGAAGAACTTTGTCTGACTTAGAAATCATGACTCCTTCTTCTCATTAGCTGGATATAGAGCCAGAGACTGTCAGCTCATAAAGTACCATCTGAATCACTCATTTCCCCTGCAGTAGGTGGCCTGAATGCAGCTGTCTGCTTCCCTATGAGTAAAAATACTAATGCTGCAGGATAAATAAGACTATGAAATCTACAGACAGCGTGGGAGGTGAGTTATTGCTGACTGTGAGGCAGTGCCATTCCTCCAATAACAGAATTATTAAGACAAGAATCCAGCCTCAAGGAGATGCTCCCCTATTCATAAACAAAGTATCTCTTCCATTTGTTTTTTGACAATAACACTGTATGCTTGTAAGAAGACTATCTCCTCCCAAGACATTTACTTGGTGCTCTCTTACATGCTACTGCTAGAAGCTGATCTCCTGTTGCTGTTTGTGCCTGACCACGATGCTTCCATTGGATTTGGTAGCACAGAAGTGATAGAGTGAGGAAAAGGGGCAACAAATATGCTTTTTTTTTTAAATCTCAGTAAAATTTCTTCCTGTTTTGTGATTTGTCTGGACCAATACACACTGACTTGGGTCTTTTCAAGATCAAATTTAGGAAAAGTATTGGAGACAGATCTTGGGAAGCATGAGTCAATCCTTCCAGCTACAGATGTCCCCACCTTCTTCATTATGAACAGATCATCTTACTTTAGGGATTTCCTGGTCGCCTATGACAATTTCACCTTGTTGTGACTATTGGCTCTGTCCAAGTGGAAGCGGCACAAAAGCCTTGTTAACAAAGAAGAGATTCAAGTTGCAAAATACTAAAGCTACAAAAGCAGGATGACTCTTTTAAAACACTCCTCTAAGCACTTTAAATTTTCCTTTACAGTATGAGTGTCTTGATTTACATCCTGCTTGGACTGGTGTAAATCAGCAGGATTTAGTCTCAATAAAGCTGTGTTGTTGCAATCAAAATATTAGAGCCACATGTCTGCTTCCCACACACTAGATTGTGTGTGAGTTCCAATATATCTGCTGTATAAATTATGAATGGATTGGGAATACTTTTTTTTTATTAACATATATTTTACCACAAGTACTGATTAGAGGGACACATTTTCTATAATTCCTTTCCTTTTTGAATTGCAGTGCAAACAGCTTCTCAGAATCATTGCCCCAGGTCCAGAAAGTGATGATTAAAGAGGTGCTCTAAATTCCCCCTTGGGTTCACTGGGAACTGAAATCAGCAAGATATGCAATGATGATAGTGAAACAAGCCAGAAGAGTAATGGTTCAGAAACGGAAATTATTTAGTGCCCATTTTCAGGTTTTTGTTCTTTTTTGGTTGTTGCTTTTAGTGTTTTTGTTGTTGTTGTTTTGTTTTATTTTGGTTTGGTTTGGTTTGGGTTTTTTTTTCTGTGTGGGGGAGTTCTTTAAAAAAGAAAAAGTTTGGAGTTTTTCTTTGCTGGTTTTAACACAAAGAGAAACACTGAGGTGCTCTTTGCTGAAGATTAATTCAACAAAATCTTCTAAATGTTGAAATCATACAATTTTTCAGCTACAAAAATGCAAGAACAAATATATGCATCATTAATAAAAATAGGATTAAGAATATAAATATTATATAAAATATAAAGAAAATTTTAGACGATATGGACTGACTGTGAAAAGAACCATAAACAGAGGAAGGTGAATGACAGTACTGATCAAGGACTAGAGACAAAAGTTATACCCATTATTAAGCTGAGGTGGTGTTGATCCAGCTCAGGGGACTCAATCAGGTTTAACCTGAAGGGATGTTATTATCATAGCCATGGAAACTTAAAGCAATTGCATTGTCAAACTGGTTGATCTGATATGCCTCAAATTATCTAAATTGTGTTTCAAAATGTTTTTGTACTAATATAAGTTTTAAAGAAAAATCTTTATGAAAGATACACTTGTCAAATGTTAACTGAAAACATAAAATTAGTTAAAAACAGATCTCTAATCAGAGGTATACCAGCTGTTGAAAAAAAAATTAAATTGCTGCTAACAAATATTCAGTAGTTATAAGAAAATGCATTACTCAGTTCTACCAGTCTGTGTTTTGGGTCCGGGGATACAATAGCCACAGAAGCAAAAAAGAAAATCAACAAACCTGATGAAATACTAAGCTTTTTTAGGAATAAGACTTATTTCTTTTCTGAACTGTCAGTTTTAAGATGAGAATATCCTCGAGTTTTTCTTCGCTTTACAAGACAGTTTCATTCCTTCTTTTCCACAAACATCTTCTTTTTTCTTTCTGAACAAGGACTTGTTTCAAAGATGTGAGTCTATCAAAGACATTCCCGAGATTAGTCATATTCCTCTTTCTGACTTTCACTTCAATACTTCAGTCTTTATTGTCATCAAAATTTACAGATATTTACACCACTTGAAAGCTTTGAACTCCAAAAATAAAACTAAATTACTTCTATTGTAATCTCTGAATATGCTGAATTTAGGTATATGGTAAACACACATGAGCAATTCACTTATCCCAGTGTGAGCTCCCCTGTGTCATGTACAGCAGGTACTTTTAGGAGTGTGTTGACAGAAAAGGCCAGGAGTGAAAACCATGCAGATACAGATTCACTGCTTCCAGTAGTCCAAGGAATTAAGTTAACCAACACTGAGATGTGCTGGACAATTTTGAAATCACGTTTCTCTTATTTCAACATAATGAACTATTTAATTTCTATTCAGATTACATAATTTAATTTATAGCAGTTAGATGGGATTGTTACTGCACTCAAAGAGCAGGGAAAAGAGGAGGAACAAGCAAAATTATACTTTCTCACAATTTTTCTTTCTCTTCTACCAACAACTGACCAGTAAGATTCACCCCATACAGCTCCGGAAGGAAGTTCATGTTGCTGATGAAATTCATAAAAATTTATTATCAGTTAGAGAATAACTCAAGATGTATAGGGAATAAATATGTAATTAACTCAGCTTCTAACAGCCATATTTCTACCTTTTGGGTTATTGCACAGAAATATGTGTGAATTGCCGATTAAACAGAGTAAAAATAGCAGTTGCAACAAGCTCTGGGCTGATGAATAAATAGATTCTCTGCATACAATAGAGTAAATCTAATATTCCTGGTTACAAAATCCTACAGACATATGTTTAAGTCCACCCAAAATTTCTTGGAAACATCAGACATTCTGCAGAGGGATTCAATTAATTAAAAGCAAATGCAGATGTCTGCACCTGAACTAGTCACCCTGGACTCCCTCTAAATTCAATAGAGAGAAATGAGAGTTTCTAGTGTGCAATTCATCTCATCCTAAAGCACATGTCTAAAATGATCAAATGAATTGCACATAAAAGTGCCTATCCTCTTCAATGGCTATAAAGGAATACCTAGAAACCAGCCCTGCTGTAGATGTCTACATCAGAGATATCTAGAGTGTGATTGATTTTATCTTCCTTTGGACATTTAAAGTTTATGTGCCTACACTCCCATTACAAGCAATAGATATTAATCCAGCCAAACAAATGAAAGTGTCTGTCTTAGGAGGAGAAGAAAGCCCTCCCCTAAATTTTGGTGAAAGGATTAGCAACCTTGTGCTGAGCAGAGTTCGTGCTAAGACAGAGGAATCTTTCCTTCCTCATCCTGCCCTGGGAGCAGCTCACTGTGAGCAAAGCAAAACAGCCCAGTCTGCTGCAGATGGCCCTGGGAGAATTATTCAGTCAGTCCCTGGAACAATCCATCAGCTGATCTCAACAGCCTCTACTGCAACATATTGGCTCTTACCATGGGATTTATTTTTCCTTCCAGCCCTCAGGCTGGAATAGCAGAGCTTCATGCAAGTTAGCAGACACAGCATCAGTACAAGATGAGGACTTGAGACATGAATTGTCCATCTCTGGGCAAAAGACCCAATATAGCACAAAATAAGTACTGAAAAAATTCTTCCAAGTAGCTCCAACTGTGCAATGAGACCTTTACTCTAACAGGAGCAATAGGCAAAGGTGGGAGATAGTTCCCTGCACATGTCCCCACAAGAAATTAATTTTTTCTTCTAAAATTGTGTTGGAAATGTAGTGTCATATTAATGTATGAAACAAGAAATTGATTCTTTGGAAAAGTCAGATGCTTAATTTCAAAGTTTGAGATATTGGAAAATAATCAGTTCTTAAATAAGTGCAGTGGATGTCAGCAAAAAATATTTGTTTCCTTTTGACAGCATTTTATCTCCACTTCAATAGCTGATTTAACTTCAATCTGCTGTTACAAAATGTTTCAGCACTTTCCTGGTTTAAAGTATTGGAGTGTCAGTGCTTTGCAATTTATACAAATTTTTCTGTAACTTACAATTAAAATCCTGAGCAATTATAAAGTTTAACATTGTCTGAAGTTCCTTTAAAAAATGCAAGAGAAATGCATGACTACATGTGGTAGAGGCATATATAGTAAAATTAATAGGAGTAAAGAAAAAAATTGTTAGTCATATATTTGGCAATAGTAGGCCTTTTCTTTTTATTGGTAAATGTTTGATATGTTTCATAAATAATTTATAAAACATTTCTCATCAAAGTTACTATTCCACATATTTTCTAGGGAAAGCTGAAGAACGAAACACTTGTTTAAACAAAACCAAAATTTTTAATATATGTGTTATTAGATGACAGTAAATTTGATTTAAAAAAGGAAAAAATATTTCTAGTTTTTCACATTGACTTACTATATTTATCCATGTCAATCTATAGATTGACAATCAATATTGACTTGTGTGGTGGGTTGACCCTGGCTGGATGCCAGGTACCCATCAAGGATAATCTATCCCCTTCCATAAGCCAGACAGAGAGAAAATAAAGTAAAAATCTTGTGGATAGAGATAAAGGCAGGGAGAGATCATTCACCAGTGACCAGAATGGGCAAAACAGACTCATCTTAGAGAAGTTAGCTGAATGTATAGCCATTCAAACCAGAGTAGGAGAAATCAAAACCAATCTTGGAATCACCTTTTGCCTCTCTTCTTCATGAGCTCAGTTTTCCTCCCTAATTTCTCTCTCTCCTCCACCCAGCAGAGAGGGGAGATAGGAAATGGGGGCTGTGGTTGGCTCATCACACATTTCTCTGCTTCTCCTGCTTCTCTCTGCTTCTCCTTCCTCCTCAGGGGGAGGACTCCTCACAGTCTTCTGCTTCAACATAGGTCATGACCTGTCCCTAGGTCAGGTCCCAAATTTTTCAGATACCTACAGCTGATTTTAATTTTCCAATTTAAAAAAAACCAAACCTATCCTGAAACAGACTGCAAAACAAGGCAGAAAAAAAAAATCCAAGTTCTTTCCTTACCATTTTCTTTTTCTCCTGGATGGGGAAACTGTTGGCTGAAGAACTCAAAGAAGAAATAAGTATTTTTCTGTATGAAGCTTCTGTTTGTTCTTCTTTCCCTTGTTTTTTAAATTAAAAAAATTTGGTGAAAACCAACATCAATTTAGAATATTTATAACTTTCTCAAAAGTTCCTATTTGAAATCAAAGTACGTAAACAGTTTTGTCAACATTTCGTGAAAAAATTGAGAGCTGCATAAGATGTCCACATTTTACATTGATTTTATCTGCAGTTCAGTGATACATGAAACCATTTCATTATTTTCATGTTAATGCCTATGTGACACAACAATATTGTATCTCTGTAGAAGCATCAGGAGTCGTTTACCATGATTTAATTTTCAGTAGTCTTAAAAGCACAATTGTGAAATTCACTGCAGGTAACAAGTTGTGCTGGGCAAGGTTTTGGCTACAGGGGTGAGAAGCTGCTGGAAGCTTCCCCCTGTCTGACAGAACCAATGCCAGACAGCTCTGGCAGAAAACCAGAGAAACCTACCACTGGCAAAAGCCAAGGCCATGAACTGATGAGGCAAATGACTCAAAGAGGATTGTTAAAGTCTGAAAACCAGCTTAGTTAGACACAAACTTAAAAAAGAAAATCACACCATGAAACAGTTCACCCAAGCTCTTACATTTACTTGCAACTAATTTGTACTTTCTCCCAAAAATTCAGTATAATTAGATGAAGCAGTTTATATATAAAATTGAAATTTTCCTCTGTTTCTTGACAGTGAAATGCATTAAAAATCATCAGAGTCAAAAGAGCAATACATGCTTTGAGCATTTGAAGATAGATATACTACTTTTGTACTGTCTTTGCCTTTCAACTAAGATTTGATCTTTGAGACAACTTGAATAGGGGTCACAGCATGATTAAAACAATTTGATGTTCTGTGGAAATTTTTATATAGATTGCATATTTAGTGTCTTTATGAAAAAGCAAATGGAACTGGAGTAGTACTGATAAGATGCAGCTGATCTCTGCTCAACTGTATTCGTGAGCTGTAAAATAACATTTCTCTATTAATATGGCCAAACCTACAAGAATCATCTCAAATCCCAAAATCTAGATCCCAATGAAAGACATGGATCACTATCACAAGAATGTATGAATAGGAAAATTTCTTATTCATCTAAGAGAACAATATATGTAGAAAACCCTTAAGAGATTAGCCCATTTTTGCTTTAAAGAGTATATATTAATGAGTTTCATCTTTCCGTAGAACTTCTGAATTTTATGAAAGCAATTATTTGAAGAAAAACACCAAGATTTAAGGAAATAATGAAGATTAAAATATAAGTTGCATATACTTTCCTCTTGTTTTGCTAGATGAAGATATGAATGAGAGAGTACTCAAAATATTTTTAAAATAATATAGACACAAATGAATCATGATTTTTCTCATTGTTAACATGTTTTTAAGTTTTATGTGAGATCACTTACAATCAATTTTTCCAAGCACATAAAAAGAAATGAAATTTGCAGATTCATAAGATTAACCCAAATATGCTCTACAGACATCATGCCTTTCTACTCTGCACTTTGCATGAAGCTGTACAAACAAAAGAATGATGCATCTCCTTCAAGGATGAAGCCTTCTTATTTTAATCTTATAACTCAGTAATTTTATTTACATTTGTACATTGATGTGTAACTCGGTAGTTTCTTCACATTCGTGATCTGCAGCTACTTGTAATAGCTACAACATTATTGTTCAACAATGTTCTACATTTGAGGAGACAAATCTAGAGTTTTATTCCTTGCAACCTCAAAGAGGTTAAAAATATACTCGCTCTTTAACATTAAGGGGCATTGATTACTTTGTTGGTAAAGTAAATCTTCTCTATCTGTAACACAAGCCTCTGATGAGGAAAACATTGAATACAAAGAATCAATCCACAAAACCCACAAATGACCGGCTGAAATTACTGACCAATATCCCCTCGCCTGCCCTGGCAGCAGGACCCTTAATCTATCAGAGGCCACCCATATTTTATTCAACATGAGTTTCAAATATGTGCTTTACTATGAGTGCAAGAATGTAATGACACTTAAGGTGTTGAGGCAGGCAGGGAGCTCGGGGTGCAGCTGCAGTGGGAGCTGCAGGCTGAGCTTGGGGTGGCACAGCCCAGAACAAGAGGCTGTGAGCTGCCAACCCTTGGCAGAGCTGGTGGCCAGGAGACTGGGCAAAGGCACAGCAGAAGCCAAGGACTCAGGGGAAAAGCAAGACCTCTGTGCACTTAGACTGTGAGGGTATAAAAGTCCAGGAATTCTTTTGTTTGGGGTTTCTCCTGGAAAGCAGCTTGATCTTCTTCCAGTTGGCAGGCCGTGAATAAGTGACTTTACGGAATGAGACAATTGAGACTCTGCTATGGGAGACCCAGGGCAGAGCTGGTAAGAAAGGATGGTGTGAGTAGATGAGAGAGGGGTGTGCAGGGAGTCAAACACTGCAGGAGGGCTTTGGTTCCAGCAGCTGGAGTCTCTGGTGGTGGCAGTGTGACTGCCAAAGTAGCTCCTGAATGCTCAGATGGGGAAGTTCCTTAACAAAGACATCATGACCTTGTGCTAGAAAACGGAGTGATGATTCATTCCCTTGCAGGAATGAATCAGGAAGCAGATCCCAGGGTTGTGACCTGGGTGAAAGGTGACAGCAACTGAGAGGCTGTTGTGGGACAAGACCTTTACCTCTCATCTCTTAAAACAGCTGCTCTTGAGATATGTAACCTTAGGGACCTTCTAGGAAGGTCTACATAGCCAAAACATTTCATAGACTCACATAATCTCCTTAGAAGGGACCCACAAGTATTGTCTACTCCATCTCTTGGCCCTGCAAGGACAGTCCCAGTACTCACACCATGTGCCTGAGAACATTGTGCAAATATGTCTTGAGCTCTGCTAGGCTTGGTGTTCATGACCACTTCCCTGGGGAGCCTGTTCCTGTGCCCAACCCTTCTCTGGGTTAAAAACCTTGCTCTGAGCAATGTCACTGACATGGCAGACAGACCTCTTGAGGAGTGAGAAGACATATCCTGAAACTTCCCTGAAGCAAATACACAAGCAGCAGCTAAAGGGCACAGATTAAGCTCAAGGAGACCCTAGCCACCACTGCTCTTCATACCCCTGTGGATGATGAAAAGACAGTACCTGTCTGTCCATGTGGCATTGCAAAGGACAGTTCCTCTCTTAAAAAAGTAGCAGTGCTGGCCTGATAAGGTGAGTTGTATTTGTCATTTTGGTCAAGAGGAGAAGGTGATCAAAACTTACATACTGTACTTACACTACACATACTTTTCTTCTTTGATTTCTCTGAGAGCAAAAGTAAATATTTTGTGTAGCTGCTCCTCAAGAAGACCTTTAATCTGCAAAATTTTTCTGTGGTTTTCAAAGCCTTTCTTATGTCATCATTTTTCTATGTTAATTTTACAGTTTTAAATTAATAAAATGGAAAGATGAAATAAGGATTGATTTTGTCATGCAGAAAGGAGTCATTGAAAACTCTTCTAAATTTTATTCCCCTTTCAGCAGTAAGAGACTATACAAAGCATATTTCTATAATAATATAATAAAACTCATGTCATTTTGAGCTAGACCTTAAAATAATAGTAAATAATTATTATTAATAATGATGACAATAATACTATTATCTACAGGTTTCAGAGAAAAAGGCAAATATGTTTAGCATTCAGAAACTAGTCCCAGTTTTGTAAGCTTTTATTTCAGAGAAGCTACATTTGCTGCTTAACTGCATACTGGGACAAGTCAAATGCTACTAAGAACAAAACCTAAAAATACACAGAGTTTCATTACCCACCCTCAGCTATCAAATTCTAGTCCCTGAGGAATACTGAAGTAGCAGCAAGCATTGAGACATTTCTTTGCTGAATTTCATTATGAAAACACATCCCTGAGACTCAGTAACCTGAGGATGCTTCATAGGCAAGCAGCAGATCTCAAATGCCTTAAAATCAAATCTCTGGTTCTTTATCCTTGGACCTGAGCAACTGAATTTTTTAAATTTTATTTATTTATTTGTATTTTCTCTGAATCCTGACCTGATTTTTTCTCTGACTACTCAGTGTTTTTCTAGTAAGATATTCCTGTGAATTTCCCCAGATACACTAATGGAATATTCCCAACACTGATAATCCTTGAATTAGTTCTAGTTAACCTTTGTTGTGAATGAGTATTTTAATGTATCCCACCTCTAGTTCCTATAATATTTCCTATTCTAATGCTGACTGGAAAACATGATTTTTTAAAAATCATGACTATTCCAAGGAAAGGAAAGGAAAGGTTCGGAAAGGTTCGGAAAGGAAAGGTTCGGAAAGGTTCGGAAAGGTTCAGAATGGAAAGGTTCGGAAAGGAAAGGTTCGGAAAGGTTCGGAAAGGTTCGGAAAGGAAAGGTTCGG
>VXBR01020416.1:222348-287586 GCA_013400215.1 Cisticola juncidis
AAGGGAAAGGGAAAGGGAAAGGGAAAGGGGAAGGGAAAGGGAAGGGAAAGGGAAGGGAAAGGAGCACATTGTCTGGATGTTGTGTACCCTAACATATTAAGTGGATTCCCTGGACATATAATATTTGCCATCTCAGGCTACAGTACATCATCTTAATTATTCTACATTTGAATCATGCTTAATGATGCTGAATGCTGAGAGATTAAGATCATTTTTTTCATAATTTGCATATAATGTCTTAAAACATGTATGTGATCATAAAGTGGGTCACCATCATAGTTATTTATATGGATTGTCATAATACTCTGTAATCTTGTTCTGGACCATCTGTTTAATAAAGTATTTCCACCAAAACTTTAAAAAAAGATGCAGAAAAATGGAGAACACATACAAACCATGAAGGAGTAAAGAGGAATACATAGGCAGTTTAAGCATTTTTAATGGGTTTGGTACTTATCATGGAAAATGGAGCTTTAAGAGAGTTACAGGGAGAACAGGGCTGTGCATCTGCAGCTGTTTTACTTTTGATTCTCCATTTCCCTGTCAATGTCCTGACACTTTGTAAAAATAATCTTTTAGTACTTATCAGAAGCATCACACATCATTGAGTATATCACTCATCATTATATGTATTTTTAAAGCTGTATAAATTAAAGGGATTTGCTGAAATTCTATGTACAGAGTGGTTTTAAATCCCTTTATTTCAGTTTCATATTTTGGAATGCTTTTGGAGATATTCACAGGAATGATCAGACTATGAAAAGCAAAAAAGATGACTGAGTTATGTTTTCTGACTTATTTGACATAAATCAAATACTGATATGCTCCACTGAAGATGGTATTTATATTTTCCTCAAGTTTCATTTCTATAAAATATATAATTAAGGACATTACTCTGCCACCAGCCGAATGTTGTAAAAGTTTCAAAAGTAGACTCTCAGCAGTTTTTATGTTTCTAGAAGTTGATTGGTCACAATGTAAAAACTTAGTCTTCTGCAATCTGGGTCAATTCACACCAAGATGAAGATACTTGCACCGCTGTCATTTATCAGTTGAGAAAGAAATGCATCACATAAAGTGTAGTTTTTCCTAGAGGAAAACAGGTGTAAATCAATTCAAATGTTTGTCTGGAAACTGGCAGTTTATCACCTAGGTGATGATCCCTTTATATTTTTACTTTGTAGTGTGAAATATAAAACAATTTTGGATGACAGGATGACAAAATAGCTTTTTTTTTCCCCTGCTGAAATCTTTAACCTTGTAGAGATTATGATTCAGATATATTTTACATTTGAGATGAACATGAAGAAGTCCCAAATCTCAGCAGCAGGACATTAAATGTCTGTGTGTGTTTGGCAGTGGCAGCTTGCAGCGATGTCACACACTGTGGAGGATTCTCCCTGTGCAAAGGGAAAAGCAGCAAAACAGTCTGGAGATGTGGAGCAGCCTGCACCCTGTGAAGGGGCACTCATCACACAAACAGTGTGATTTTCCAGCCCAATCTGTTAATTGTGCTCGTGCAGCTTTCCAGGAGGCTCTGCCGACGTGCTGCTTAGATGTACAAAAGTGCTGCTGATCTCAACAGCAGTGCCTGTGCTATCCCTGTGCTCTCCAAGGGAAGATTGGATCAGATGCACAAAATGGGACAAATAGATACAGTTCTGCTGACTTCAGGCTGCTTTGGAGCTGAGGAACAGAGTAGGCTGTAAAATACATCCATTTCTTAGCAAACCTCTTTTTTTTTTTTTTTTTTTGTTTTTTGGGTTTTTTTTTGTTATTGTTGTTGTTTCTCATTTTATGCTAAGAGGTTCTTCCCCAGAATGTGCTGTGTTTGTCTTTTTTTTAAGCCTACTGTTCAATTCCAGCAAGATTTTCAAAATCAGTAATAACTCCAGAATAATGTATTTTATACTTTTGGAACAGAAAACCAGCTAATGATTCTCAGTCATTCTCCATTGTCTGGCATATCTTTGACAATCACTGAGCAGATTGAGACAGAGGGTATGAATTCAAATTCCACCTTGTCATTGGGTGTGGACTTTGATAAATCTATTCTGTTTCAAGCCTCTGAATGGTAGTTCCTGCTAAAATGTAAGGGCTGGCTTTGAACCAGCCACATTCCATTACCTGTCAGTATATTCTAAATTAGTTTTCTCCGCGAATAAAAATATATCTGACCAGAATTGATTATTTCCTTTGGCCAACAGGCATACCCAGCTGGGCCTAAGCATTGGCTTTTATGACAATGATAGCACATTAGCAGTGTGGCCTTCATCTTGCTCTTTGCTCTTAGAATTCCCTTAATTGAAATTAATGGTACCTGCAAGAAAGATAACGAACATCAGAATAATTTTGGAAGGAAGAAACATGCATTAATTCATCTCTTCATGAAGGACATTATCTGGCAAACTAGCATCTGTCTCTCCATGAGCCAATTTATTCAATTTTATGTTCTGATTAATTTAGCAGTATTTAGAGCTCAGTGATTTTTAAATTGATGTTTTAAGACTGAGAAGTTTGCATTTGTAAAACAGAACCATAAGGCTCAGCCCAGATTTTGTCTTCAAAACTCAGTAAAATTGGTACAAGAACTCTTTGAAGCAGTTTCTCAGAAATACAAGCTAACAGATTTATCTGTAACACATTTAGACACTCGGAGGATAAGTCAGCATTTTGTCATTAGATGTGGTCAGGGTTGCATGACTCAGATCAACAGAGTACATTAGCAATGCTATTTAAGATATATACTTCAGAGATTGCATTTTCTTATACCTCAAATTATCTCACTGGGTGGGATTTATTCCACTCCCTCTAGGACAGGTGAAAATTAGTATCCAGTGTAAATGTTCATCAAAAATATTCACGCAATAAATGGAAAAAGAAATCCAGTTTATAATACAAGGATTTGTGCCCCAAAGTCACTTTTTTTCATTCACTGGCTAGTGAGGGAGCCAGGCAAAATAGTTAACATGTGCAAAACTTGAATGTGGTAAAAGTAGATGATGTGAATCCAGCTTGTGAGTTCCTCTAGTGTTAGTATTCATACAGCTAAAAAATAAAATAAAATAAAATAAAATGTTAAAAAAAATCAAGAATTAAACCTTGCAGAGCGTTTTCCAATTTGTCTGGAAAGATGGGACCATGGAAGCAATTATCAGAAGACTGAACATAAATACCAAGTAAATTAAATTAAATTAAATTAAATTAAAGTAGCAGATCTTGTCACTTTCCTTTTTCACTCCACAGTCACTCTGAGAGTAATGTGCATTAAAAATAAAAATAAGTATTGCAGGAAAACCAGAAATTTCCCTCCTAAAATAATTTAATTGTTCCAGCTAATGGACTAAGGGCTACATGAGTATAAACATGTCAGGGCATGTATCAGTGTATTCCAAGATTAGACTGCAAACAGACTGGACAGCAAATCTCTGCTGTGTTTTTATTGACAACTGAGCATAAAGCTGTCTTTACATGTGACTGGGACAATGTGGCATAATCCAAACTGATATGAAGAGTAAAAACATGCAAAGAACCAGAAAAAAAAATCTAGCTTTTTTTTTTTTTCATGAAGTGTGACAAGATCTCTGTGATCTCTCTTAAAGCTGATGTCAATTCTCATTTAGTAAAATTATAAGGGGAAATGCTAATCCAATTCACAAAGCACAAGTGTCTTGCAAACTGCACTTTTCTTCACTGTAACTCATAAACACACAGCTGAGAAGACATTTCAGCACCAAAGGAGGGATTGAAAAGCTGAAATTACAAATGATCACTAGCAAAATATTAGCAACATTTTTCTAATGATGATAAGCTGCGTAAGAAAAAGAGGCAAAATGTAGAATATGTCTGAAACTGCTCTTCTTTCAGCATCATAGTAACCTGATGAAAGCATAAAGTAGGTGATGCTCACTGAGAGTTAGGTAGCTCAGTAGCAGGTAAAATGCTGAATGTGGAATTCTATTCATAAGTTGATGATATTCCATTATAATAAATACATTTTGGATTGGGAATCAGAGTTGTTATGAAGAACATCACTGAAAAGTAATGTAGTTACAGATGTTATAGTGGCTTTGTTCTGTAAGCTGGTTTTGCAGTAGCTACCATTGCATGTCTTTTTAGTATGTATATTTATTTTGTGAACAAAATATTCATCTCTTTCTGATGAATGAGACACTTGTGCTATTTATTTCTTTGAGACTTGCATAATAAATGGAGACTCAGTTATAGTAATAATATGATTTATATTTTTACATGAAAATACTGGAGCATTCCTCACATAGGAAGGGGAATTATCTCAAATGGTAGAATGACCACTTGGTAGAATGCATACCTTCATTCTCCAAACTTTTTGGGGAATGTGAGGCTGGAGATCAGCACCAGGAAAAGGATCTGGGGGTTGATGCAAGCTGGACATGAGCCAGCAGTGCCCTGGCAGCCAGGAGGGCCAGCCCTGTCCTGGGGACATCAGGGACAGCATCACCAGCCGGGCCAGGGAGGGGATTGTCCTGCCCTGCTCTGGGCTGGGGCAGCCTCACCCCAAGTGCTGGGGGAATTTTCAGTGCCACAAGTTAAAAAAAGGCATTAAGCTATGGGAGAGCATCCAAAAGAGGTCACAAGGATGGTGAAGGGCCGGTAGGGGAAGATGTGTGAGAGGTGACTGAGGTCACTTGGTCTGCTCAGCCTGGAGGAGACTGAAGGGAGACCTGACTGCAGTGACAGCTTCTTGTGAGGGGGAGAGGAGGGGCAGGCACTGATCTCTGCTCTGTGGTGACAGTGACAGGACCCAAGGGAACAGTATGAAGTTGTGTCAAAGACAGTTTAGGTTGGATTTCAGGAAAAAGATTCTTCACCAGAGGGTTGTGGTCACTGGAACAGGCTGTCTGGGGAAGTGGTCACAGCTCCAAGCATGACAGAGCTTAAGGAGTGTTTGGGGAACCCTCTCAGGCACATGGAGTTCTTGGGGATGGTCCTGTATAGGGCCAAGAGTTGGACTCTATGATCCCTGTGGATCCTTTGCTCCAAATCAGAACATTCAATGATTCTATGATTCACATAAACATGGTCCAGTATTGGCAACATTGCAGATTGTAGACATCCATTTGGTTTGAGATCTCTCTCATTAATTTCTATTACCAGGTATGGGTGTAGACAATTGGTCTGAATTTGGGCTTCAGGCTCTGCCAGTGTCTGTGTGAAAGGCAGGTGAGCAACTTTCTCATTCTGGCCTGGGAAAACCTCAAGGAGGAATTCAAACAAACCTTGGGAAGTGAGAAACCATCTGCAGGTGGGGTTTTTCCAACATGTTTACTGGCAAGGTTGTTGACAAAGGGCGTTGACTCTGAATAGCCAATCATGTTCTTTGTACTAAATACTCCATAAAAAGAGAATTTAGAACAATAAAGATTGCTCTCATTTCACCATCATACCGTGAATCTTGTTGTTATTTCTGTGCAGTCCAAAAATCATAACAACAACCAGGTACTACTTATAACTCTTTCAAAAAGTCTAAATAAATGTAAAGTCTAATGAAAAAAATGTATATATGAATATAAGCACTTTATTACTGTAGAAGACTGTTGCATGTCCTATGAATACTTTCATAGCAAGTGAAATGCAGAGATTCAATTCCATTTGGCCAAAGATGAACATTGTTAAATGTCTCCAAGGCCCACCAGCAGTGTACCTTTCCAAACTGAAGTACAATTTTCAGGAAACCCAACATGTGATTTTATAATATGTCATTGCTTTCCAGGAGAGCTTTTCATAAGGGAATGTAACAGAAATTTGAGGGCACACACCTCTGAAAAGAGCAGAAATTTTTGTCTGAAACATAACGTGAAGACAATTTTTACTTGTTCTTGAGGTTTTGTAATAAGCTTAGCTCAACTGTGTGGCTTTCAAAAATGTTGTTTGTGGTTCAAGGAAGGAAATTATTCTTTTAATCAGAATTATAATGGGAAAAAGATTTGGAATCCAAGGTTACCCTATTTCTCATTAACATGTACAGATTTTTCAAGACATCAAAAAATCCAGTCTTAATTAACCAGAATGATGGTAGGCAGTGAGGTAATCCCAACTGTACATACTTCTTTCAGCTCTAACAGAACCCTTACAAATCCACTTGCAGGATGCCAGCTCAACCATGAGTGGCTGGTGCTGTGCAGATCCGTGCAAGCAGTGCCTGAACTCAGCACAGGATTTGTCATTGCCACGAGATGCAAGTGAGAACTGTGCAAAAGCCCAGTGTGAAGGTAACACCCAGGACTCTGTCAGAGAGTGAAATGGTGAGAGGTGTTGGTTGATTATAAAGGTACAGAGCATTTTCCAGGTGACTTCTTTCAGAAAGTGAAGAAAAAAATGAAGTTTCAGAGAGTAAGTCTGGACCTCACATATGGTATGACATGAACGAACAGCTTAGATGGCTCAGGTTGTGTGAAACTGAATGATAAGTACCTTCCTCACTTCTGGAAAAGGATATCACTTTGCTAAAATCTTTTTGCTCTTTTATCATTAACTAAATATAAGAATATATTTGGTTTGTTTGGCTACATTTTGCCCTCTTTCCCAAAAAGTCTGAAAAAATAAAAACCTCTGGTAATTCATTCATCTGAAAAATCAAAATAATGAAGTCACTTACTACTTAGATACTTTTTCATGTATGTAAATATCCTATCTGAAGAATCCAAATTTCAAACTTGGTGCCACTGTTCCAGATGTTTACTGTTTCTCTGAATATCAGAATAGTTTGTTTCATGAGGACATCCTTCAAAGAGAGTTTGACCAAAATGCCATTGTGACGTGCTGCAACAGTGAGAAGTGATTTTTCTTTTCTCTGTTTCCTGGCCAAGCAAGGTATCCATTCATTATTTTCCCCAAAAAGAACATTCTTTTGTAGCATAAGCTTTTAAAGGCCTCTTTATCTTCATTAAACTGTCACACCAGCTGACAAACTTTTGTCACTGAACTCCAGCAGTGCTAGTATTAAATGAGTCCCTGTGACCTTCTCTGGTGTAAACAGCATTTGTACAGTACCTGAAACATAGTAGGTGATGTCTCAGCTGGCTACTCAAGTATGTCAGCTTGCAGCCAGCTACATATAATTTTCACACTCTTAAATTGACGGGGAAATCAGATGCAATTTTGGTGGAAGACTGGGTTTCCACACTGGTTATTTCCTTGCATTCCTAGAGCTAACACAGAAGATGTGTGCTGAAATCCACATTATGTCCAGCTTGTACAGCTCTGCCCTTATTTAAGTCCTCTTGGTCTTGAGTATTAACATCTAAGACCACGTGGTTATAACTCAGTCTGTGGCCTTTTCTGGGTTGATGAGCAGATCCAAATTTGTGGTCTGACTTTGGAAGGACACCTGAAATTAAAAGATAAAAAACCAGCAGAGGGCTAATGGAGAAAAGAAATTGTCTGTGCAGAAGTGTGAATGTGCCAGCACGTGCTACAGAAAATACCAAATCACCTGAGCACCATCATTTCCCAAAAAAGACTGCCCAGGTCCCACTCCAGAAGATGCTGAGTCTCCTCTTGCCCTACACACCTTGGAATACTCAGAGAGTGAGATTCAAACCTGCCTTGATCCTACAGATATTCTTAATGAGCTCCAATTCATAGGTGAGAAAATCTGCAACCACAATTACATTTTCTAAACAATACTTTAAAATTTTAGCATTACTTATATTAAAGGCTATTCCATTCATTGGTTAAAAGAAGTCAGCTTGTCCTTCAAATGCTGCAGAGCAATTCTGAAAGGTATTCTTTCAGGAATACTAAGATTTCTTTGTAAAAGTTGATTAGATTTGACTGGTAGAATTGCTACAGACTATGGAGAAACCAGTGGGGGAAAAAAATCACTTTTCATTGGCACTGTAGCCTATCTGCTGAGGTATTTTGCCAACATTTAAAGGTATGGTGACATTAAAACACTACAAACTGTACTGATTGTACCATGAGTTATATTACAACTCCAACGCTTTTGTTGCTATCATTTTTCAACATGAAACAGATTCCCTGCAAAACAAATAATGAAATTTGAATAGCAGAGATTTAATCATCCTTTCAGTCTTTCATATTTAAATAATCCTTCCATATGTGCTATAAATTGAACCCTTTTTCCTTGTTTATAAAATATATATTCCATCCAATAAGAGATACTAAATTAAAGCAAAATAAATTATCTCTACAGTGATCTTTAATCTGAACATCTGACATAAAAAAGATAGAAAGTTCTGGAAAAGTACTCAATAGAATTATTTATTTTAGCTCATCAAACAAGTTATTGATGTATTTTTCAAGATAGATGCTAGCTTTTTCTATCATTATTGTAGTAAATGGTAGAGTTTTTTGTTTATCATTAGGAAGAAGCATTTTGACTTCACTTTTCTGCTTCTTTCCCAACACAATGAAGTGCTAATCGTATTTGAATATTTACAGATCAACAGCAGATATTTCATAGTAAAAAACTGAGAGAGGGAGCACCTGGGTAAAATTGAAGGGCTGGAAAAAGGTTTAGGTGCAAAATGGAGTTAAGAAAAGAAAAAAAAAAATAGCTTATTATACTGATAATAGTAGCAGAAGTATTCAGACTGACATATATACAAAACATTTCCAATTCTGGATGCCAACACACTTATTTGCTGCATTGTATTCAGGGCATTACATGTGTTGTGTGACAAACAGGACTGGAATGATTATCACATCTTGTAGGTAAGGGGTCTCCTATGTGTACTTTTGCTTTTGTGAAAACACACACTGCTGCATAGTCTGAAGTTCAAGACCCCCTGATGCACCCTAAAACTCCTTCTCTTACTCTCATTATCTTGTGAGTAAGTCTGCCAACCATTTTCTCCAAGTCATCCCATCTGCCCAAAATCTACCACTGATCACCAGTTTAGCTTTCTCAGTTTAGGGGAAAAATAGAATTATTTTTCATTGCCTTCTGCCCAAGCCTCTGGCAGTCACATCAACAGTCCCATCTGTTCTTTTTTTCAGCTTAATCCCACCCAGATTTCTGATTCTAGGATTTGCAATTTAAAGGCAGGATATGTGATCTGCATAATCAATGGATTTACTCCATACAAAATACTTGCACAGTAGCTCACCTTCTTTCTCTTTTCCTCATACATGCACACACGTGTATGTGCACACATAAAAGCTTTAATTTTAAACACACTTTTCTTAAATAAAAAAACACTTAAACGTTGAAATATGTTCAGCCAATCACACCTTTGGCTTGATTAAGTATTGTTATCATGATGAATTTGGTTAAGAGCAGGGATGTCAGAAATGTTTAATCACCAGGCCTGGCAGCACATGCTGTAGATTTTCAGAGCTAGGCTGAAGGCAGAAAAATAAAATGTCTGTACATATGTCTTAAAATTGTCATCTTGAATCACATCTCATCGTTCTAATATTAAGAAGCACAGACAGTTGCTCCATCATTGTGGAAGTGGATTTTGCATTAAAGCTCTATTTTGCTGCTTTCTCTCACAAATGTAACTTAAGGAAGAAGAAGCAGATGAAAAAAAATCAAACCTGAGTTGTCCTGAAAATTTTGTAGGTTTTTCTAGGACCACAGCAGAATTTATTATCTGCAGAAAACAGAATCTGGTAGTGCTACAAACTAGGTTGATTAAGCAGACTCCTGAAAATCTAAATTATTTGCTTTTCTCACCAAAAAGAAAAAAAAAAAAACCAAAAAAAAACCAAAAAAAAAAAAAAAAAACCAAAAAAAAACAAAAAAAAAAAAAAAAAAAAAAAAAAAAAAAAAAAAAAAAAAAAAAAAAAAAAAAAAAAAAAAAAACAAAAAAAAAAAAAAAACAAAAAAAAAACCAATAAATAACATGGCACATAAAATACATATCACCTGAGTCTCTGGGTCAAAATTTAGGCATGGTGGTTCTATCACTATCAGCCTTTTCAGCAGTGTGAGATAACAGGCTGATGATAACTCAGCATAACTCTGAAACCTGATAAAGGTTTCAGTTTAGGTATAACTGATGTTGGATCTTTTGGCTGTTCCTTGGACTCACCAGCCACCAATACTTCATAATACAGCTCTTCAGGAAGAGAAAATTTCTGTTCACACCTACTGGGGTATATACCACACAAACAGAGTTAGTTTGACAGTATTCCTCCTTACAAACTGCTTGCTGCTGAATTCTGTGGGAGTCTGCATGAAAATGCCAAGGCTTTTTTTTTTTTTTTTAATATCTTGAATATTTTAATAAGTGGCTTAAAAATGAAGAAAAAAATAGGGAGAGTTTCATTCCTTATATGGACACTTTATAATTTTTTTTTTTTAAGTTTCACATCATTATGGCCTCTAAGTTTACTTCTACATACGTGGAATAAAAAAATGTATATAGAATCAGAGAATCATTGAATAGTCCGGGTTGGAAGAGACTTTCTACATATGCATAATAAACACCCTCTTAAGTGGTTTCCCTAAATTCAGCCAGTGAGATACAGAGTAAACTGTTGATGTGTTGATGGCAATCCTGAGTCCTTTCCCAACATTTTACCCATGTGGTTGGAAGAAAGCTATATTCCCACAAGATATGCTTGGAAAGCAGAAAATTGGATTACTACCTGTTGAATCAGATGCTTTTTCCTATTATGTATGTGGGATGTGCTCCTTTTCAGCACATTCTGTAGTTCTTTAGATAAGACTTTTTTGAGTTTGGAATATCACTGGTGCATTTCTACTCTTGGACACTCATCTAGCTCTTATGCAAAAGCTGAGGACCAACAAAGTTTCCCCTCCCAGACAAATCCTGGGTCACAGATAACGTGGAGATGTCACAAATCCCTCTGCCTGGAGATGCACTGGCTGCCCCACCTGAGAGCAAAGACTTCTCTTGAGTGTGAAGTCTGTTTAAGGCATAACATGTCCATATCTGAGGAGCTGAACACATACAAGAACATTTCCAAGGCAACACGAGCTCAGAAACAAAACTGCAATTTTGGATTATGATCCAGGTATTTCTATTAAATTATATTTCCATCAAATATTATGGGTTTAGATCACATTTCCTGTTTCAGTAAAAATAAGAACATTAAAATTTTGAACAGCCTAATTTTTCTTATAAATTGCATACTGCTGTAGCCATAACATCTGGCCCTACTTAAGAAATCTGTGTTTGATTTCCAGCTCCTATTTTAACTTGCTTTGAGATGCTGCCAAAAAAACCACCAAAAGAACCCCATAAAAATAAATAAACAGAAAAATACCCTACAAACAAAAAACAAAGGCCTATAAAACCAGGACAACTTGCACTGTTCTAATTTTCAAAACCTCTAAGGATTTACAAGAAAGAATGATTTAGAGAAGTGAGAGAGCACTGTCCTTTTTTATTTAATAAGAATGACTCTTAGATTTTACAGCTAGTTAAGGTACATTATAATTTAATTTCTCTTCTTTACAGAAGTTTCCAGTATATTCGCATTTAAATGGTCATAGAATTTCTCATCACTCCAAAAATTTGTTTTTTAAGTAATAATATAAAATAAACACCTTCTTCAACAAAACACAGACCTTCACCTACAGACCTTTTCTTATACTGGACTTTTACCAACAGAACTTTTCTTGCATTGCTCTGAAACCCCCCTGGCTGTTTGATAGACTATATAAATTTCCTTTGGGATTACCTCTCACAGTAATTCCTATTTCCATGCAACTCATTTATGAGATAAATTTAGGCACCTAAATTTGGATGGAATCAGTATATTAATGTATGGTCCTTCTCCATATTCAGTAGGTTTCTGAATGTCACCTCAGAAAATGGTGTTCTTGCTGGTGTACCTGTGACCAGTTCACTAAAAAAACACTTTTATTCAACAGGGTTGTGCTGCACTACAATTACTCTGATGTTTGTTTTCACCTTTTTTACTTCATTGTCACAGTGGAAAAAAGCCTTCAGGAAAGCATAAATTATTCTGACACCAGCTATATTACATGAAAGGCTTTTGTGTGTGAGAATTATGTTAATTTTGAATATATAAGATAAACCAGGAAATATTGTGCAGCAAATTGTGTTTAAATTAAAGCAAGCTGTCCTCAGACTGATGGGCTTATCTTGCACTGGGATGAGATGGTGGATCAGTACTAAACCAAAAAATAGTAAACCTGATTCAGACCAACTGGAAATTATCCAGAGAAGATGAAAGGGTTAAGGTGAGGGCCAGAAGAATTTCTTTCAAGATACTTATAACAACACTAAGAGTTAGAGAATCAAAAATAATAAAACTTTCTGGCTGGCATTCACAAAAATAGATGGGAAGCGATTCCCTCTCTGCCTCTGGGGCAGAGGAGGATCACTTGACAGAGGTTTGTAAACAAGACCAGTGTACATAGATCATGCAATACCATGAAGTATCTATTTCATCTACTTTTTCTGCTTCCCTTCTCTATTCTTGTCTAGAGGCAAAATGCATTTCATGAAACTGTGAGAAAGCACAGAAATTTTATTAAAAAGTAAGACAAGAAAATGAAAACCTTTTGAGAAACGAAAAGGGGGAAATAGCTGTTGCTGCAGAATGAATCCCAGACTGGTTACTCTTACAGGCATCTGCACATGTTTGGGGGCAATGGGAACATGAGGACCACTGCCATGCTCCTGTCACACTGCCACAATCAAGCAGTTTTATCAAGCAAGGGTCAGTCCTGCAGCCAATAAAACTGAAGAAGAGTGTGTGATATGTTTACAGGTCACAGCAAGAACACTTTCATTTACCAGGAAATGAAAACAGCGCTGTGCTGTGTCTTTGACAGAAATTGCCATTTCTTTTTAAGACTTGGTCCTTTGCCAAGATTTCATCTAAGTCCATCTTTCTTTTGGTCTGCAGAAGGAATTGTCACTGGTCCAAAACAACGTACTTAAAGTGTTATATGCCAAGTACCTCAAGTGGCCCAGTAAGCCAAAACATGCATTTAGAGCCCTGACTATTCACATAAGCAAGGCTATTTTTGCTAATTGGGAGGCTTACTTCATTAAAATAATGTCTGGATTTGTATTTGCATCTTCAAAAATTATTACATTTCCATTGCAGAATCAAATAGTCTAAATATCATTTGGGATTTTTTGCTTCCTTTATAAAAAATTCTGTGAGCAGCTATGGTGACAAACACAAGACCTCTACTGGGACTCCAGTCCTGCACAATAGGACACTCACTGTGGGCTCAGGGCTGGGATGGACATGGACATGGTTTAGAATCACTAAATCACATGGTTTCTTCACCAAATCCTGGTGAGGAAAGGCAGAACACCTCCACCAAGCTGAAGCGATGTTACCAACACACAAAGCTTCCTTCCCACTGGAAGTGGTTGAATTTACAAAGTCATATCAGCTCATTTAAGGGTTGGACCAAGGAGTTGTGTAGGTTTACTCCCCTTCAGCTTAGGTATCCTTCACCAGGATTCATCCCAGTGGATTTCAGCACCTAATCCACATCCTGCTCAGCAAAGGGGAACTCAGTTTCTCTGAACTGGGTGACAAGAAACTTTGGACACACACCTGATGATCTGAAAAGAGCTGGGAAAGAGCAAACATTTTCAAGCCTCAGGTTCCGTTTTCATCATCACTGTCATGCTGATCAGCATTCAATTATCTGCTGAAAGTGCTGAAAAGTTCCATAAACTTAATCAGGGAAAACTTTCAGCTGTGTATCTTCACAGCTGACAACAGATCAGTTTCACTATTGATCCAAGGAATCCCATGTACATAACAAATATTTATAACAAAAACACAGAAGTCAGTTTTAAAACACATCCAACTCTCTTCCAGAGAAATCAGGGGGCACTGAATTTAAAGAAATAAGATTAAATCAGATCCCTCTGACTATCAGAACAAGGAATACTTAGAATTGGCACCTTTATGCAGAAATAGATATCAAAATACATGTGAGAACTTAACTTGGGATTGTCAAGTTTTTTAATACTCTAAGTAAGTGTTAGAAATCTCAAAGTGTTTCCTCTGACAATAAACTGGGACTCTCGTAGCTGCAAGTTAATGACATTTTTTGTTTGTTTAAGCACTCTAAGTTCAATGGGAGGACAGCTCAGACAGCTCTCAGATGAGTTCTTGTCAAGTTTAATATTGTTTTGTTAAAGTTTCTCAGTTAATAGCTTATAGGAGCTGGTACCAAATCATTTTAAAGGGAGATTGTTTTACATTGCTGTAAACATTGAACATAACAGTTGTACTTTTTTTTTCCCCTTGATTATCTGCTTTGGTTGCTGTTTTTTCATTACAGCACTCATGTTGAGGAAAAGGTTTGTACTTCATGAAAACCCCACAGTAAGTCAAAAATATCTATATAATTTTCATGAATATTGTGTTTCTCTAAATTAAAGGTCTAAAAAATGTGTAGAAAATAAAGAGCAAAGGTAACATTCAGAAATTGCGTTTCCTGAGAGCTATTTTCTGCTGTATACTCATGCTATTTCTGTGGATGTGGAATGATCAAATACTCACTGCAAAGCCAGAATCTCAATGTTCCATGTGGTAAAAAGAGCTAACAACACACAAAGTCAACAACAACGGCAACAAAAGCAGAGTGTTTATCACTCTGATTATTCTTTTTTATACGATAGCATTTCAAAGTAATAGTCATCCTTGAAATCTAGGCATGGCTGTGAAACACCACTCCAGTCCAGTCTTGTCACTTTTGGAGGGGAGAAAAACACATAGGAACAAAGAGCTAGAGAAATTTATCAAAAATAGTGCAGACATGTCTCTTTTAAGGATTCTTGTTTGCTTTATGACTCATTCATATTTTGATACTTCTATAACTCTATTTTGAAAGTCATCAGCCTGCAACTACTTGCGTGGAATGAAAAGACAAAAGATAAAATCTGTGCAAATCTTCTAAAAATATCTTCAGTCTGTTTTATCTACAGTCCATCAATTTCAACTCAGATTAGGAAATATTTCCTTTGTTTGTTTGTTTGTTTTTTTGTATTAGATTTTTTAAAATAGTCTTCATGAAATGCATTATTAGATCTTTAATACACTTATAATTTTGCTGTTTGGGTTAAATCTCCTTTAGGTCACATATTCAGGCTACAACTGAAGAAATAAAATGCATGTTACAAAATTCATTGTGAGGGAAGACCATGGGTACCAAAAAGAGATGTGAAACAGGGGAACATGGAAATTCCTTCTCAGGATTACCATTTATCCATCTTACAGTAGGATCCCAGGTATGGAAATCAGACCAACTGTGTAATGCTCAGCCCTGGAAATTTGCCTCTTTCACACCCACTGCACTGAGGCATATGGTTCTTTATTCATCTGCAGTGAATTTTCATTGCCTTTGAATCTGGTGGTCCTGTCCCACATTATTCTCTTTCTGAGCATTAAGACACTTGCTGGCTTCAAGATATTGTTCCCACCAGGCATCATCATCCCATGTGTGTCTCATAAAACAAAGACAGAGGTCAGAACGTGCAATTCCTTATTCCTAATGTCTCTATCTGTTTGTTGCCTGTTTTGTCTTGTCCTCATTTTAACCATTGTCATGATCAGATGAGCCAGTCATTTGTGTCATGGCTCAGCAGTATAGGCATGAGGGCTAATGGCACTGCCAGACATTTTTGGATAATCTGAACCCCATATATTCCATCCCTCTCCAGCCACAGAGGTCACAAAGGATTACAAGGCAGTGAAGCACAGCAGTCCTTTCCAATACTGGTTGTTGTTGGTCAAGCTAAGCTTTTCCAAATCCCCTGGTATTATATCCCTTCAAATAGTTTCTGAAATGTCTTCTAACTTCTCATTTTTCTGAAGTGAAGAGATACACCCCCTTCTTTTAACCCCTCTCTTCCCTACATTCTCTGCATTTCATCTTCTGCCCTCACAACCTATCCCATCTCCTTGCAATTCCATAAGCTTTTAAAGCCAAGTCATAGTGAATCTCATTTGACCACTTTTTGCACCATGAGGTCACAACTGTTAGAAAGATATTTCTAAAACACCAAAAAACTTTACTTTTTGCCTTCCAAAAAACTTTACAGACTACTGCTCCAAAGCAGAAAGCAAAAATGTAGGATGTTTAATTATAACTTGCAATGTCACCAGTATTTTGAATATAGAATTAAACCACATAAGACTATCACAAAAGGGAAATAAAAGTTTCAAATCTTACAAATGAGCAAATTTCTAATAAACTCCATGTCAGACTTTGTGCTTCAAGGCAATGAATTCTTAAAAAAAGAATGAAAAAAAGCCAAAGATAGAAAAATATTCCTACCAATGCCTGGCTAAATAAAACAGAAAGAGAACCCAGGTCTCTGGTATGCTTTGGATAGGAATGCTTCCTAGATTTCTGTACCTACACTAATTTTCTGGGTTCCTTATGTGAGCCCTTGAGAAACCATTCCCTACCTAACATGTGGGACCAAAACTAGGACTTACCCTTTTAAGGAGACAGTCTCACCATATCCTAAAAAAAAGACTTAGATGATTAGTTTAAGTAGATTACTTCTACTTATTCATCTCTGTGCTGAAAATTAAGTGAGATGAATTACTGCTTATAACAGCTGTTAAGAATTCATAAGAGTGCATTAAAGCTGGTGGTTTCCTAATCTGCTTGAAAGGATCCTTTTGCTTGTTCCTCATGGCATTCATTAGGGCCACAGCCACAGTTTTAGAATCCAAATTACTGGTCATTACTTGCAAGAAAACCAGTTGCTACTTAGAAGGTACCATTGCTCTGTAGCTTTGGAAGAGAGGATGAGCAGTGATCTGGGCTAGGAGTGCCCTCTGTGTTAGGATTAGGAGCAAAGGAATTCTTCCAACAGAGTCAGTCTGTAGAACACATGCCTTAAGGGGGTTCTCCTTGAACATTAAATTGTTTTTTAGACATTTCCTTTTTGTTATTTCTATTCCACTTTTACTGGCACAGTTTTTGTAAAGCAATAAGAAATGAGCTATTCTCTTCCTGAAATGTCTGTTGTCAACATAATCAGTGTGGGTTGGATCAATAAATTCAGTTCTTTGCTGGTATATTCAGTGTGGTTCGAGGTGGTCAGGATGGTGCTGACCGTTGGGAAGCTGTAGGAGATCAGCAAGAAGGAAGCAGGAAGGATTCTGCTCCAGCTGGATCACTGAGCTCTTTCTTGCCAACATTTTCACCTACAGCTGACAGAGACATTGGGGATATTTATAAACCTACCTGGCAAGTAAACTCTATATAAAAAAAACAAGAACAACAACGACTACTCCTGTAGATTAGAGAAAATATAATTTAGGAGTCTCAGGGGTTTGACAAGTTTCTTGCTGAGAAAAAAGAACTCAATGTGTCACAAAACCCTTTTGCCAAGAGTTGCTTGACACACCATGCTATTTTCCTGTGAATTATATGTTGTCATTTAAACATAAGAGCATAAACCTACTGACTAACTACAAAGCTCTTAAATTTTTTTTGCATACAAAAAACTTTATTCTTTCCTCATAAATCGTCTCAAATTAAGGAAAAAATAAACTTAGTGTATTAGAATTAGGAAAAAAAAAGACAGGGAAAAAAAGAGTACATAGTTGTATCTTCCCTGCAGCTTCTAGAGTCCTCTGTGCTTTCAGCTAGTGCCAGATAGAATATGACAAGATAATTTTCCAAGAAAAAAGCAAAGCCAATAAAAAAGAATTAAATGCAAAATTTAAAATTTTGCTAGAAGCTATGTTTGATAATAAATCAATATATGTTGGCATTTTCATCATAGCTTGCACATTAACTGACTATAAAAAGTAAGGACTAAGCTACAGCTGAATTAAATTAAGTAGAGATTTGCACAAGTGTTGCAGCAATAGATTGAAGCAGCAATAATTAGTTTAAATTAATTAAATATATATACAAGTGATTTTCACATCTTGCATTCTACAAAAATTCTAAAAAATTGCATTCACTTATTATATTTAATAATATATATAATAATTTTTCTGTGCAAATACTCTTGTAAGTATAAAAATATTTAAATTAATTTTATTCCTTAGTGTAATACTTTAAATATTCAGCATCCTGTTAATATGAAATTAATACCTCACCACATTCTAAAACCAACTACATTATCAGAGTTATAAAATTCTTACAGTAACAATTAAAAAAATAGGAAGAATAGTTGACTACATGTTTGTTCTTTTTCATCTTCTTTGGGAAATAACATGCAGAGTTGGTCAGATATTTTGTTTTCCCTGAACAGATTCATCACTGGCCTTACAGGCGAGTAAAATCATCAAAAACTATTGCAGCTAAATGCTATGATGAGTTAATATTTTCACCAAAAAAAAAGACTCTTCAGAACTTCTTAAATCTTTCGGAAAAACATTTTAAAATGACAGTGTTTAGATTATTTATTCATTATTTGCAGTTCAGTAAACCATTCTGGAAACAAAAATCTTTTCTTTTTATACTTACTTGAATCAAGTCTAATTCAGCATATTTTGAAATAGGAAGGTTTTTTTGACTAATAAGCATTCTGTGCTGATAGACAAAGACAAAACAGAATCACATCAGTACAATAAGTCATAAGGACAACTCCTCTGAAGTCTGATATCCAATTGAGCAGTCAAGTACACAAAAAAGTGCTTACAGAGTCAATCCTTAATGATATGCTGAAGCAAAACAGTATTTCACTGTTTTCTGAAACCTGAGACAAGCAACTAGCTATTTAAAATTGCCATGACTGAGAGATCATGGTACGCAGAAGTGTTATGAATGGTTCTGAATAAACAATGAATTTAGGATTTCTGGAATTAACAAAGTAAGCTTGGCAATTTAGATTGACAGAAAGAAACATCATTTAGAGAGATAGTGCAGAGGCAGAGTCCTCAAAGGTGATATTTACAAAACTATGGGAGAGGAATGCAATCACTCTTTGTCTTTTCACAGTTCATTTCAGATACATTTATGTGCATTAGTAACAAAATATTGTAAGAAAATGATGTGTCTATTCCCTTCAAAAAGCGTAACTAATCATCCCTGAAAACTACTTTTTCTTCAGAGAGCTTAAGCCAGAGGAACTAACAAATACTTTCTGTTATAAGCACCTTAACTTCATTTTATTTTATAGTTGTAACCCACTTTAGATTCTTTAAATAACTGTCTCACTAAGAAGCATGAATGTAGTTATATTGGCATCCTCATTAGAAGCCTATCATTTCTGGTTTGTGGGTGGGGATTTTTTTTGTGGTTTNTTTTTTTTTTTTTTTTTTTTTTGGTTTTTTTTTTTTTTTTTTCTTCTCTATAATGGCATTGTTCAACAGTTAAACGAGCTCTATTTGCCTGGGAACTGTATTTTGCAGCAGCATCTTTGGCAGGTTTTGGGGTAGACTCATTTTCTTTAATTTGTCTGGTGGATTAAAGTTGGTTGTTTTTTTTTTTTCCTCAATCCTTGCTTACATAGCACAAGCAAAATTTAATCAATATATAAATGCAATTTGCTCCTAGAAGCAGTTTTATAAGAAAATATATACGAACTAAACATTCCTTTTTGCTCATATGCCTCACACTATAGTGATGTCTTTCTTGATATCAGATGGCAGTGGAAATAAACCCAGAATTAACTCCCTTTTTCACTCCCACACAGAGTGCTTATCCACTAACTGAATGATTAATTGCAATTTCACACTTTTGTCTGTGGACATTCTTCATAGCACAGGGAACAATTGATATTATTGTATTTCTCCTTTCAACATTCTCAAATGCACTTTTTTTCTCAAACAAAAGAGAAATGTATGAAAGATAAAAAAAGACCCCAAACAAAACAAGCAAACAAAAAAACCCAAACCCAAATCCAAACCAATAAACAAAAAAAACAAGCAGCCAAGCAAAAGGAAAGAAAAAACCCTCACAGGGTTAAATGATCCTCACAGGGTTAAACAATGGTTCTACACTTTTTACCTGACTTAGGTAAGTCAAGCAAAGACTTGGTGTTCTCCACTTGCTTGCAGTGCTTGGAAAGAGCTGTGGTGGCAGCCTTGTAGTGCCTGTTTGTGCAATATCTGAGACCTGTTGGGGAAACTACAAAGGAAGTTTATTGAATTTTAATGTTGAACTAATGTTACATTTGTAACTGGGCTGCATTAGAGGGGTGACTGCGAGTTGAGAGGAGAGAGTAAAAAATGGCTTCCCCCTTTTACCTAGGAGTTCAAATGTTCATCCTGTCCTTTCTGTGAACCCGCTATTTACGGCAAACTCTTTTAACCTATATATAATTCATGAAGAAATCCGTACAGAATAACATTACAGACAGATGACTGTGACAGATTTTTTGACTCAAGAAAGCTTCACATTTCCTTCGTGCCTGTTATCCGATGTAGAAAGCCTATGTCACAGTCAACCCAAAGTGGATTTCTCAAAGAAATCAAGTATAAGTAAATCACTTCAAACGTGAATTGAAAAATTATTTTGCATTGAGTAACATGCAATTTCAATGTAAAAACACATAACTCTCACCCAACTCTGCAGGTTTTGTTACAGTACAACTGGCGCTTGCTGCAGTTGCCCTTGGGTACTCTGTGACAACATTGACTGAACAGCACAGCATCAAACAATTCAAAGACTCACAGCTAAAAATTTTAAACTGTTTCCTTCACTTAAATTTCAATATTTTAATTCTCTTCTTCTTTTGAGAATCATGGAAGGGATAAAAGATATCTGTTCACATTCATTAAATACTAGACTTTACTGATCGTGGCAGCAAAATTCACCCATGTTTTCTACTTTTTATCTCCCCTCTGTGCAAGTCAACACCTTGCTTAATAACATATGAATAGTGCACATTTTATATCACATCTAATATGAAACACAGTTGAACTGATCCCAGACGTAGCCCCCAGTATTGTTTCATTACCACATACTTCATCTATTTTTCAGCCAGTATGGTAGTGTTCATCCCCATACAAAATTGAATTAGCTGTCTTAATAAAGGAACAGCAAAGAAGAATTATTATTACTAATAGTGCAGCTAATCATCTGAGGAGGAGCTATTCTCAGTGTAAATAAATTAGAAGTTTAAAAATAATGAGTTCAGCTAATGGATTTTATCTCTGTCAATTAATAGTATTCTAGAAAAGTCTGTAATAAAGAAAAAATATATTTACTTATATGCTATATAAATATCCCTATGTATTATAAAAATACCCCAGGGAAACAAGTTGCTGGTAATCAAGGCAAACATATAATTTATTTATGCATTGCAAGACTTTTAAAACACAAATATCTGCATAAGAAATTTAAGTGACAACCTCTTACCTTGTCATCAAGTCACAACTCCCTTACATGGCACAGGTTTTAGCCCAACTTCTGGAAGCTCTTATCCAAAGGCAGAGTTTTATTACTTTGATATTTTATTATCATTAAAATTGAATGGATATCGTTTTTCTCTCTCTCTTTCACTCTCTGCATCTTATTAGCTATCACATATTAAATATTATACAATATGTTACCAGATGTCTATGGTTATATACTTTTCAATAAAACTTATGCCTAGTTTATTAATTTTTGCAATTTCTTTTTTTTTTTTTAGTAATTCTGCACAAATTAAGTAGACAAAGTTCATAAACAGAAGTAATGTTCCTTGTTTCCCTGTTGGAAGATGTGTTTTAGTATTTTGTTTACAATATCAACTGCAAAGCTCATAATAGCAAAAAAATTAATAGTTCACTGTCGGTTTTATATGCTGATATTTAATTAAATAGTGTATAGCTTTGAGTGCACATTATATGTTCTACATGCATTACTCATATTAATGACCATCACTTGATAGGCATCCAGGGGAGTCATTTTACAGGAATTATCAGTTAAATAAATAAAGACCCATCTTTGTAGCCTTCATGCATGTGCATTAAGATAATGCAGTTGATAAAGGAGTGAAAATAGGCAAATAATAATCACCAGAGCTGGAAGCACCCAAAGAAGTTTCTCTAGTAATCCAACTTCCAAAAAAGCTAGAAGGGAAGTTATGAATATAATGAAAAGTAAAGAACTGTCAGAGCAAGGCCAAAACGTCTTTGTGTGCATCAGGTGCTCAGCCAAGCTGAGAACCATCCTATTTTTGAGAATACGTTAAAGATTAAGAAGAGGGTAAAACATAGACAACAAAAAAGCAAATGCCTTTTTATATGACCCATATTACCTTAAAAAAAAAACCCAGAAGCCACTAAAGTCCATCTTTAAATTAACCTTCATGAAGGAGGCTTAGAGCACCCCTACATTTAACTGTGTCTGCCACTGCTGATGTGTCAGGTACATACCTGATGTTGCTTCAAACACCTTCCACTGTAATTTCATTGGTTGCTTCCCCTCAAGCAATTCTCTGAGGCATTCACAAAACTGTTTTATTAATACTTGTATGTCTGCCAGAGATGTTCAATGGAAGGACATATACACATTTTAGAGAAAACAAATCTACGCTTTTCCATTAGTCAGAAGGCACTGAATAAATGAAGATTCATAGATTTTGGTTCTAAACCCAAATGTGATAGCCATCTGTTCTTACTTGTTGTATGATCCATGGCACAGAATTTCCCATTATGATTCCTGCATTGTGTGGATGAGCTAAATATAATTTAGTTTAATCTGCTAAAGTAATTAATATAACAATAGTTGTGTACATCAGGAATAGAAAGAGGCTTCACAAGCATTATCTTAATGAACGCACTAAATGTTGTATTTAATATTTGGATGATGATGAAAAATGGAATTGATAGACTCTTTAAAATAAATTTTGTCATTTTGATTATAGTATTGCATTACAAAAACACTCTCACCGTTTTGTTTTTTAAAAGCATATGAATTACTAGATAATAAGTATAACAAATTGTAGTGCTAGGTAAAAAGCTACAGACTTGATTTTTTTACTGTTTGTGTTTTTGTTTTGTTTTGTTGAGGTTTTATTTGCTGAGAAATTTGAAATCATTAAAGGAATATGAGGTTTTGAGAGAAGAACTAATCTCAAAGCTGATTCTCAGTTCTTGTTTAAAGAGATAAGGTATAAGCTGTTTTGTTAAAAATATTCTGCAAAAAAAAAAAAAAGCTGAACAAAATTAGCCAAACACAGCTGAAGATAATTTTCATCTTTTTTTTTTTCCATAAAATATGTTAGCTAGAATGAAAATCTTGTGCAAGGAAACATTTGTTTTGTCAAAAATTATTTCCTTTTAAAAATATTTTTACCTTATTTCTTAAAGGATATAAACCATTTAAAATCAAGCTGTAAAGAAAAAATAAGCACACTACAAACAGGTTACTTGAATACTAAGTTGCTCTTCATATCTCATTATTTGAAGCTGCTTTGAAAAGGATTAGCAGCTCCTCACATCTTACAGACTGCAGAATCAATTGAGTCACTTAGGAAGAAGAGGTATTTCCATACCCCAGCTTTAAACCAGTGTTCAGATTCCACTTCCCTGAGTACATTAAAAATGTACAGACAGATAGCTAAGCAGATAACAGCAGGTGAACTTCTGCCCCCATTACAGTCAATGGGAGGTCTGTCATAATATCAAAGGCGCCAGGATTTCACCCTCTAACTCTTCTTTCTCATCCATCAGAAAAGCACTTTCACCCACCAAACTTAATGACAAAGCAACTAAAAGTTTTGAACAATTTTGAAGTCCCCACTGCAAACTTAAATTTCACATTTGTTTGAGAGGCATTGGCAGCTTTCAAAGTGTGGATTATCAGTCAGCCTCCTGCAGTTGACAAAGCAAATCAGAGCAAGTAAATTTGAATGTGTGAATAAAATACATGTTAAAAAAATGTAGTAACAACTACTAAGATGCCAAGAAAATTTCTGTATTTAAATTAGACATCTGTGCCCTATTTTTAAATATTCATCATTGTAAGTGATTCAGCATGTTCCCCACTCCTGTCAGAGTACACATATTTTAAAAACCTTTTAGCTTTAACACCTTCATTGCCAAATGAGTCCATTACTAGAAAATTTTCTACCCTTAAACTTATTCACATCTACAGATTTCAGAACAAGCTCAACTGAGACAGCATAAGCTGCAAAGAATACTTGCTTTTCAGAACTTGTGTAAGAAAATAAACACAACTATTAAAATGAAATATAAAAGCTAAATTATTCAGACATATGACTAATATTTACAGACTGACTGTGCTTAACCATATATTTCTGATTCATAGCCATCACCTAAAATGGGAGCGTAATTGGGTTGAAAAAAGGAACAAAGCATTCCTGAAGAGAGCACAAAAATTTAAAATCTAAGAGAGTATGATCCTGAAAACATAGAGGTGATAGGAGAAAAAATGTGAGCCATTTATTTCAGAGCACTCATACCAAGGTACACTTTAAATAAATGGATAGGTGGGTAAAAGTCTGGATGACATTCATTGTCCTGATTTGTGTGAGAGGTTACATGAGGTGATAACAATGGTTCTTTCTGGCCTTGCAATCCATTAAATTATGTATTATCTGAAATGAAGGGGGAAAATGACTGTATTACAATAAGTTTGATGAATATCCCAACCCAAAACCTAACCCAAAGTTGACACACATTACAGTGCAGGACCCAAATGCCTGTGGGTTAATTAAACTGGCTGTCAAAGAATGATGAAATGACTTGGGATATGGAACAAATTACATCCAGTACTCTCAAAGTTCATGAAAAGCCAATAAAGAACAGAACCAAATTCGATTCAAAAATTGTTATACCTGGTACATAGAAAAGGGTATGATCACAAGTTGAACTAGTGCCTGAAAATGAACTAGTGAGGGAATCGGCAAGAACTCCCCTCATGAAGCCACAATAGCAGGAAATATCTGTTTTCAACAGGAGCTGGTTGCAAAACTGTAAACAATGGAACATATTGGGGAAATGTGGGAGGATGCACCTGCCAAAGAAAGATCAGCAAACACACTTTATGAATGTGTCACAAGTGTCTAGCAAGGAATCTTCACATCCTGCTGACAATACTCTTCAGATATATCACATACTAATAGGTCTGAAATGATAGCTTCTGGTAAAATATCAAGTGGTTCTGATGCTTCCCACCATCTGGGACTGACAACGTTCTGCATTGAACCTCAAGCAGTGGTAGACAAAGACATCAGGAGGCATCTATCCACTGGAAACTTTTGTTCTGAAAGAAGATGAGGAGAAAGTGAAAATTAAAATATTAAGATGAGAGATACATACTCTGATAGACAGATTTCACTACAAAACTCTGATTAAACACACCAGTGAATTTATGGATTTGCTTTTTGTTGATTTGAAGAAGGGGAACGGTGTTTGTTTTGTACACATTTTGGGAAAAATACCCATTGAATGTTTATATTTTCTTAGATTGACTTTGTTGTTTCACAAATAGCTATTGTTTATCTCCCTGAAGATTCCTAGAGTTTGTGTAAATCACTGAAGATAGGCAATTAAAGAGGGTAATTGTACTGCTGAAAACAATAATTAAACTTTTACTTGTTCCCTAATTTTGTCTAGTTTGGATTCCTTCATTATTTTACCACAGGTAAAAGATTAGTCTAGCTGTGAATTGCAGGAAATTTTTTAATGTCCACTTAATAAGACATATTCTTTTTTGTTAGCTTCTTGATTTGAAGTCATATGATTTCCATATCTCATCATTAAAGTCTCATAATTTATATAGGAAGAAAAAAAAAAAGGAAACTGTCCCAAGGTTCTCAACAATTTGACAATGAACATGATTAACTTTGGTCAGTATGTGAAATACTTAAGAAAATGGTGCCAGGAGCAGGCCAGGGAAAGATGAAGTGCTCCATGAGTTACAGCTTTAGCACTTAATATGTATATCACAAGTCACAGAGCAGACATGTTGAGTAAAAACATTTTATAACACCAACTAGCAGAGACAAAGAGACTATTTCTCTACAAATGAGCCTACCCTGAAAGAATAGTCTCTGTAAATAAATATTTTAAAACTGTATGTTTTCTTGTGAAGCATACTACATATTCAAGCTTAAAGCACAGTATTTTTCTTTTTGGAGCACTATTTTTCAGGATAGTCTTCAAGTTTACAATGGATTGATAGAAGCTACACCAGGTTATAGGGACTAATTTGCATTTATTCATGTTTACAAAACTTTAAACATGCCTATCCATAGTTATCTTAACTGCCCGACCTGCAGCATGAATCCTTAATGGATTTATCTAAGGGGTACAAATTCAGGAAACCAAAATTTCTTTCAAAAGAAATGTGGCAGCAGGAAAGATCATATGGTTTTATAACCTATTTTTGTTGCTTTTTTGCTCAAAGACCTTCTCATCAGAACTAGAACTCTGTTGGCCAAGTCTATAAAATAACACTTGAAAATAAAGAGTCATGATAAACAGTATAACCTCAAAAGGGTTTATGAGTAATAGGAATGATGAGTGTATCTCCTTGGTTTTATCTCTTCTTTTCTTATAGTGTATGTTTTATTTACTTTTTGATGTTAGAGATTGCTGGTTCAGCACCTCTATTCCATGTATCTCTATACAGCTCTTTGCACTTACAAGTAAACCCTTAGTCAACAATAAAACCCTATGTGAACTGAGAATGTTTACTGATAAAAGTCTGTATTTTTTTACCAGTCCAGGAATTAATTTGGGGAAATGATAAAAAATTAATTGAAACAAGAATATGATTTCATTGCACTGCACAGTGAGAAGAGAATTTAGTGTGATAGTTTAAAGTTGCAGATGGAAGACCTTGTGAAAGGCTGATATTGAGATACTGGGGAGTCTGAGCTAATTATCCTCACTCTACAAATCTCAAATGTACCATTTCTAGATCCACTCCATTATTTGTTTGTTTTTCTGATATTCTACTTCTCATTTAGCAGCTTTATATAAACCTCAAGATGAACTTCCCAATTAAGTTAAAATATATCAATTTGTATTATTTACAGGAGGAAGTTTTAACTGGATGGACTTAGATGCATGTAACTGAGAAAAAATACTTTTCAAACTCTAATTATCTTACAAACACATTGTTTCAGGTATCATGAAGAACTGATCTGTGTCATGGTGAAGTAAAGACTGAAAAATGAAAAAATGTCTTTCATCAAGCTGATCTCATTTTCCTTACACAGATTTATAGAGATGTACACTTTAAAACTTGCCTATTCTGAAATGCTCCAAATAAACAGTTTGTACCTCTAAATAGTGCTTCCTTTTTAATGTAGCAAGCACTTTGCTAAACAAGAGTTTTACATTCCAAACACTCCAGCTTCTAATTTTGTGACTGAAAAGTTCTTCTAAAGTCCAGGCACGGTCTCAGTGCCCATTGGATAGGCTGGATCCAAGATCCTGGAATGCCAAAGGTGACAGGCTCCGATGTGACACACAGCCCTTGTAAATTTGCTCTTGAACCCCCAATTTCCTTCTTCCTTCAAATGTTTCAGCAGTGTCACTGCATGTTTGTGTCTGTTCATCTGGCAGGCTAAGAACTTTAGTGAACTTCCAAAGTGCAGTAGAAAGATTTTTGAGCAGTTACATTCTGAACCTGATTTAAAGATAATTCCCTGAGTCTTATAACCATATGATTAAAATCACTGTTTGAGAATGAAGCTTAAAGAAACATTCTCTTTTTTTCTAAGGTAGACAAGGATCTGCCATTCATAGTCATATTGAAACAGTGAGAGTATAAACCTCACTGTGAAAGTTTCTGATTCTCTTTGCTCTCAGTAAAACCACTGATCAAATACATAAAGGCTTGTTTTAGACAAATCTTCAAAAATTTAGAAAACACTCAATGGACAAAAGAAGAATGGACTGTCACAGCAGCCTTCCTTAGTTCACCCATGGAGAACTTGCAGCCAAGTTTTCCTCTTTCTCATTCTTAATGCCAAAAATATCAGTTACACTTATAGCATTCACACAGCTTTAAACATCTTGGCACAATAGGGTATTCTAATATTTTCTTCCATTATAGATGAAATTATCTTCACAGCAAAACAGTTTAAACTTTCAAAATCCATCTTATACCTGCTCAGCTTTGTCACACTAGCATTGAATTAGAAGGTGAAAACACAGCTAACAGGGTGTGCTGTGGAATACCCACAGGTCTTGTGGTTAGACTTACTCTAGTCCATAATATTTTGGAGTTGGTTTCAAGACTCTTACCCTCTTTTCCTCCAGGTTGTTTTTTTTTTCCTGAAATGATCAAAAGAGCACAGGTAAATGTACATTAGTGCACCCCATTCCATCTGTCTCCTTTTAATTAAATCAGGAGCTCTGGAGTAGGGCAAAAGCAGCATGCTGCAGCCCACAGCCTGAGGAACAAAAGAAGTGACTTGTACAGTATGGAGGGAGCCTAATGGGTGAAAGCATTCCTGCATGTAGCAATCTGTGCTCCCTACAATGTTACTCATCATTCTGTCCAACTTCAATAATATTCTTAGCATGAAATGTCTAAGATTAATGAGGCATTTATTCTCCGATAAGAAGCTGTCATAAAGAATACATTTTCCATCAACATTTTTGCAGTTAAATTAATATTACCAACGTTTTGCAAATGCAGGATTCAGCAGTGGTTTATAGCAGATGAAGTGAAGCTGGTTCATCGAGCAGGTTTATATCTTGGGGTGGGTCATTTTCTCTGCTGATGAGCAGACAGTGTTGCTAGTGAGCACACCCTTGAATTTCCAAATTGCTGCCACAGGCAGCAAAACTGCTTGGAGCTGTTAGAGGTCAGATACAGGCCTGGGTATATCCATGGTCTGACCCAGTGTAGTTGGAGTTTCTTAATATTAAATGGGTAAAGGACCTCTAACGTTTGTCATCTTTATCTTGCTATGTGGTTGATCTTGATCCCACTTTCCCTGATTTTCCATTGTAGAAGTAGCAAAAAAAATCCTCTAAAGGTAATCCTCTAAAAATCCCCTGTTATCAAAGCTTAAGCACTGACAGGGCAACAGTTGGTCAAGTTCCTTTCTTTGTAAGTTGTAGAGTATCATAATCTGAGCTGCATGTTTAAAATAAGGGTAAGTGATGTGTCTTCCAGGCAAATGACTCATACAGAGTCTTGGTTACATTTTTTTTGCATAATCACTTTTTCACAAACTCTTTCAGAAGAAGTAGGTAGCTAAGATGTATTGGTCAGAACTTAATGTTTACTTCTCAATTGATTAAAAGATCACAAAACAGTCAGACTCTGAATGAATTAACCAAATTCATCCACATCTGATTTGGTCATCCTTGAGAGTGTCTACTAACAAAATCTTAAATTCTCCTTGCTACTTCCAACAGATGTCCTGTGAAAATCCTGAAACTGACTTCATAGACTCCACCTCCATTAAATCTATTCCTGTTTAACAGATTCCTTGATTTTAAGTGGATTTACTTTTTTTTTTTTCCCCTGTTAGATATTCTCTTATTCCCTGATGATACATTTCCTTCTTTCTACTCTAATATGTAGGGAAGTTATGCCCACAAGAAGTGGAAGATTGCAAGTAATAAAAATAGGAAAAAACAAAAAAGTAGATGGCCAAACAAATCACTCTTTTTCCTTGATTGGAACAGACAAGTGCATCCAAGAGATGCTAGAGAGATATTTGTGGCAAAGCAGTGTGAAGCCTATCTTCAGTCATGTATTTATTCCAGATGATCTGAAGCCACTGAATGTATCATTCCCCTATAACATTTGAAGGCATGTTAGTTTTGACCACGATATATGATAATCTGCTTTTTATAGGAATTATATTTTGAATGATTCCAGGGTCAGCAACTTATCTCTAATTCATACCTTGCTGTGTTTGGATGCATCAAACATTCACAATTAAGAACATAGCCACAGTGGACACTGTACCATTCTTCTCTAGCACACACCAACAGTGCCAGAAAAAAGGCAACAAACTTCTAAATCTGTGTTGAAAGTATTAAGCTTTTACTTAACCTAAGGCAAATGTCATTGCTGCAATTCATTGTGTTAATTGTCAACAGCAAAAGGTCTCTCGGGTCAACAAATTTAGAGCATTGCTTTTTATCAGTGTATTTCAATACCTTTTCTTGAAATGTCAATTCTAACTAAGCATATCTTTCAGCAAATCTAAACTTTCTTCTATGGTGTATCAGCTCTCTTTCATAAAACATACCTTTCAAGTCCCCTACATAAACTTTACTAAAAATAAACTTGGAGCCATTTTGCTTATCAGAAGAAATTATTTAATAAATTTTAAAAAAAGTTAATTTAAGAACTATATAGGTAAAGATAAAGCTTCAAATAACATAGAATTAAATACAATCTCAGAAAAAACAGTCAAAACACACACACAGAGAACAAGCATACAACTGCATAACAAGAGCCATATTTTTCATGTCTGCCTCATTTTTCATGTCAAACATGCCTTAGAGAGCTCAAACATTTAGTCATTCTCTCCAAGTTGTATTCTTTGACAGTTTTAGATACTATCAGAAGCCAAAAATTATGTTTCTTTTCATCTTAAAGTTGGAAGCTGATAGTTTTATTAATCAAGATGTCTTTTATTTTTGAGTTAGGATGTAGTTAACATAAATTGTGAACCTTTCTGTTGTTTTATTTACATACAGAGGGATGGGGGAATGAAGCAGAGACACACCTGACTACGATCACACAGGTGACATGAGACAGAGACACAAATCAGATCCATTCCCCTTCATTCCCAGGCTACAATTGCAGGACCAGCACTCCATCCTTATATGCTGTTTGATACAGCCTCCTCTGATTGTTAAATTCAGATCCCAATCCATCTCCTGATACAATTGGAGATTAATTCTAGAAAAAGACTGCAACTTTTTTTTTTTCTTAGTATTTGCATTATCTTCAACAATTCTGACAGAATAAATAATATGCATTTCCAATTTATGGTGTGGATGCACCAGTGATTACCATTGGCATATCTCTAAGGAAAACTCTCGTTACAAAAATGCAAGAACAAAGACACTTTCAAAGCTTGAATATCTAGAGCACATTTAAAGGAAGAAATGAGCTGTGAGCAATGTCTTTGCTTTCCCTGTGGAATTTTCAAGTACTTGAATTTGATGGGGCAAAATCAAGTGAGACTGTTTCAGCGATAAAAACAAACATTTACAGATTGACATTTACATAGTCACCAATTTATAAAATGCTACTCTCATTGTGATTTGTCATGTATCACTCACACCACCTTTCCCCTAAAAAAGAGAGCCATGCTGAGGAGTATCACAAGTTCACTTCAAGGTGAAAGTACCTTTTGCAGCAGTAAAATTAAACCAGTCAGAAGGAGAAATTACCATATTTTTTGTTGCTTTTGTGGGTTTGTTTGTTTTCTTTATTCTGGAAGGCAAAACAGTCTGAAAGTAGCAAAGCAGTAACCTATTCTGAAGAAAAATTTTTAATAGATTAAAAATCTATCACATGAAACAATTCCTTGTCTTGGTCTCTCAGCAAGTTCTCTGTTACATTGGTTTCATATGGACAAATAATTCAGAGCTAAAAGGGCACCTTATGTCTTCTCCCACCCCCAGACATGTGGAAGCAGAACAGTGGATGTGGCAGCAATCACGGGAAATGGCTGGTCAGCAGAAAATCACACAAGTGTTTATTCACATTGTGAGACAGCTCATTAACAGAGGACAAAGCAGGACTGATGCTGCTGCAAATACAAGGTCACTGCTTGGGTGGAACCAAGAGCACATTCCCAGACACTGTCCCTCCTGTCCACTGAAGGAAAGACAGTGTGCACAGCCTTGAGTTTACATTCTTAGGCAGCAGTCTGGAGTCTAAAAGTCTATCCTAAAAGCTCAAATTCTTTCACTTATCTCAAAAATAGACAAAGTTTATTCTGCAATCCAAACAAATGGCATGTAACGTTCTGGGATACTAGAAGAGCAAATGCATACATTGCTACTGCTGAATTTACTGATAATTTGCCACTGAGTGGCATTTAATGCACAATATTTTAAGTGAGAAAGGAATTTAAATTTTGATATGGCAGAATACAGTATCTTTGTATACATATTTTTAGTGAATGAAATGCAACCTATGCCGTCTTCTCTTAATAAAACTAAATCCAAGATATCTGGCTGATAGATTTTCAAGGCTTGAGCTTGTGAATGAGGCAGGGCCAAGAAAAAAGTAATTTGAAATTTTAAAATACACAATTTATAAAGACATTACTGAATCCAGATAATGCAAAATAGACTAAAAAACTAAATGAGAATGAAAACTTTGGTAGTGAAATGCATATTTCAAGTTTACATATTGTTTTACCTTTCCTTCTATCTTAGCTTTCGCTGCAAAATCTGTTCTGATGACATTGTTGCAAACATGACCCATCCTTTCAGCCCTCACCATTAGGCACTGTTCCAGCTAATTAGGGGAAACTTTCATGGCAGAGCTGGAGAAAAAGCTCAGATTAAGTTGGACTGCTCAGGACACACCAAGCAGCAAGTAGCAGTGCCAATCACACACAAGGAACAATTCGCTATTAGTTGGTCAGAGTTGTTGATTCCTTTCACCAAAAATGGTTCATTCCAGCAATTCTGAACTCAAAGGGACTAATAAGTAGGTGCCAGATACCCAAAGCTTTTGAATATATTAATTGTATATTTTATTTTTCTTCTTTTTGTAGCGTTTATTTATTTCCCTGCTCGACCTTCTTCTCCCTGGCAGATGCTAGAAATAATGATATTAAAATTGATCTGGTATGTTCAAGGCAGACATTAGCCATGAAATCCAGTTTTTAATGGAAGGGCTATACAATAGTAACCACATGGATCTTAGTCCACATCAGTCCCACATTTTGAATGAGATTTGAGAGGCATGATGAAGCACAGGGTTAGGTACACGAGAGTGTAGTGCTGGCTCTTATGTTAATGGACTCAAAGGCTCCAAGTCACAAAAGAATCAATAAGGATAAGGTACCTTAAAATATATATATTCCAAGCTGTGCTCAAGCCAAAAAGTTTCCTGATTAATAAGAGAGAGGCAGTGAAGTATACTAAAAGGAAAAGACTTTCTTTGCCCTCTACCACCTTAAAAATGAACAACATATATACCCATAAAATACAGTAATTGGTGCCTTTCCGGATCCTGAGTTTCTCAATTCTCACAGTAGCAGAGGCAGAGTAAGTGACTGTCTCACAGATATCTTAGAAAGCCAGGCAAGCTTATGGGGCAGAGTAGAAAAGGAGTTTTGCTCCAATGATCTCTGCTATGTCCTTCCATTCAATACTAAATAAGTGTCAGGCAATTAGAAATGGAACAGCGGATGCGTAAATGATACTGCCTTCCCAATAAATTGCTAATACCTGGATAGTGCTGCATGACTGGAAACAGACTGTTACAATAACTGCAGTACCAATTTTTATTTCTGAATAATAGACAATATAAAGAAGATCAATGTAGCATTAGAGCCATGAAACAAACAATCTACCACATGATTCTTTCCCTGTCTGATTTCTTTTTTTTCTTCCTTCCTGAATTGAGACATACTAAATCTAGGCTTTGCAAGATTAACATGCTTTTTCTTTTTCCTTCTTGGCAGTATAATGATGTTGTGTGCATGGTGTTCTGTGGACAATATTTAATGACAGCTAAACTGTGACATAAAGTTCATGTTTGTTCTTGCAAGGTAAAAATCAACCTCATTTGTAGTGGGTACCTGAAGTTCATTGTTTCAGAATAACTAGAAATGTTTAAAAATAGTTAAATGGGATTTTTTGTTCATGCCATTTACACATATAGCTTTTTTTATAACAATCTGGTCAGATAAAAAGGGACATCTACAAGGCACATATCCACACTTATTTGCATTATTTATTTAACTTGGTTCCTGTACCATCTTTTGCCATCTGTCACAGGGAAGATGGCTTTCAAAGAAATTCTGGAATACTAATGGAACTTCTTCAGCATCACCATTCAGCACAGGTGGCATTTTTAGATCCAAAACTAATTAAAATGCATGTTTTAAAGAAGTTCAGTGTTTAATTCAAGTGGAGAGGATAGAGAGGATACACAAGACATCTCTTCAGTGTTTCAGAGGTCACAGCACAAGACTGATTTGGTAAACTTCATCTAAAATAACCCAGTACTTAAGGGAGTTTTACAAAGAAATGCATTACATAGTTAGCAAATGATTTCATAGTTAGCAAATCTGAAAGAAGTAACTATACAGTGGATTCTGCTACATTTTACAAGATGGTAAATGAAGGTAAAGAAGAAAAATTCTTCACTTTTTCCTGTCTATTCTTACTGTAGCAATGAAAATGCAAGTGGAGTACTCAGATCTAATGACTAACTACAAATCAGAATCATATTTTGCATTGATCTGCACTGGGTTGCAGTTCAGCACTCAGCTTTCTGCTGTTGATCTGCTGTATTTTGCTAGAATAAATATCATGGAGCAGAAGGAGAGGAAAGCAATGGAAAAAAGAAGGAGCAATCAGTTGTGTGAGGCATTTCTCATAAAATTCTTCCATAAATTTCATTGGTGCTGCTGCAATCTTGCTCTTCAGAAAGACAAGACTGAGCCCTAACAGACCCTGAGCCCCTTAAAAGGGGCCAGGAACAAAAGGCTGGGCATCATCAGGTTTGAAAACCTTTACTAAGTGTCAACTGCTGCAGTCACAGCCCTTTTTCACTGCTCAAGTGGCAAGCAATTCAGAAAAGGAAAATAACTCTTGCATCAGTGGCACTTCATCAGGTTATTCACACCCTAATGGGTGTAAATTGGGATGTATGAGCAAAATTTGTTGCTTTGAAGTAAATGAGAAACACCTGTACAGTAATTCTGGGGTTTTTTGTGAACTGTTTAAAATACCCTTAAATAAAGATGATAAAAAGATTTTCCTTTGTGTTGTTTTTCCCTGAGCTGGTGCCATTGTGAAAGTATTTTGTATGATTTTGAGGACAAACAAGTGATTAAAAAGCTCTTTCAATTTTCCCTTTTATTGGCGGTATTTTAACTGATTCTTTGAAGAGATATGAAACTGGGCCCAGTAGGTGTTAGGAAGGTTTATTATAACCTGACAGAAATCTGTCTAATCCTGGGGTTTTACTAGCTCTAAGGGAATTGTCTTACTTATTTCCATTAAATCATTAACTGATTGTAATGTAACTTTTGAGTGTATGACAGCCTTGGAAATAATAAAAGTAACAATTAAAAACTGGAAGCAAAAGTCTGACAGCTTTTGTCTTCTACTGGATCTGTGGATGCCTGGAGTGCTCTATGGCATCCTTTAAAATCAGTGATGGGAATTTTATTGTTATCCTGTTGAGCAGATACAAGTAAAAAGATTCTGCTCCATTTTTCTTTCCATTGCATTAACCTGAAAGTTCACATACAGTTTTCAAAGAATCAGGCTGGTATGCAGAAAATAAACCATCATGTATTAATTTAGGAGATATAGGCTAAAATTTTATGATAGACATTCAATGCCTATCTCTTCCACAGACATCCTAGCAAAACAAAGGTCACTACACCTGATCTGTTTGACTAAACTTTCATTATGATCCGTAGGGATTTACTCAATAGTGTCAATGAAGCCTTGGGAACAATTCACCTCATGCTGAAACAGACATTTATTTACACCTGCTGAGATGAATTACACCCTGTATTCCATTAATCCTATTGACTATATATCCTTTCCTAATATTAGAAATGTAGAAAAGTATCCCTGATTTGGACATCCACCTGTAAGCAATGTAAATCTCACCTTAAACAATTCATATCCCAGTTCAGTCAAGTATCAAGGTGTACTTCACTTTTAGGGGATATCACTGATTTCGTCTTGCTCCAGAAAGGAAGAGAAACCAGTGCTAAGGTTGGATATATATGCTTAATATTCACCACAGTCTGCTTCTGAAGAGAATCTTCCTATGCTAGACCTTGCAGCAATATCTAGAACAAAAGAGGCTGATGTCATGTGCCAGCCTGAATGCCACCATGATACAAATAATTTGTCTGGTTTATACTGGGAGAGAAAACAGGCCCATGTAAAGTAGTGAGGGATGGAGGATGAGAGGTGACTTGAAAACAGTAAGCAATGACCAGAAAAAAAAACATAAAGAAAGTATTTACTATTGGTGCACATGAAAATTTCTCTTGTGCTGGAGAGGGGGAGTGACATTTTACTGGAACTCAGTGCTGGTGAACGAAGCTCAGCCTGTGTAGCCAAGTTTCCTTGCAGCAAGAGAAACGTGTTATGTATTATATATTACATTGTTATGTATTATATATTACATTGCAATAAAAGGGTGTGGTGGTTTAAATATATTACAGATATAAATATAAATATAACAGAAAAAGTGCAAAAAGGCTAAGCAAAAATACTAGAAGAAAAATGTGATGGAACAAAGGAGTATGAAATGACGCGAATATGGAGAAATTCATCACACTTTAAAAGGAACCAAGAGACATTTAAACGAGGTAAGAAAAAGCATCTATTGTGTAAGTAACAAAGGGGGAAGCAATGCACTACAAGCTGAATATCCTTTGCAAGAACACAGAAAATCTGCAAGTTTAGAATGGTTCTCATAAATCTAAAACTCTAATATCAGATGAGAAGGACAAAGTACAGTGAATTGTGAGTAGGAGCTGGACAGAATATTAAGAGGAAAATAACAAGGAAGAATATCTGAAAGGATGACATTAGACTGAAAAAGCTGTTGTTTTTAATTAAAGTGCCAAAATGTATCTACATAAACTCTGTAAGCAGATAGAAGTGGAAAAAAAAAAAAAGATGATTCAGAGTTTTCAAGAAGTCTGTAACAATTTCTGTCCTAAAACCCAAGCAGCAATGCTGAAGATTCTGAACAATGTTAAACTCTTTGCACAGTGAATCACGTGTGCAAAATTTTGGACTATGCAACATGGAGAAGCAAAAAGTCAGTTCATTTCCTGTTAAGGGATATAAAAGAAACAATCCTCAGATACAGAGGAAGAGTGAATAACAGTAAATAAGAAGCTCAAGCCTGAGATAAAGCTCTAAAAACTAGAGAACCTAGCAAGGTCTCAGAAAATCTCTAAGGATGAGGATCTCTGTCTGAAACTTCTTGCAGATTCAAATTTTCTTGTGTTGCAACTGTGGATAATGCCTGTAAAATTAAAAATCCCATTTCTGCTACCTGGAAAAATATCCTTCTAGACTCTTAAAACTATTTTAAGCACAGGAGGCTTTTTTAGGAATTGAAATGTGTTTGTTCATCTGTTAGTGTTTGCAGCAAGTAAACATGATGTCAATTAGCCTTGCTAATGTGAAATCATTACCAGTTCCTGGGTGGAAGAAAGAGTTCATCAGCTCAAACATACATTGTGTGTGTTTCAATATATCCTACAGTTGGATAAGAACAATCTTGGATGTGTAACTAATTCGTATTTGTTTGGAATACTTGCTCCTAGAGTTTGAAGCCTTCAGTAGAAATTTCCTAGAGGCACACCAGATAGTCCAATAGTTGAGTTAAGAGACTATTGAGAAAACTGTACTGGAGCTTGAGTAAACGCAGAATAGAAAAGCCTCTGAGAAAAAAAGTCTAAAATTTAGTGTTATTAAACACAATTTTCCAGTGAACCTCAGCATATCTGTTAAGGGAAAAAAAATATCCCCATAATACTAAAAATTCACTCTACTGGTAATGAAAAATTAGTGTAGTCTCTGATGGCTGCTACCTGAAGCTAATCCACGAACCAAAACAGAGGCTGGGACTCATAACAAAAAAAATTCCAATTTCTGTTCCATGTGCAACAAAAACAGAGTCCAAGATATTAGAAGAAATATAGGTGGGTTTGAAACTATCTTTTTGATGTTTTAAATCAACATCAAAAAACAAAATTAAGAAGGAACACCCATTCTAATTAGTATAAGTCTACAATTTCAGAGATGGCATGTTAAAGTTAGTAACTGGTTATGAAATGCCAGAGGCCCATAGCATCTGATGTCATGATGTTGGATGGAAAGGAGTATAATAGTGGACTATTAGTCCACTATTATAGTATTATTAATAGTATAATCATGAGTGGGTTGCAGTGAGTGAAAATGTTGATTTCCACTGTCTAATGAGGTGCAATCATCTGGGCCTATTGTGAGCCAGTTTTACAGCAGGCAGGAGGAATTTGTTCTTCACAGAGATTACAGACTTATGGAATTCCTCATCATAGGATGTTGTGCTTGTAAAAATTCATAGGTAATCCAGGGCAGAAGCAATAAATACCCAGACAAAAAGGTCTACTGTGATTGCCAAATATATAAACTACAGTGGTCTCAGGTCATCCACCAAGCACAAAACAGTCAGAGTGAGTGCTCACAAGTGTTACACACCCTATGTTTCCCTGGACATCTATTAAAGGCACTGCTGAAGTGGAGTGACTGGATTAGACATACTTGGTGAAGCATTAAATCAGTTCTTGCATGCCTACTTTATCCCCTTTTCTGCACTTCCCTGTAACTGGATCTATAGTTTCAGGACATTCAACAAAAGTTACCCTAAATTCAGACCTGCACTTCAGGCCCTCAGTGAAGTCCTACCAATAGTTTTGTTGTGTTTCAGCCACCCAGCATGCCTTCCAAGAACAGCCATAGCAAAACTGATGACAAAACAACTTCTGCACTGTAAAATGTAAAATTAAATCAGTGTAGATTTAATTAACTTGCCAGGCTGTAAACATATAAACTGCCATTGTTCAGATATTGTTTCACCTTCTGATCAACCAGTCCATGGACACAGGGAAGAAGTCCAGGTCAGTAACTTCTTAAACAATGGATATTATAATTATGTATGTTTGAGTCAACACAGAACAAGTATGGTATTTATAATTAAAGTAAATGAAGCAAAGCTTCAATTCTGTTTGGCGTATGATAGTATATTCTTACTGATAGAATTTCTATGAAGCTATTAGAAATCATTATATTCATCCTGGATAGAATTTTTATATGCTGGGCAGGCATGTTGATATAATATCAATATTGGTGTGAAACAGTCATGAGTTTCTCCTCTAGCCGAGACATCAGATCAGCTGCTGCCTCATGAGAAAACCTATGTGGCTGCCTGATTTCAACCATGCTGCTCATGCTCAGGGTTGGAATGCTGAGGTGTTATCTTTCTCTGCTTTGTATGATCATCCCATCTTCCAGTTTTCTTATGCCTCCATCAGTTTTTTCAGTTTGTTCTTTAGGAAAATCCCTTATATTCTGCTTAACTTTTTCTGAGAAGTTTCACAACCTTCAAATGTTGTTCCTTTTTATTCCCCCCTCCCTTCACCCTCCAAATTTCAACATCTGCAAAATATTCCTAAGAAACAGCTCTGTCTGTCTGGCACACCTCTCTCAGTATTATCTAGTCCCTTTTGATGCCAAACCCATGATACAACTCACTAAACTGTGTTCAAGTTAAGTGTGATTAAAATAATTCCTTAGTTAAAGACACGTCACTAATATACCTTTCAAATCTGTGGACAGAACTACCGTTGTGCAAATCACTTGAATTTATGATTTTTCCTGTTTGATTTCTTAAATCCAAGATATCCCTAATTTTCTCCCATTCATTCTGTCTGCAATATTAATCTTGACCTGCCTGTCTACCAGAAGAAGCCCTGGTCCTGCTTGCAGAGCATCCTGCTTACTGAGTACACAACAAAAATATCCCTGCTCTGCTATGAAATGCGGCTGTGTATGTGCATTTCCCTGTCCTTTGATCATGTGCTGCTCTGTTTACAGTTTGCTTGTGACTTCACTATCAAATTTGTGTTATTTGTTTTTTGTTCATAACCTAATCCCACTTTATCTTTCCTTCAGAAACAAGAGATTGTCTCCTGCTTCTAATCAGCTGCTGCTAATACCCTTCATCACCCACTTGATTCATTCTCAAGCAGTCACTTTCATGTTGTTCACGCTTGGAAGAAACACTCCAGAGTAATATCATTGCTTTCCTTCAAGTCCCATCTCCAAATATATCTTTTGACATTATGCTTATAAAAATACTTGGTGTAAATAAGCTGAAAATAGTACTAAGATTGTTGTCTATCAGTATAGCTTTGTTTCCTTTTCTTCCTGAGCTTTTGCTTATCTTTGTGTTGTTGTCTCCAGCAAATAGTACATTGTTTTTATGTAGCATTCATACTTTTCAGTGGTGCTTGCAGACCACTTCATAAATTGAATTCAGTCTTTTGGTTTCATGCTTTAGTATGAACATAATTGCACTAAGACTAAAAATCTAAGGTTACTTATATTTTTATAATTTTCATTTTTAATTCATGCACAAATCTGTACTGTGTGCTCCATTTTCACAGCAGCTGAGTGACTAGAATGTGTTATGTGCTTTTCTTCCCAACATTGTTTTTATCACAACTACTGTAGAGCAAATTGAAGCATAAAGAGATGAAGGATAACATTCAGGGCATCTGTTTTCCAACTTTGGACAGCATGTAGGTGGAATGTAAGCAGTTAGGTTTATGGAGAGCAAATTCATAAACCAATTTTGCAGTACATAGTGTTCTGTCAGTATCTTTATTCTGGACCACAAAAACCTACAGAAGGCCTCACACTCACTCCCTAGACTAAAGAACCAGGAACTAAGCTCAAACACAACGTGGAATCCCTTGAGAGACACCTTAAGAAGCTCATCTACAGTTTACTTCCATCTCTGGGGTTTCCCAAGCAGTTTGCTACACTTCCATTTTAATGCTTGAAAAAGCAAACAGCACAACTGTATTCGTTGTTTCCACACTACAGCACTGACCAAGGAATTGTAATGGGCAGGAACTGCAGGACCTGCAGCACTGCTTAACAATCCAGGAGCCACCTGAGGGTGCCCAAACACGAATACCCTGCTTTCCAGAAGTACATCCTGAGCTGCTGAGGGTCGTTCAAGGAAACAAAAGAAGACATGAGGTTTGAAGGTGGACAGCCCTACATCTGGAGGGACAAAATCCCAGGGACAGGATCTATCTCCACATAGTGAAATTCCGTTCTTGTTATATACGATGAAGGTACCTCTAAATGAAATCATAATGCTGTGACCTCTATTTCAATGAACTCAGGAAAAATGCAATATGCAGACAAAATTTTGAAGGTTTACTACCTTCCAAAAATCATGAACTAAAGTCTTTGTCTCATTTTATATTCCTTTTCCTTCAAGTTTCTTTGTGATGCCTCTGCAGTGAAAAGCTGTATTTCTGTAAACAATATTGGGGTTGTGGCTGTTATCATTTCACACAAGACCCCTCTTGCAGAAAGAGCTTTGCAGAATATTGGACTATTTTTTTAAGCACCCTTGACAGTCTGCTGTGCTGAGTCGAAAGATTTCAAGGTACATTAACTTTAACAAAAGAGTGTCTGTGCCATAAGCCCCCATTTCACTTCAAAATAACGATAGCTGCTTTAAAAACATATATATAACTTAACCCAACTCTTTTATTTATTATTATTATTTATTTAGAAGGTCCCTCAAGCAAATCCAGATAGAGGCTGATAGGATGGGATTTGCAGGACCAGGGACAGTTTCAATTTTGCTTTGAATTCAACATAATTGAGACTGTGGCATTTGAAAATGTGCAGTCTGCAGATTAGATCATGTAGTTTCCCACCCATTACTAACTCTTCTCCTTCCAGTTCATGATGTGTTCTGCCTCATACACACATTCTATTTCGTTCTGTAGATAATCAAGGGCAGAATTTAGAACCTCAGTAAAAGGCTTTTTCACTGCACAGGAATTGCATCTTTAGTCTTTGCATGCCAGAGGATTTTTCGATTTATTGCATGGAGCTCTGTTTTCTGTGTTATTCTGGTATTTTTCTAAGTACATTTTCTCCTTCTGAAGAAGAAATATCTATCACTGTGCTCTGAATCCGTTACTCTGTTAACTCTGCAAAACATTTATGCTGGGTATCCTTAAAATCAGAAGGCAAAAATTGTTTTGTTTTGTTTTGTTTTGTTGTTTTGTTTTGTGTTGGAGTTCTTTCACTAAATTGATACAAATTTATTTGTTAGTATTAACTTCTTACCTCTTTTAACTTTACTGAAAACCAAGTTTTGGTCCTCTTGCTCTGAATTTCTTACACATTCATAATTTTGTGTTATTGATTTCTTGGGATTTCACATATGTGCAGTAATGAAGCTTCTGTGGTCTTCTGTTGCAGCACAATCATTTTCAGCTCCTTTAATTGAAGAAATGAGTTTGGGTCTATGTCCAGAATGTACCAATAAGAAAGACTTCAAACCCATGACATAGTAGAATAATAATAATAAATTAAAAAAATAAAAAGGATCTTTTCTCTAGCACTTTTCTATCCTCATACTGTCTTTGCTCCACACTGTTGGATCATAAGACAGCGTTCCAATTTTCCTGGAAATTGAACAGACGCTTACAGCAGTGTAAAGTGAGTGTAAAATGCCCCAAATAAAAATAGTAGTTTTGTACTCATTTTGCCTGGTTGAGCAAATATGATCATCATTGTCTGATAGCCCAACACTCTGCCAGCATTCCTGCTCACATCAGCAGCACTCACTACCTTATGATCAGCGTGAAGTTTAAGTAGCTTGTGGCTACATCTATGCCATAAAGAAAATATGCAAGTACTTATTTTCTGGCCCTGAGTTCAAACACACAGGTCTGTATACATTCAAACTTTCTAAAACAAAGTTGACCTATTCAAACCACTTACTGAGAAATATCCTTTGTCTGTGCTAACTCCTGAACCATGACTGAAAATTTTGGAGAAGATTCTAGCTGGCCAGACACTATATTAAAAACTTAACAGAAGAGAGAACCAGATCCAGAGCTCTGGCATGATTTCTGGTTTTTTTACGAGTAAACTGAGTTTTTAGGCAGTTTGACTAGTGGACTGCTACCCCTGTTAATAGAATAATATTGTTTTCATCGGACAAAAATGGTGTCTACTAAGTTTCAGCTGCTTTTCAGTCTTTGGTTTCTTAAATTTCATTTTACTGCTTCGATCTTCTTCAGAGCTGTTGTGGTCTCTTGATTTGTTTTTTGTCTTTTTCCCTATACTTTTCTGACTTAATGTATGCCTAATTGATCAGAAAAAGCCTACAGAGAGTCACACATGCCATGTGTTTAGCCAGTGGGTGATCTTAGGATATTCCTCTCAGGCTTTAAAAGTACATTACTTAACCTGCTTCCATGATTGATTTTATTTGTACAATGTAATCCTCTCCCTAAATATTGACCTGTGATTTTTTCTTGCCCATTTTAGATTTTCTATGTACATTTCTCTAGCTAAAAAAATACTAGAAATAGCAACAATCAATTTACTTTTGCTAAATTTCAAATTCCGAGTTTGCTTCACCTTGTCTGAAAGAAATTACAAAAGACTTAAATAACATAATAAGGTGAAATCCTAGCTGGTTGTGCTGAAATTTTTTGTAGCATAAATTGATCTCAACCAGCTGTCTCTTGCCAGAAGGACACCCACCATTTCTCACAGGGAAGAATGGTACCATCATCTTGCTCTTCAGGTAGAGGCAGTACTTTACAATGCAAGCCTTGTAAACAGGGATATAACATTTATATAAATCTTTTTGGGCCCTTGACCCTCTTAGCTCACAAGTTCTTATGCAAACTATTTTCGTATCATGCTAAAACACAAATCTTCAAAAAGAGAAGCTCGGAACTCTGCCTGTTCTAGTGGTTTACATTTATTTTAAGATTTATTTAAATGCTCTAATTCAAAAGAATGTATATAATCATGTTCAAAGCAGGCTAGCTGAGTTAGCCACACAGGTTTGGTATATGGCTACACACAGGTGTATGAATATATCTTCTTGAGACATAACTGTAAAATCAAGATGTGGAATTTAATTGTAGGTCAGATAAGGTTTGGGACCCAAATGGGAAAATATCCTCCATCTTTAGCTTAACAGTTGGACTTTATGATCTTAGAGGGCTTTTTCAACTGAAACAATTCTATGATTCTTTGTTCAACATTTAAACTTCTTGGCACAGTAGCTGCTTTTAGCAGGTGACATGTTATTACATCCCAATTCTGTTTTCTCTTTTTTCCCCCCATTTTAGATAGACTTCTCTATCATCTATTCTCTATCTATTGATGCCACTTTCTAAATACCTACGATGACAACCATCATCCAGAAACAATTAAAGTAGAAGTTTCTACATTTGTAGTGGAAACTTTTACTTACATGTCCTTGACAATAAAAATGGATGTTATTTTGATAATAAGTACCCCAGGCTGTAAACATCATACAAAACATATGTGCCATTGTTGCTGTAAACAGAAACTAAAATCCAGGACAAATTACAATGAGCCAGACCTGGGCAATGAATACTTGCTCAGAACCATGAAACTGATTTTTTTTTTTCCCAGAGATCTTTTTTTCTAAATAACAACCTGATGTAGAAAGTGCTGATTTTGGGGGTGTTCAAAGAACAGATCTACATCTAAAGACTTGTGGTTCAGGCTTGTCTCTAATTAAGAAGTGTCCTAAAGTGAACAAAGGGCCACACAGTAGGAAATATATGCTTGCAGACACCAATTCACACCTGTTAATGATTAGTTTGCAGACACTACCAGATGTGCTATTTATCTGATGATCAGAGTAATTGAAATGAATTGCTCTGAATCAGTCATATGAAATTGTCCCAGTTAAGTAGATGTGCTGTTTCTCCTCTGTTTTCTTATAGGAGAGATGGAGCTTATAATTTTCTTTAACACTGTCCTTTACTCTTTAATTAGTTCACCCACAAAGAGTTTCATGCTTCATGCCATAACCTCATGGAAAAAAAACAAAGACAATAAGTCTGTACAGGAAGATTTTGAGTCTGACAATGGGTAAGACTTGACAGAGGCATTGGCTAGTAATAAAAACAGGTCATGGCTTTAATCACATATACAGAAATCTGCAATTCAATACTGTCAAGGTCAAAAAGTGCAACCTACACACCAGAGGGTTGCAAACTTTTGTAGCTCACTGCCAGAGGGATATAGTGTGGTGGACAGTATCAGTGTACTTCCCAAACAGGAACAAGTGAAAAACAAATTAATGGGAGTTCAGAGGGAGGGTACAAAGGGAATGGATGCAAACAGTAGCCAGGTTCATGTGTTTTTCCTCCTTTTGCCACTGCTGGAGACAGAGGCACAACACTGACCTGACCCAGACAGGCTTCTCTGTTCCCATGTTGTTCTCTTGACACACCCAGTTATCGAGATTTCTTTCTTCCCAAAAGAACTAAAACCAGCTATAATACCAAAAAACTGACTACTCAGAATTAGTCTGTGAAAGGAGAAATAAGAAAATAGGAGGAAGGCCATTTAGACTTTTCTATTGTCTACACCTACAAGACAGACTAATCATGAATTCAGCATGTGTTTTATGCTGCAAAGCCCATAAACAGATATCAGGATGAGTTGAAGTGTGTGTATTATCTAGGCAAACATAAAAAGGATGTCCTTAAACACAGTATAGTTACAGTGACATGGGTTTAAATTCTTTGCTGTAGTGCAAGGTTTAATTGTACACATTACTCCAGGTCTGTTGATGCCTTTGATTTAGATTGTGGTAATTTTTCTACCTTTTGCCATTTGATATTTTTCCTACTATCTGAGAAATTTTTCAGTTTGTCTCAGGCAGATGGAAGCTTCTTTATATCTCCAGCACAGCATAAAGAGTACTGGTCCTGGTTTGCCTAGAGGAAAAAAAAAAAACAAAAAAACAACCAAACAGCCTACCAACCAACCAACCAAAAATTTAAAATAGAATTAAAAAAAAAAAAAAGAAAAAAGAAAAAAAATCTCATTGGAGAGATCAGAGAACTGAAACTAATAATGGACCAGAAACAGAGGCATTAAAAGACTTTTAAACTATGGATTCCTGGAAATTTTCTCAGGGCCTTTGTGTACATTGAAAGTTCTAGCTGCCATTCTGATGGCTATAACTCCTAGTTCTGTCTCCTGCAGCCTCTTGCCAGAAATACTTGTCTGCTTCTGTTTCTAGACTTACAACCCCACATCTGCAATTGAATTTCCCTCAGGCTCGTGATCTTGTGTCTTACATGAGGTCACAACACTTCATTTGGGAAGGTCACTGTTCCTACCTGAACAAGAACAGAGAAAGTTTGCTCTCAGTTTTGGAGTATTTTTTTTCCTAGAGTACTGCACCTCCAGCAATATTTATATGTTACTTAATGATCTCCATTGTAATACTCAAAGATGAAGCTCACATGGCCTGCTGAAGCTGTTACGAAGGAATACTACAGAGATGGAAGAAGAGCAGAAATCTGAGATCTCTATTCAGTGTGCTGTCCACTGGACCATAAGCAGTAGTTGGCAGACATAACTAACAGTATTCAGCCTTCTGTTGGTGAAGGCTTATTAAAAATTCTAATGATTTGTGTTTTTGTCTCAGGTTATTTATCTTATTCTCTCTCTCTCTCTGTGAATGCTGGAAGGAGGTAGTCAGCATCATTACACCCCAGACAATTGAGTTGATTGCTTTTTTCATAATAGTGTTGGAGAACAGAGTTGTGCAATTTTCAGTAGGCGAGAGAACAGACAGAAGAAAAAGTGTGTGCTTTAAATAGAATTACTGCAATGCTGCTTGCAAAATGCTCTTCATTAACCCTTAATAAACAGACCATGCTCAGCTATTGGCATGAATTTATTCCTTTAAGTTAGCAGTTTTCCATCCATAGATTTTTCCACATGAATATTCCTGTCCTCCCACATTCTAGGTTTCCCCCTCTTAACAAGATTGTGGTGATTTGTTCCTTGAACTGTGCCTGTTTCTTATTTCTCAAAGATGCCTTTCTTTTTGCCTTCACTCACAAGTGTATTTTTTGTTTTCTATATGTTTCATCCTCTTTCTTCCCTCATTTTTCTTTCTGTACCTTATGTCATCTACCTATTCACAGGGGTATCAAAATAATTTATAATCCTTAAAAAGATAAGCTTTTAAACAGTTGTATAATGAAAGAACCATAGAATAGTTTAGTTTGGAAGAGACCTTAAAGATCATTTAGTTCCAACCCCTCTGCCATGTGCAGGAACATCTTCCAATCTGGCCTTGAGCATCTCCAGGGATGGGGCAGCCACAACCTCTCTGGACAGCCTGTACCAGTGTACTGCATCCTGCTGAGGTAGGATAGATACTCCAGAACTTCTGTATTGGTTTTGCACAGCCTGTTTTTGTTAGCACGGGGTCCACAGAGGTGGCTCCTGTGAGCAGCTGCTGGAAGCTTCCACCACGTCCAGCAGAGCCAGTCCCTGATGGCTCTGAGGATGGACATGCTGCTGGCCAAAGCTGGGCCACTGAGAGAGGCTGGTAACGCCTCTGTGATGACATATTTAAGAAGAAAATCAAAACAAAATTCCAGGTTTAGCTTCTAGTCAGAGAAGAGGAGGAGGTCAGAACGTGTGAGGGAAACAACATGGAGACACCAAGGTCAGAGCAGAAGGGAGGCCAGGAGGGGCTTCAGGGGCCACAGCCAAGATTCCTCTGCAGCTGTGGTGAGACCGTGGTGAGGGAGCTGTGCCCCTGCAGCCCCTGGGGATCCACAGGGATGCAGAGATCCATCCACAGCCTGTGGGAATCCACAGGGATGGAGAGATCCACCCACAGTCCCTGGGGATCCACAGGGATGCACAGATCCACCCACAGCCCATGGGGAGGTGCCCATGCAGTAATGGGTGGATGCCTGGAGGAGGCTGTGATCCCATGGGAGACTCAGTGGAGAGAGGGCCCTGCTTCCAGGCTGGAGCAGCCTGTCCCTGGAGGGCTGCACCCGTGGGAAGAGAGGCACATCACAGCGGTTTGGGAGGGCTGTGTGCCCGTGGATGGACTCAGATGCAACAGGTTTGGGAGGGCTGTGTGCCCATGGATGGACTCAGGTGCAGCAGGTTTGGGAGGGCTGTGTGCCCGTGGATGGACTCAGGTGCAGCAGGTGCTGTGGGCCTGCTGCTCGTGAGAGTGGAGCCAGGCTGGGGCAGTTCATGGAGAGCTGTGTCCTGTGGGAGGGACCTCACAGCCTCACAGGGGAAGGACTCCTCTCCCAGAGAAGTGGAAGAAAATCTCAGTGATGAACTGAGCCAAACCCCCATATCCTGCGCTGTTGGTGGGAAGGAGGGAGGGGTTAGGGGAAAAAAAAGATGTTTTAAGGGCTTGTTTTAGTTCTCATTATAGTCCTCTGACTCTCTTAGTAATAAATTTGATTTACAATCTTAAGTTGAGCCTGTTTTGCTTCTGAAGTGTTTTCTCCATGTCCTTATCTCACTCATGAACCCTTCATTTAATGTTTTTTCTCTCCTCTACCCAGCTGTGGCAGGAGAGGGTGAGCAAATGACTCTCATGGAATCCTGGTGTTGGGCCAGTGTCAAACCACAACATCTGCTCACAAACTTGCTTCCTAAATCCACCACTTGTACAACTTCCACAAACCTCTTAGTTCACCCACTGCCTAATAAGTGTTACCCTAAAACAAATTTTTTTAATGTCATGTGTAAGTCTCCCTTTAAGCATCACATTGTTGCCACTGAAATCCAGCTCTTCCTAATATGTCAGTGGGCAATAGAAACTAGGTAAATATATTTGGGAAAAAAAACAAAACAACATAGGAGTCTCTGCCCCAAGATCAATGAGTGCTGCATGGGTTACTCATGCATGGCCAGCACCCTCTTACTTCCCAAAATGAACCCTCCAAACAGGGTGATGGAAACGATCCATGGTCCATGCACACAAAAAATGGTGTCTGGAATCACACAGCAGCTTGATTCAGTGAAACTGTGTGGTGCTCCAGGCTGAGAACTGAACCCTCTGGGCAGCTCAGTGCCAGTGTTCATTTTGTGCCCTGGTCCTATGCAGTTCTTTTATACAGGCATGCCAGGAAAAAGCTTGTTCTTGGGAGACAGAAAAACAGGAGTGCCTCAGGAAGGAGTCAGAGCTGGGAGCAGCAGAGCAGAGGCAGCATCAACACTGACCAGTGTCTGAGCAGGGCTGGGTCAGTGTCAGGGACATGGCCAGGGCTCATGCCAGAGCAGGGGAGCAGGGACATAGGAGACCTGCAGGCACAGCCAGCTCTGAGTTTCCCCAGCAGAAAGGTAAGGATGCTTGAGGAAATTCACACCTTTTACATCTTGCCCAGAAAAGGAAAGCAATAGAAGCAAAAAAAAATGCAAAGTGGGGGATGCTATTACCCTGATTCTTGTGCATATATTTATTTGTTATCTTTGCCCTACATCCTGTCCAGCCAGATTTGGTGTGCTTTAAATTACCCTTTATTCTTCCCAAAGCACATGTGTTCTATTCACACTGAAAGCTGGGATCAGTTCATTCTTTTAGGGGATGATTATTCACCTTACCATGAAAAAAAATCAGCATATTCAGGTTGTAATAACAAAAATTACCCTTTCTTTACCAACACTTCTCTCCAGATTTTGAAAACACTGCCATTACTTCAAGAAGAAACTCAAAAAGTAATAAACCCTGCATATAATTTCCTTCTAGAGTTTCATCCACCTTGTTGGGCAGGAATCAAAACTTTTATGGACATCTTCTTGCTTTTATAGTCTTTTATAGTTCATAATTATTTTTCACTCCTAAACAACACTTGTATCTCGTTGTGAAGACATACAAATATACAGTTGTATGTCTTTTTCCCTAGTTTATACCCCCTCCCCATCTCCAGACCCTTTGCATCCTTCTTTTGTGCCTGGTAATTTTCCATTCTACTAGTCACCTACAAAAAGTTGAAAGAGAATTAGTTCCCTTTTCCTTGGAAAATCTCAGTAATATAATTATTGTCCAGTACGTGTAATTTAATGTGTCTCTAGGCTCAATCTTTGCCAATGTATCAAGTTCATGAGAAAAAAAAATAAGATGCTGTAAACAGACTGTATGCACAGTCTGGAAGAAGCTTCAAAAACATCACGATTTTTTTCATTCATACCATGACTAGAATGTATAATTTGTAAGAAAATTCCTTAAATATTCACTGGGATCAGAGAGTGATGCTACTATTTTGGTGACTCATTAGCTTTGCAAGCTTGTAATGAAATTCTTCCTAAAATCCTCCAAACTGGTTCAGTATTGAAGTTATCTCTGAGGCTTAGGTACCCCAACCTTCTCTCACACTTATGAGAAGGGCAAAGATCAAGACCTGTGCCCTACACTATTCTCTCAGAACTCCTCATTACTTTCTGTTATACTCATTACTGTCATTACTGTCATTACTGGCTATTTTTCCACTCTCTAGACACTTAAAATTATCTCTAAATACTATTTTTTTTTTCAAAATATGCCAAAACCAAGTGCACAGTGAATTAAAATCATGGCATTTTGACTAAAAGAATAGAAGGCTGCATGTGACAAGAGATAGTACAACTGCAATCAAAGTCTGTTTTGATCATTGATCTTCCAGTCTAAATACTAATACAGTGTGTTCTTATGTTCTATATACATCCTGCTAAGTTATGTGATAAAGCCCATACACACACCCACAGATGACTTCAGAGAGATAATGGCAGGAGAGGGACCCCAATCTCTTCCAGGCTACTTCCAGACACATCACAGTGGCCATTAACCCCACAAATACCCATCTGCACAAGCTCAGAGGAGCACAAAAGGCACAATGGCAGTCAGGAACCCAAGAAGAGCCACCCTGTCTGGACTCTACCCAGGGTTGTCCCAGCAGAGCTATTCACCCCAGTGCCAAAACACAAAAACCATCAGCACAGGTCACTTTTGGATTATGGGGGTTTCTGCCTAGAGGTGGGACTTTTTGTAGGATACAGAAAAAAACAGTTCTGGGTCATTCCTATTATGCAAGATTTAGAGGAGGAAACAAAAGTAGGACAAGAAATGGATTTAGTTGATTCTGGGAGGAATGAAAGTTGGAAAAGAGAAGGAAAGGGATAAAAATGATCAGACATGTGTTAACTGTTTCCTGGCCGCGTGGTTGTCTGGCTGTGCTCTGTCAGGGAAGGGAGCAGTCTTGTTGCAGTTCCTTCAGCCTCCTCCCCAAGTGATGGCTCCCTGCTCTGTGTGCACCTGTGTGAATGAGGGTCTCACTGCAGCAACCAGAGCCACACACCAGGATGGACATCCTGTGTGTCCCTGGTGCCAGGAAATGAAGGATCTAGTGAAGATCAAGGTTGACCAGCCCCTGAGTAGTCTGGGGGCTTGAGTGAGCCTGTATGGGACCGTGCAGGATGTGAGAGTGCCTGTGGATCTCCAGGGGTGACAGCTCACAGGTTGTCCTGGGTGGTTCTGTCTGTGTCACCAAGTGGAGAGGGGGTACAGCCTTGGGGCCCTCTATGCCAGCAGCTGTGGAGCCTGGAAAATATCTGAGTGCAGCTGCTTGAGGGAGCCTGCTTTCCTATGGTACATATGTATGTGTGTATGTGTATGTTTTCAGTGGACTTCCATTCTGCCAGAGAAGAAATCAGGATAAGGCTGTTGGTGTCTTTTTGGTGTGTGTGGGTTCTGGAAGTGTGTGTCTGATCTGTGTGCCTGGCCATGTCTGGGATATGTTTATATGAGTATATGATGTCCATATGTGCCTATAGGAAACAGCCTCAAATTGCTCCAGGGGAGGGTTACATTTAAAATAGAGATTTTTTTTTTCATCAAAAGGTTTGAAAATATTGGAACAGAGTATACAGGTCATTGGAGAAGTCTTCATCTTTGGGGGGATTTAAAAGACATTTCAGGACATAGATTAGTGGTGGACTTGCCAGTGATGGAATAATGTTTGGACTCGATGATCTTAAAGGTCTTTTCCAGTCGAAACAATTCTATGATTTTATGATTACATTTATGTATGTATGTATGTATCTATCTATCTATCTGTCTATCTATCTTCTTATATATGTGCATGAAGACATTTGTGTACATGCATGTACAGAGTGTATGTGCTTGCTTTGTGTGCTGGGAATAGATCTTCATTCGCACTGCCAGTTGCATCTGGATTGAGCAGCAGCACACTCACCTTTGTCAGACAGACAGACACTTTTATGCAGACATATATGTATTATTTGTATATAATGATGCTTTTTCTCTCTGCAAGAATGTCAGTTTCGGAGAGGCAGAAGAAAGAATTGGCAATGGTCGAGTTCAGTGATATCTGCAAGCCAGATGAGGTTTAGGAACTAAGAGTCAGGGTCATGGTTATATCCCAGCCTCATAACCTCTGAAATATTATGTCAGTCTCTCACTAAGGTAACAGAAAGAGTTGAACACGCAACCAACCTTCAATCTTGCTTTTTCATAACATTTTAAGGTCTGCTCTTTTCCTTTTGCTAGCCACGTACTTTTTTGCCATATTTCTGCAACCACTAGAGCTGGAGTATATGCATATTTTGATGTAGACTGAGCTTCTTCCATAATCTCATAACTCCAGGAGGATTTAACATAATTCTCAGTGATTATTTCCAGTGCCTGTCTTTGCAGGTGGTCATTGATTTCCTGAGCTTCAGCAGAGTGAAATTGATGTCTAGCCTACACTAGTAAAAGGTTTACTGGAATAGATATATCTCTCAGTACAGCTAATACTGGCAAGCACTCTATTATGGATGCAGTTCTATTGTGGAGGAGAGAAGTAAAAGGTTTTCATCCAGTTTTTTTTTCTTGGGAAGGCTTTTTGCTAGCATAGAGATGTTATTCAAAATTTCACCCCTAAATGATATCTGTAAGTTTTAGTCATAAATCTGGCTTGATTTCTCTCAGTCTCTCCATTCCTCATGTGGAGCTGGAAAATAGCAATGAGAACTGACAAATTGACTTTAAATCTGCAGAAAGGCAGCAATGTTCTTGGCTTCCAGTCTGAAAAGACAAGCAGAACAGGGATTCACCCTTGGCCTGCGTGGGGAAATCTTTCTCCAAATGCATGCCACCAGTCTCCTAGGTTTATATGAAATTTATGGCTTATGTAACTTCAGAAATTGGGCAAATCACTCAAATATCTTTTTTTGTCTCAGTAAGAGAGCACTCTAACACATCAAGGGCACAGTGGATGACGTGAGATAGGAGGAACCACTGCTCGAGTTGCATCTAAGGAGCTGAGCCACTTGGAGGAGGGGATCCTCTTCCTGGCAGAGCACTGTGACTTCTCCATCTCCATGTTTCTACATAGGAAACATCAAGAAGGAAAGAATGACACAGCCTCAGGAACCTTGATATGTTTATTTGTGCACAGCATGCTCAAGTAAAATTTAAAGTGCAGTAATTAATTCTGCCATGCTCCCTGTGTTGCCATGATCAAGACAGGAGCTCTAGCTAAGCAGAGGAGCTCATATTTGGTTGATTATTGATTCTAACCCTTACCATGCCTTTGCCTGTGATAGTTTCTGACTTGTTTGGACACAGGTGGCTGATATTGGTAAGCCTGGCCATAACATGATATGCAACTTCTTCTTCTGTGGTTTAAATTAAAAACTGTTTTAGGAATTAGGAGACATGGAAATGGCAAACAGAAAGTTTATCCTTACATAAACACTCAGGGCAAATCTGTCCTCAGAAATAATTAATAATGCCATGCAGAAACCACACTGGGAGAATTACAAAGGTTATTATGTGGATTAGATGCCTTTTCTTTGTCTGAGCCTTTCAATCTTTCTGTAGTGCAAAACAGATACACAATAGGATAGTTAATGATTTGGGTGTACATAAAATCTTGGGCTCATACGTCACTGAGTCTGTGGATAAAAAGGCCAGGGAAAGCATGTTAGAGGGGCTGGCATTGCTCCTGGATGCAGAATCTACCTGAGCTACTTTTCAGTCTTGCTTGAGAGGTGCTGGCAGGACACCAGAGTGCACAGAAAGCTTCCAATGCACTTGTACTGATTTTCTGTATCAAGCTGAATGTCCATGTTACAGAAGTTGCTCCCAAAATTGGGAACTCATTCTAATATATCTGCACAAGTGATTTCCTGTATTAGCTGCAGTCCTGGAGAGTTTGCAAGATGCTATATTTTAGATTAGGTCCATGATGCACTGTTAGAGGATTTTTCTTTGTTTTGAGTGTTCTTTTGTGAGTGTTTTTGGATTGTTTGGTGGGGTTTTTGGGTGGGTTGGGGGGGTTTTTTGGTTTTTTGTGGGGTTTTTTTTTTGGTTTTGGGNATTACAGAACTTTGCAAAATGTGGAAGTTGAAAAGTGACACTAAGAACAAAACTAACTCTATGACAGTGGTTTTGCTTGGAAATCAGAATTGAGCCTGGAAAGTTGTAAATTCCTCATGCACTTGTCACCACGCCAATAGTTCCTAAATATTTCTTTGTTTTTGACCACTGAAGAACATAATGTGTATTTAAACCATTAACTAAAATCGCTTCGTGAAATGTAGGGATGCAAATTGTGTCTTTTTTTTTTTTTTTCTCTTTTTTTAGAAGAGCATTTGCTGTGATTTCTTTTCCACCAATACTTTTGCATGGACCTAACCTGGGAAAGTCACTGCATTGTACTGTACTCAGATTTATTTTTTAATAAAAGACAGAAACAACATTCTATAGCACTACATCCATTACATGTCTAATGAAAAATCAATACCAGCTGGGTACCTTATTCCAAGAACTGCTTTTAGAAATTCTACCCATGGGATATTTGTGAAAGGTAGGTTTAGTGTCTTAATTCCCACAAAGTCTGTAATTCCGGCTCGTTTCTATTTGGTTGATAATCATTACAATACCCACAAAAAACTTGGTAAAGTGTACTCATAAAAATTTAGTAAAGTTTTATATGCATTACAATAAATACAAAACAAGAGGAGTGTATGGACTGTCTCTCATATCTACAGTAAAGGGAAACAAAAAATGCCTCTGATAGCAGGTTGTAAATAAATGGTGTTCTTCAGCACATACACTAAGTAGTATTATGTTATTATAGTCCTGTAATTCACTGGATAAATGGAGTTGGTTCCCCTCTTATTTTCACTACAGTAAACCAAGTATTTACTTAAGTAAGTGCAGGTTGAGAGATTTACATACTTTTGAACCCTTGTCTGTGAAAAGAAGAATACTTCTTCTATATGTATGCATTTTCTGCAATTAAATAGATTTTTAGATGAACAAAAGTAATAGAAATCTCCATGTATAGAATCAGTGTCTCTGCAATTAAAGTCATATAGCTATTGAATAAAACAAATTAAGTTTTAGGCCAGAACTGATAATGAGAAATCCCAAAAAGCCCATGTACAATGGCAATCTGGCTTTTGTTCTTATCAACAAAGATATATAACTTGGGATTTTTTTGCCTTAGCTCATTAAAATTTCTTTTTACAGACTCTAACAGTAGAGTAATTTTTAGACATTTTGTTTTGAGCAGTCAGTGATTAAGAGTAAGGTATCTATAGTTCTTTTTCTGTTATTTTTAGGACCTGTCCAGAGTTTCTTACATTATATAAATTATTCTGCTGCTCTTGGACTTTTCCAGAACATTTCTTTGAATCTTCAAAATATATTATGACTCTGTGCTCAAAAAAGTATTTTTTTTGCTCAGTGAACATATACATAATCTTCAATTCATTTTGTTAATCAATTTATTATACTTCAGATTTTCTCTGGGCAGCATAAATAAAATGAATACTTAAATAACAAATACAAATACAGAGGGCTAAAAGTTCCTGAAAATGCATAAGGGACATTAAATTTATGTGCCAAAAAGCAGTGTAATGTATAGACAGTATTTATCCACTTGTGAGAACCATTTTGAAACCTTGAAACCTGAAAGGCTTGGGTTTTTTTGCTACCTACCAGTTCTGCAAAACTTGCAAAGTGTAATTTAAGGTCCCAGTTTTTAAAACTGCCATGGCAGAGAGACATCCCTGTGGAGCAGAAGCTGGGGACAGTGGGGCTGGGACCCCACAGCTGATACCAACACCCCAGTGAGGGGTAGGGGCTGGGGAAGACAGGGAGCAGGAGCATCCCAGCCCCAGGGATCAGGCACCTCCTGGGGATCAGGGAGTCAGGATAACTTTCTGTGCTGTATCCCACTGCCAGCTGAGAACCACTGGGAAGCAGTGCTGCCACTGCAAACACTTTAGAGGTGAGTCCATGAAATCGCTGCCTAATCAAAATATCATCTCAGGATGATTTTTCCATGAAATATCTCCAAAAGCTGGTAAAATACTATGCCTATACCATATACTGGTTTCTCAAAAAGATGTCTGAGCCAGTCATACTTAAGCTGGCTATAAGCAACAAAAGTAATCTAGTCTAAGGAGTACTGAGCTTAGCTGGGATAAGAAATTAGATAAATGAGCTCATTAAGAGCTTCCTAGTGTACTTGGCACCAGTGTATGTACCTAAGTTACATTTCCTTCCTCTGCCTCTGCTACCTGAGTATGATATATCATTTGTTTGTTTATCTTCAAGCATGTAGAAGAATGTTTTTGTACACTTAAAGTTCAGAAGGTACATAAATCTGCAGAGTGTGGACTGCCACTGGGTGGGTCTTTCTTCCAGTACTCAGGACACCAAAAGGGCAATTTAATAAATTTGCATGTTTCAAAAAATAATTTAAAATAAAAATAATTCTCTGTGGGCTTAATCTGAGTTTCACAATGAATTGTTGGTCATAAGCTTGCAGCTGCTCAAGCTTTCTCTTGATTTTATTTTTGCTAAGGACTCTAAAGGAATTTTGCTGTACCAAGTTATTCAAATTTAGAACATAATAGAGGCATAAGCTCTTATCCAGCAGCAACCATATCTGCCTGCATTAAAATATCTAACACTATTTGCTCAATCTCCAATTTACATTTATCTACTCAAACACAAGAAAGGTCTGCAGGCTAAAAAAGAGAAAAGATTTCCACAGCTCTGACATGCAGAGCACACAGGCAGAATAGAGTCCTTTTCCTGTAATGGTCTGCATTTGTCTACTAATGATTCTGACAAAACCAAATATAACCCAGCCCAGGACCTTAAAAGCTGATTTGAATAAATTTAAAGCAGGCATGATACAGATGATTGTTATTCATAGCTCCACTAGGCATTGCTTTGCCTCTGTATGCTCCATTTTCAGAAGGCCTAAAATTCAAACTAGATATTTTTGCCATGAGCTTTAACATTTGAGAAAGTTATTTATTGAGAAGGTTATGCAGAGCAACTGCCTGGAGTATTGCAATCCCCCCTGATGCCTCATGCATGTGCCCTTGGGGCAGAGGAGGTTGATGGCATCATGTGCTGCACTGGAGCTGCTGCCAGCAGGTGGAGGGAGGGGATCCTTCCTCTGAACTCGGCTCTGGTGAGGCCACACCTCTAAAACTCTGTCCAGTTCTGGGCTCCTCAGTTCAAGAAACACGTGGACATACTGGAGAGCATCCAATGAAGGACCGCTGAGGTGATAAAGGAGCTGGAACATCTTCCATGTGAGGAAAGGCTGGGAGGGCTGGGAATTGTCAGCCTGGAGAAGAGAAGGCTTGGGGAATCTCCTCCATGTATATAAACACATGAAGGGAGTGGGCAGACATGCATCCAGGCTGTTGTGCTTTGACAAGAGCAAGTGCAAAGGACTCAAACTGGAACACAGGAGATCTCCTCTGACCTCCAGGGTAAGTTGGTCCTCACACAGAAATTTTCACCTCAAAAGTCTTACAGAACTCACAATAAATCCACATATAAGCTTATCCTTGTAAATAAACATAATTTACATGCAGGTGATTTAGTTTCACCTCAGGTATAATCCACAATTGTTAACTCAGATGTGCAGAATATTTCACGCTTTCATCAGCTCTACAGGAAAAATTAAACACCAAAAATTAAGCCTAAACTCCAGGGCTGCTGCTCAGTGCACAGTTGTGTGGCTTGAAGGAAGTTCATACAACTTCCCTACCAAAACCCTCTAAAAGTAGTGACACCCAGATTTGGGCTTTTCTTAATTTATGTTACACATTTTTTCTGCCCTGGTGAAACAGTATGGAAGATCCTCTAATTTTCTTTGTAGGAAATGTCATTGGAAAGTTGCTGTTGTCTTATTCATTATGATAAATTGGGTTAATTTGCATCAGATAACATTGATTCGGATGTCACCATGATATCATTTTATTAGGGAATTTTGAAACACTGCCATTTGCAAGTTCCTATTTGCAATGGAAGGGTTAAAGACATTTCTCTCCTCTGAGGGATTCAGAACATCTCATTAAAATTCAGTGGAAGAAAGACCTCTGGTTTAAGGCTAAAAATCTGTTTTACTGTCTGATTGGGTTTTATATAAAGTTCCACATAATTCTAGTTAAACCACAATTTGTAATGCTATGGCAAATTATCATTCAATTAGACTTAACTCTCACTGAAATACCCATACATAGGAGATGTTGGAAATTCCCAAAGAAAGGTGCACGGGGTATGGATCATGTTCTGTTTATGAAAACAGATGGACATTTCATTACAAATCAATAGGCTATAAGTGATGTCTGAAAAAATTATTTTAATATAGTTAATTCCCAAAAGCCTTAGCTAGAGGTAAATGCTTGTCACTAAGCCAGGTTGTGTCAGCTTTATGAATATCGAGCACTGCCTTGGCTCCTGAAGTAGGAAAGAATAAGTTTTTGCTTAGTCACCCAAGTAGGCCTACTTAATGAAAGAAAAGTACTCTTAGGGTGAATCTTAAGTACACTTGGAGGCCTCACGTTATGATTCCTTGGGATTATCACAGAACTCTGGTATCACAGAGATCACTTTTGACTTCCATGTTCATCTAGTTAATGGTAAAAGCATGACAATCCCCTGTTCTTCTCCTAGAAAATTCATGACTAAAGTATTAATAAAGGTTGACATCAACAATTCACTTAATGATTAATTAATTAACCTCAATACTCCTGGAAACTATGCTAAGGCACATGGAAAATGAGGTAGATTGGTGACATCCAACCTGGCTGCAAGTATGAAGGGAAAATCATACTTGACAAATATGGTGACCTTGTCCAACTATACTATGACCTCACCTTTATGGAACATACCAGTTCTGAGGTTTTTTCTATTTTTTTTTCTGATGTATATGTGCATAGTCTCTGGAGACATCTTTAGGTTTATAATTTTTTGAATGAGGATGTGTTTATTAATACTATTTTTTAATAGCTCCTCAGTTTTAGTTGAACTGGATGTTTTACAGGATACAATAAAATGTCTTTACTTGTGTTAAATTCCAGCTTTTAGGCCTATCATTAGACGATATTATCAACTTAAAACCAATTTCCTTTATCAGTGAAAGGTTAATAATGTGGGTTGGCTTAGAATTGTATGTAAAGCAGTAAAAAAGGTTTATTTAAGCCATCTTATCTGACTCGTGCTGTTGGCTTCAGCTGATATTCTGTGTGGGATGAATGTAACAAGTCATTTTTTATGTTTAAAATTAGGCCATGTTCTAAATTTTGACTTGTCTTCCTTAAAGACACAACATTGCTAACTTCTATCTGCAATTTTTTTTCTAAGGAAAATAAACACTGTTGCAAAGAATTATATTTTAAAATTAATTCCTGACATTTCCAGCTTAGAGAGCTTTAACTATAACATGATAGATATCATGGTACACAGAGTTAATAAGAAAGATAAAGACAGAGTTCTATTTACCAAATTTCGGAAAGATCTCAAGAGAAACTTTGAAAAGAAACCCAAAGTTGATATATATAAAAGGATATTCATATCAGTTATTTACTTTTGTCTCACAATGTTGTATATTTATGAAATTACTTTAGAGCTTTGGATGGGGGAAATTCCAAATATGAATATTGTAACATATTCCCATGTAACCATATTCAAACAGGTGAGCTACATTTGGTGTCTGTGGAAGCTGTGAAAATTTTCCACTACCTGTGAAGAGCCCAGATCTATTTGTAGAAGTTTAGTACACTTTCAATCCTATTATTAGTCCATAGATTTCTCAGTAGGAAGGTAACATTTAGGAGAATTTGTCTGAGCTCCTGGATTTTTCAGGCTAAAGACCTTCACCTGCCCATTTAACTACTGTTTAAGAAAGAATGCTGCTGAGAAATCCTTTGAACTTTATTACAGGTGTATGGGCTTCAATAAGACGAAATTCTAATTGCTACTTCAAAAAACCCTAATTATTAAACTTAACTGATGTAGTCAGTCATCTCCAGATTTGAGAGTGTTAATAGATCTGTCTAAATCCTTTGTGTTCCAAATGACAAAAAAAAAACATTTACACTGCTTGCTCTTGGAGACTGAAAGTCATGCATGTGAGCCTACAGATGTCCAAACATAACAGTCCCTGCTGATACCCAGAGTGGCCTTACACTAATTCCAGTACAGTTCTTACTGGTCTGTCACAACACATACATTTGTGGTGCAATTTATATTTACACTAATTTGGGTGTTTCAGAGAGAATACAAAATTAAATAGTCAGCATTCACATTGTATTTAGAATTTTAAGCATCTAACTTTAGAGCATTACTGAATAAAATGAAATATTATTTTACACTCATGCACCTTTGCAGATCATCTAGTGAAATAACCACACAGAAATATTTTCCTCACTGTAAGAAAATTTTATTGCAGTGCAAAAAGTAATATTTTCAAGCTTTCCAAAATAGTGATAGTCTCAATTTAGATTTTTATAAATTTTCTGAGATAGTCTCTCTATCCACCTCAAATATCAACAAAGGTTTCAGTTCTCCATCACCTTAGCTGGAACATATTCCAAGCAACATCCAGTAAATCATCTTCTAACCTTATCTTCCAATAGTTCTCAGTTCCTATATATATAGATAATATTTAAATTATTTTCCAAATTTAATCATATTTTATCATACACAGATCAGAGTATATAAATTTGTTTCCATAATTTACACAGCAGACATTTTAGGGAAATAAAACTCCAAGCCAGACTGCGGGTGGCATAAATGTAAGGTGAAAAATTGATGAGCATGGCAAGGAACCTAAGGAAATCTAATTTTTTATTAACATTCATAATGCAGCATCAATTCCAATATACTCCAGCCTAAAGGACTAAAACTGAAGGTATTGTTAGCCCTGCTTATGCTCTACCCTGAAGGCTCAGAATAGAATCAGACTCCCTTGACATCAATGCTTCTTGGGAGGAAAATGCCACCATGCAAATGAGCTCTTATTTTACCAGTTGCATCCTAAGTTTGTTACAGACAGTTTAAAAATCTTGGGTTTTTTTTTTTCTAGCCATGACTGAGAGAAGTGTTTTGCATTCATTCTGTGTTACAGTCATGATTCATAAGTCACTAGTAAAATTAAAAATCTCTTTATGAGTAGTAGAAATAGAGACCAGATGAAGAATGAGGATTCATTAATGCATCTAATGGGAGGAATAGGATGATTGATGAAGAGAGGCAGAAGTCCAGGGCTGTCAAGACAAATTTGGGTGCACGTGCCTGCACATGCTCCCCTGCACCTCCCCTGTACATCTGCACCACTCCCACCCCAGCCTGGTCAGCTACTCTGGATAAAACTCATGCAGTGTGAGTGGCACTTGGCCAGTTAAAAATAGCCACCCCAGATAATCTTATTAAACTTCAGTTTTCCAGACCTATTTCTTGCTGAGATACCTTTCAGTCAGCATGTCTGACTAATAAAGTCAGTGATGGTAAAAGTTATATAACTACAGCCCAACCTCTATGAAAAGAATAAACAAAACAAAATCTTAAAACAGCAAAGTAATACTAAAACTAGTATGCAAAAATGATGGTGGAGTAACAGGTTTATGTGCATCGGTCTAAAATTCTGGGCACCCAGCATTTTAATACTTTCTGTTGCAATTACAGTGCAAATAAAACTTTACTGGCTCAAAATTTGTACACCACACTCCTTTTTGCTACACACAGAAAAGCTATTTTGCAGAGCTGGCTTTTCCTGGTAAATTTTCTGAAGTACTCTTTCTCCTTGGCATTATTATTATTAGAGCTTCTTGCTTCCGACAACTGTATTTCTTTAATCATAGCTTTCAGAACACCAGCTTTTCAAGGAAAGAAATAAAAAAGGGTTCAGTCTATTTTTACTGTTCACATCTGGATGCACATGTCACACTGCAATATGATGTTCTGAAGTGTATGACACTTTCAGTGCAAACATACATATTGTATTTGTCTTAAAGCTGCCCAAATTAACATCGACCCATCCATCCACATAGCCTACTTTAGGTAGGGCAGGGACTCTCTTACACCTAATTATCCCCATGGACTTGAAGGCAAATTTGGCTACTGCAGGATGGTGATGTTTGGCATCTCAGCTAAAAATGATGCTTAGGAGAGGGGAGAAGGTGAATAAACAAAGTGAGTTACACTGTTGCTGTGATAATCAGCTCTATTAACTTTGCACTCTGAGGACCACCCACAATTCTGGAAACACTGCTTTCTGCCAAAATCTTTTATTTGCATCTCTCAAGAGACATTGCAAAACAATATTTGTCAGATTTGAATGCCAATGATTGACTTATCCTTAGACTGATTGTTACAAGTTGGAACCCCTGGGGATTTCTTTGATTTATGTGGAAGGAAGTTTAAACACAAGTGGTCTAGGATTAGGAGGATGTAGTGCAAAAATCACACCTTCTTGATATTTCCTCTTTGAAGTGTTAAATATACTCTTAAAACCTGTTCTGGTATTACAATATTCCTAGTGCAGTTTAGGATAAATCACCAGGATGTTAACAAAACATACATGATGGGTTTTTTGGGGTTTTTTTTTTTGTATAAACTCATGCATGCCTGGTAAACTTTCTTGTTGCTTGTGTTTGTACCCCTTTGATTGAAGATTTGTGAAGTGAATACATAGGTAGCACAAGTCTTTGGAAGTAAACATTGTCAGATCATCTGTTCTGTACCAGTACCAAATGCTGCAAGAAGAAAACACAACACATCCATTCAAGGGAATAATCACACCCTGGGGATTGCACTTCCTGAATTGATAGTCCATGTCTTCAAACTCAAAACATCAACTCTCACATTAACCAAATTCCTTTAGTCTTTTCTATGCATCAAGGATCTCTGGGACCTTTTTGGGAATAACCTTCAAAATTATTGCCTGTTTTCTTGTATTAAAGGTACAGAAGAAAATCTGATTTATTCATATTCGTTTCCCTACCTCTGCCTCAGGCTGGGGTTTTATGTGTTCAAAATAAAATTCTTAAATGTGTAATACGAATTAAATTTATAAACTTCACAGTGTCATTTTATGTGAAAGATATGAAGGACATTCCAAAACTCCACCCACATTTATTGTAACTTGAAAAATTTTAATTAGTTGGAGAGTTAAATAATGAGCTATCTGAAAAGGCATATGAAACTTTGCTCTATGTTGTGTGGGGGTTTTTTGTTTGTTTGTTGTATTTCTAAGAGAACAGCATATGCTGTTCAACATAAGGGACATGGCATATGATGCCTTTGAAATCTATTTTGTGTATGAACCTTTACAGGTTTAGGTGAAAGCTTGAAATATTATCTGGCTTCTAAAGATTATAACAAAAAAAACACAAGGAAATGTCTGTTACTTCAAACACATTTCTCTCTGAGGTTTTAAATCCTTTGAACATGCAGATAGATGTTGAAGAAATAGTCTGAAAATTGCAATGGCAGAGACTGATATAACCATATTTCTCCATTCTTTTGCTATATTGAAAGCTTCATGCATTTTTGTGGAGCTATACATGCTTTCTGTCATGTGCCATAGCATTTTATGAAAAATAAAGATATACATAAACTCAGGTCATCATCAAAATAAATACATTGCAACATTATTAAAAAGGCATGTGCCACGTGCCAATGTGACACACTTTGAGATATCATGGGGTGACCTGAATGTTCGCTTGTTTTACAAGTATTTTCAAGAACAGACACTGCAAATTAAATCTTCACTGGGTCAAGGCTATGCCAGTCTGTCCCCTTTCCTATAAAATAAATAGTTTCAGAATAGACTGTTCCCAATCTTACCTTAACAGTCACTATTTCAGTGCTGAAGATCCACAACAATGACAGACAATTTCTAAGTATTACAGAGATAATATTTCCTCCCACAGAGAGACATCATCATGTTAAACTCTTTAGCCTTAAAGTGATTAAATGAACATAATATCCTGCATAGTCTGTGATTTTATCTCTCTTCAGTTTTCTAGTGGCAAAGGTGTATTTTTAATCATGTGTTTTAAATCTGATTTCTAAACATTTGTGTTTTTCATTTTACAGTGTCAAGGAGCTAGCTCCCACTTCAGTATATCACAGCACATCCCTTCAAAGTAGATAAAAGAATTAAACTGAAAAACTCAGACTCAAACCTAGCTTTCAAAACACTTCAGATTTCATTCACAGTTGGAAAAGTTCATTAAATGTTTGAGGAAACAAAATATGTAGCTGGATTTAGATTCCGACCCAAACAACAGTCTTCTCTTTTCCCATTCATCCAAAATCATTGCACATTCCTGTGCAAATATTTCTTTTCATTTCCTTCTCTATTTCTTTAACTTCTCTCCATTACTTTCTCCATTACCTTCCTTAGTAGCAGCATGCTGGGTTGAAGGTCCTTCCAATTTCCAATATGTGTACAATGAATTCAAATTTACTGTGTCTACAAATGTAATGAACTCACTGATTTTTAATAATTCTGTTATTTAAATCATTAATGAAAATATTAAATAACACCTCTGGACCTGTGACAGGCTCTCTTTATTCTCTTTATCAAACCAGTTTGTCAAGTGAAAGATTGGAAATAGTTGTGTAAATTTGTGGGGGGTGGTTCTACCTGTTTAGTACTATTATTGTGGTATTTGTACCCTCCCTGGCCCATATATGGAAATTTCATTGAATACAATACAAGATGTGCCTCAAAGTTAAAGCTTTTGCAGTCTACTCTTCAGAAAACCACTAAGCTAATTGTCATGCTACAAGAGGAAATTGAGTTAATTTAACTTAAAGATTCTTTTTTTTTTTTTTATCATAATCACTTTTTTATTCAGAGTCAGATTATTATTGTCTAGGCACTCACAGTTGGATTATATATTTTGTTTGTTTTATCCTAGAGCTAAACTGAAGTAGACTGGTCTGTATGTCTTAAGCTCTTACTTTTGTTTGATTTCAAGACAGATTTTTTAATACATTCTAAAAAAGTCACATTAACTTTCAAGCATTATTAAACAGAGTAAAAGTTCTCACTAAATATGCAAGAAAAGGTCAGACAAAATATGTTCAGTTAATATAAATACTACCAGCAGTAGAGGTAGCAGCAGTACTACCAGAAGTAGTAGTAGTAATATTGAGCGCAGACCAAAATTAAAATAGGAAATGTTATTGAAGATGCCTTCCCCATCCTCTGCTGAGGAGAAATGTATTCACTTACTTTAACTTTTTTTTTTTTT
>VXBR01020416.1:294630-344589 GCA_013400215.1 Cisticola juncidis
GAAGAAAAAAAAAAGAAGTTAGGCATAACCTATGCCAGAATACCAGAAAAGATTTTTTTTGATGTCTCAGTGTATAGGAAAACAAAACCAGAAAAACGAAAGACTACCTGGGTAATCAAATCAGTCCTTTGCAATTGCCAGCACAAGAGTTTTCATAACTGTGTTTGTGAAATTTCCCTTTATTTCAGCTTCCCATTGGTTGGCAGACACTGCCAAAAGCCAGTGGATGGCTCTTTGCCCAGGGACCGAAGGTCGTTCTCAGAGCGCCCGAGTACCAGGAAGGAGCTCCTCCTTACATCATACAGCACAGCAGGGCAGAATTTAATCCATCTCCCATAGATCATGTGTCTAACTCTGGAGCTTAATGTAATTGTGGGCTTGGCAGGGATTTCAGAGTTCTGTGCAACTGAGAAAGAAATGAGAAGAAGCTGCAGATCTGCTTTCTGAAACATCCTCTCTTTGTACAGCACAAACTCCTCTACATCTCCCTTTTACCTCTTTTGCACAAATGTAACAAAGAGTTTTGTGGGAAGAGGGATCAGAAAATGCACAGAAAACTAACTTGCACATATATATGAAAACAAATAAAAAATAATTTTCAGCATTTGACTTTGGCTGTGTACAAACAGTACAGCTCAGTATTCAGAAAGTGTTTCACCCTCTCAAAGAAGCTGAGGTGTACAAGGTACCTAAGAGAAGATTTTTTTTCTTTGCTATAGATCAAAATATATCATTTCAAAAAGTGTCACAAATAACAACTGCTAATAATACTTAACCCCCTTTACAATTCAGAGGTTATTTTGTTGTATGAGGGGTTTTTTATTTAATAAATAAATACTTTTAAATGCCCAAACTTTCAGCATATATAGGTTTTATATGTGCTTGTATATATATATACAAATATATATGCAGAATTAAGGTATGTATATACTTTTACATAGGCATAACAAATTATTCCTGCTGCATGTATACTTATGAGTTCATATGGTATTAAGTCTACATATCTTGATTCCAAAATTTTATGGATGAGTTCTGAAGAAAATAATTGTATTTGAGTTATAATAAAGGGTATAATACTGATTTCTTTTATTTAAAATGGCAATAATTGCTTTTTTTTCAGGCTGTTTAGCAGTACATCTTACAGATATAAGCATTCACCATATGAAACTTCAATTAGCAATGATTTTCAAGATATAAAAAGGTGCCCATTATAATGGCATAGCGAGAATGTGTGGTATACATTCATTTAAAGTGCTGGTAATTCAATTGCTTTATCTGATCCAAAGTCACTTAGATTATATTAAATTAGCCATCTGTTTGGCTTTCACCTTGGAATGTCTGCCAGATGCTGAGTTTGTTTATAGACAATTCATTTGCAGACACAGCCTTAACAACAGGTTTGCTTATTTGGGCCTATCCCTTATGGAAGGGTTTACCTGGGAAGATGAAACTGTGCACTCCCAGCTACAACTGCTTGATCAAAGGGTAAAAATATATTGACTAGCTTGTGTCCAGTACACTATCACACAAATTATGTCCTCTTATTAATTTCTGCAATCTTTGCAATGAAGAGACTTTAATGCTTCTGCAAAGCTGCATCATTCTCTATAGTACCCATTTATACATTTTATGGTTTTCTTTTTAATTAAGGTCTGGCACTAAAATTACTATAACATTTTGTTATCTACTGGGCATGGAAGCTTTTCACTAAGTCTCCAGATAGCTTTTAAAAGTCTATTAAAGGGCTCTATATCATTCCACAGTCGTTACACCTGGGGAAAATATTTCTTTAAGGGGATGGGCAGCATTATTTCTCCCTCCCCTACAAAACAGCGCTTGTTCTGTGTCAGAAGAATGATACAAAGCTGCACAGGAAGATTCCAGAATGAGACAGAATTTAATCAAAGTACTTTGACTGGTTTTTTTCAGCAGCTATTCAAGAGTAATCCCCCACGGGCTAACAAATGTTAGTCACTGGTCCAAATAAACAGGATAGTTATGCAATAACTGGGCAAAAATTGGAAGTTGTTTATGTTCACCTGGAGAGATGTTTGATTAAATAATGGTCTGAATCCAGCCTTTAGATGTCAAAGATACCCAATAGATATTGACATTACTAGTCCTAGAGACAGGACTTTGTACTAACAAGTACTGTCAGCAGCAAAAATAAAAAATGGCATTCTTCAGGCAGAAATAAAATGCTATTTTTGTAATACAAATAACCAATGTTCTATATTTTTTCTATGGTTTGTTCTATAGTTGTTCATATAAATTGAATAAAACTTTCAGAAAAAAATGCAAGCATGGTTACTTAGTGGTTAAACCAATTTCTTAATGATAGGGTTTAAGAGACTTCCTTTCTTTAGGGAAATTTTATACCACCTTTATTTATTCCAGGATTTTAAGCAGAGGGTTTTTTTATGTTTCTTTGAAATGTTTGATTCTGAGCAATGTTGAGAACAAGAGAATAAAATGGGTGGATTTTATCCAATATGATTCAGCGTGGAAATTCCTACAATTCAACTGAATAAATATAGAATCACTGAACTCTGATACTGCTCCATTCCAGAAAGGTTTGATTTGTGATTTTATGTCTTAATGCTTCCAAAGCTTTTGATTTTACATTTTTATGTAAACTAAATTAATGCATAAAATATGTTATATATCGAATTGAACCAGCCAGCCTGTCAGGTCACTTAGACTGATTAAAGGAAAAGAACCTTATTAGATATGAAATGGCAGATTTTCAAGAGCAATCTAATTGACAAAAGAAAAGCTTCACCTGTGCTGGAGATGCCTCATCTGAGTTTGCTCTGGTCAAGAAACAAAGAAATTTTTTTAAGCTGAGTAAGATTCTGGTTTTATAAACAGCTTTATCTTGACTCTCACAGTTCTATTTCATTAATTTTAAACACAGTCATCATTGGTTTCTCCATCAAAACTTTATTTTTTATTGTCCCTGTCAATAATGAGTAACTCACAACATATTTTGCCATTAACTCTTTCACTCTATGAAGCAGGGAAAGAAGTGCTAGTGTCTACACTGATACAAATTTGTGCCCTTTGGGTCTTCATCCATCGACTGACAATTTCGAGTGCAGAGCAAACTAATGACATGCAAACTGAATGGGTGATATGAATTAATCCATCAAGAAGGGGAATGGTTTTACCAACAGAAAATTTAAGGAAACCAGGATGGCAAAGAAACAAAAATACAGGTAGTAATCTTTCACAATAATGACTCTTTTTCTTCATTTGGGAGTTCTCATAAAGTAATCAAATGATTGATTAAAAAAATAAATTTTATAATTATGAGGTGGAGTAAAGAAATTTTTTTTGAGGTCCATTTATTTTAAAAAAGTGAACATACATGCAAAAGAAATAAATTATGCACTAAATTAGTTGGTTTACTTAGACGTGTTCTTTTTCATTTCCACCTTTCCAGGTTTTTGTGATGTGATGTCTTTCAGTATTTAATTGGTTTCTTATTTATTTGGGAGAAGAAACTGTTGAAATATCAAAATTTTGCATTGGATGAAAACTCTGAGAAGATCTACAATGCTAATAACCCAGGCAGAATATGTGAGCTGACAAGAAAGCTTATGAGTTTTAGCTCCCAAAATAACAATAATCTCTAAAAACATTAGGAATTTTCAATCTATTAAGACTTTCTAATTGGAACTTATTTTCTTTTCAGAAAAATATATAAATTTCTGTTAATTTAAAAATAGAAAAAGAGAATTTTTATTTTGTTTAGCCAACTAACCCATTCTTTGGAAAACAGAAATTCACATAAGACAAATCAGGGACCAGAAGATTTGCTTTTTCCTTTTCAGAAGATTGTTCCAATGTTCAGGTTATTAACTATTATAAATATCTTCCTTTCTTGCCTTCACAGTAAAACTCAAAAAGCTCTCTCTAGTACCAAGTCAGAATAATAAAAAAAAAAAATAAATCCTGGATTTTTTTTTAAATAGACTGTGTTTTAAAGGCATAGTAGATATAATGCTATATTATGGCATTATGTGAGTATATGAGTGACAAAATATTCTATTTGTCATAAAGCTGAGATGTGAATCACCAGCAAAGAAGATCCAATAACCACAGATTTGATAAGAAGGTCATCCTTTGTGGATAGTTCTTTGGACAAAAGTGTAGAACAAACATGATATGTCTATGTATATAATACAAATGCATACATTAAGTGCATATATAATGCATGATGAGGAACATGAAATAGTAGAATCCAGGCTGCTTTTGGATTATGTAGATGTTCCAGTGTTAATACATGGAGCTGATGCTTCAAAATCATGACCTAGATCAACCCATCTTTTTTCTCCTTCAAGTCATTGATTAAAAAGTACCTTCTTTATGAGCCTTCTTCTCTGATCTGTTCTCCAACTTTATCTACACTTGTGAAATATGTTATCTAGCACAAACTGAAATAGATTCTATAAAACTGAGAGTGCTCAGTTGTAATATTTTTAGTGCATATACTCTGTCTTTCATGTTTTTAAAGGATCTGGCACACATATGGCACCCCATAAATGCATTAGTTTAGCTTGCATTAAATTGAATTCATCCACAATTTGATATTGCAGGTCTATGTGTTGACTTCTGTTACTGTAAATGTAGTTATGTTTTCAGAGAAATATCCTGTATGTAACTATTTCCCGTAATATATTTCTTCCCAAGCCAACTGACAAGAAAAAAAGTGAATAGAGGGAAATGCAAAGCAAAAGAAAAGAAAAAGGGATGGCAGACAAGCAAAGAGTGCATAAAATACTGATATAAGAAAGGATGAGCTATCAGGGAAAAGGACAGAGAAAAAAGAGGGTTGGTAAAGTTAGAGCAGAAGAGATGAAATATGGATACAGAACAAAAGATACATAAATTTGAAACAGAAGAAATGGCAGCTAAATCAACAGAGGACCCATGGAAACAACATAGAACACAGCACAAAAACCTAAAAGAGTGAGGCAGGGTGGTTATACCTTGTTTGAAGATGGAAGAGCATTGCTCTCCTTTTTTTGCTAGGGTCCCCTCACGTTAAAAGACACAGCTCTCCCTCACTGCCTCTTGTGGCCAAAGCCCTTAGTGCAGACTGGCTGACAGAAGGGCCCTGTTTGCCTCCTGTGCTGGTGATGTCCCATCAGAATGAGTCCTGTCTTCACTGCATGACTAAACCTCCACTGCTCTCCTCCTTTTTAGGAATTAAAAATACTGCAGAGTTCTGTGGATTTCTGCAAGCCATGATGAGTGCCTGAAACATAGTAAGGATGCCAGTAAGAACATAATGCCTGTAAAGGTCTGCATAAATAGTTGAACTATGGAGTCAGAATTTTGACATAAAATAGCCCATCCTAAGCTGTTACCTCACTCTGAAGATGGTTTAATTGCAGACCATCTACTATGGGAATTATATATTTCTTTCTTTATACACATGGATTTTGCTTCTCAGCTTGTCCAGGACAAAAATACTCAAGATCTTACAGCAGACGGGATTCAGAAAATGATCTTTAATCTGTTTATCTCACATGATGGATCCAAACTGCTAGCCAGCCATTTTGAAATCAAACTCAGTATACATGGAAATTTATCTCAAAGAATAAAGTTACAATAATTTCCTCCAAAAGGCATCAGAAAAAGGAGGGGTTTGTCCAGTTGTTGGGTCTGTTTGTTTTTGTATGTTTTTATAAATACACTCATAGGCAGAACTTAAATCATGAAGGTGGAAGACTGGATTTAATTAATTTCTCAATATGACCATATTTAAAACAGTCTGCCAACATGTCAAAGTCTACCTTGACCTCAAGGCTACAGACTCACCTATGGCATTTCTGACGTGGCTGCTGCAGTGCTGGACCAAGCAATCAAGACAACAAGAGCTGGACCATCAGTGAAGCCTTTAGCTTATGGAAAGTGGTCAGGAATAGGAAATAAAAGGGTTCAATCCTTTCTCCTGGATAATTTCTGTGTATATTAATCTTGGTGTCATTAAATGGAAAATATATAAATGATTACAAATATCCAGGTCAGAAAAGACTTCCAAGATCATCGAATACAATTTTTGACTGATCAGGGCCTCATCAACCAGACCATGGCACTAACGGCCTCATCCAGTCATTTCTTGAACACCTCCAGAGATGGTGACTCCATCATTTTCCTGGGCAATTCATTCCAATGTTTAAGATCCCTGTCCATGAAGAAATTCCTCATTGTGTCCAACCTGAAATTCCCCTGGTGCACCTTGACGTTATAAATAATATTACAAACAAGATCAGCACTCATATTTTAGCTGCCTTTTAAAATGTCTTGACCAGAAGATCAAAGAAAAAGAGGGATTGCTTCTATCAGGATCATGTGGATTGAGAGATTTACCTATGTTTTTTCTGCATAAAGATGAAGACAAAGTAGTTTAGGATGCCAAACCCTTACCTTTGAAGAATTATGGGAAAGGTGATATCAAATGTATGCTTACTGATACCATCTGGTAGCACATGCAGCAGTGCTTAGTGCATTTAACTAAATATCAGTGCAGCTCTCTGGACAGGACATGACCTCTGTGCCAAGGTGGTGGTGGCAGATCCTGAACTTGCTCCCAGGAAATCAATGGGTGTGTCAGGATAAGTATCATGCAGAACTGAGACTAAGGGAAATGTTTTATTTGAGAAAACTCTAATCACTACTGACAAAATGGAATATGAGAGTGTCTTATTGGTGTCTATTTAAAACCTTAGATTAAAAGTAAGGCGATTTCTCAATGCCTTAGGAGTAATGCCTAGGAATAGTGTACTTAAAAATGTTTGCAGAATAAAAAGTTGGTGTTGACTAAAACACATTACCATCTGCTTCTTTGTTTCATTCCACTAGAGATTAATTGAGTTGATCTGAGTTAGCAGATACTCTCAATGAAATTACATAGTGTGTTGATGAGTATTTCAATTCAGCTACTGATTAACTTGTTAGAATACCCAGGTGAGGTGATAATTGTTCCAGAAATCTGAATACAAGATTTTAAAACCAAGTTACTGCTTGTTCTTGAAGGTTGTGCTGACTTAAGGATTTTTTTATTTGTGTCATGTTCAACCACACTTTAAAGAATTAAGCCCTATGCATGTACACATCATATGAGCTTATGTGTACATAATATATGTTTGTAACTCTATGTGTATTTTAGATGTGTGTAGATATATAGACACATGTATTTATTCAGATGTGAAAGTCATAATCATTGCTATAACAGGACTGTCGTGTGTCTGTACTGTAGATTTTTGAAGTTATTATGAGATGTGATTCCTTATTGCTTTAAAAATGCCTAATTTCCTATTTTTTTTTCCTCCCGGAATCCCACCTATATACATATATGTATAATTTGACCTTTAAAAGTCTTGTCTTGAGCCTCTTTTTAAAAAGTGGTTTTGCTCCAAAGTAATTAACCTGGAAAACATATATTTGAATGAGTATATTTAGTCACACTATTCAAATAGTTGAATTAAATGGATGACAGACAAGAGAAATCAAGACAGGGTACAGACAGGGTAGAGCCACAGGCCCCATGTCATGAGTTAATGTGATGCAATTTTATCCATTGTATACCATCATCAATGTCTGTGCCAATATTTCTAAATGAGTTGCAATTATGGCAGCTCCATTGACTTCAGCAGAGCTCCTGTTGGGTGGAGCCACACCCACATTAAATTGCAAGTTTGAAGGGAATGTTTGGAATAGATTTGTTCTCCTTTTTGCAAATAATTGGTGTTTCTAAATCAATATTAAAATTACTGTCCAAAAAGATAATAACAACTGGAAACATATAGTTGCTTAAGGTACCATAAATCACTCCAAACTATTTTTTTAAAGTGAAATAAAACCATGAAAGTAATATCGTTTCAGTAATGAAAACAAATTTCAGTTCTAAAGCATGACCAAGTAAAAGATACTCACCATTTTGTTCATTATTTTATTGAGCTCACAGTAATTCTGGTTCACAACTTTATGTTCCATATAATACAATTATGCACACCTGAGCCTTGACATCTGAGTTCCATAACTTTTTTTCAACTCCAGAGGAAAGTCTTTTGTGAATTTACGAGCAGTTTCTGCAGCAGTGCTCCTGATAAAATACACTTAAGCATGCAAGAGGCAAAATAATTTGTTTTTCATAACAGTAATGACTCATTATCATTTTAAAACACATAGCACTTATACAAAGATGTAAAATATTAAATGCTCTCTTCCATTTAAGAGTGAGGGTTTTTCTGGTTTGTCTCTTTTTTTTATCCTCAGCACTTCAAGTCAAGCTGTGAGGAAAATCTCTTATGCCTGCTATGCAGTTTTATCTTAATCCAGGAAAGTGGGAATCTAGCAAATGAAAAATAATCCAAAAGTTAATGCGGAACAAAATATCTAGGCAAAATTTAGACAGCACAAAATTCTTAGTACACAGAAAGCCTGACTGAGCAATAGTCTGTCTCTAGTTGAAGAGTGGTTTAAAGCTGACCAACCATATCAATTATTTCTTTGTTATTAACATCAGTATTACTTTTAAAAATTTGGCTGTGAAGCAATTTCTGTATGTTTGTAAAGCAAACACAAACACTATAAACTGGCTTTTCTTAAGTGCTGTATATAAAATATTTATTCTTAATGTAAAGCAAGATGATGGTCTCAGTTCTGCAGCATGAAGCACAATGGCAAATTCCTGGTCTTTGAGGTGATGAAATATGAAAAACTTCTATCATATATATCTATATAAATATACTCTACCAGGTTTTGTTTTTTCCAGCTCTCATGCTGGAAAAGTTCATTTTGGTTTAGGTTCACTCATTTCACATTTAAAGAAGTCTCACAGCACTTGACAAAAAAGGTTTTGAGAAAGGCTTATTCATAGAATACTTTTTTTAGAAAAAAATATGACAGTTATTGAGGCTAAATGTACAAATTGTCTAAAATAAGTTATCTAGCATTAAGCTTCTTGAAATAAAATAGGGGAAAAAAGAAAAGCTGTTTTCTCTCTTTGTCTAGTGGATGGAAATAAATAGTTTAGCTAGATATTTCTATTTTACTTTAATTAAAAAAGACAAAGGATATATTAAAGAAAATGCATAGATAGCTTTTATGGCAATAATTACCTTCACTTGGAAGGATTGACACAGAACTCAGGTATAATACTGATAATAAATATGAATAAAATAAACTATCTTAGCAATGCCAATTACTTTTATTAAAACACATTGTTTATAGACAAGGATTTGATTCATAGGCAGATGAACACAGAGGCTCTTTTATTACAGAACCTTTGCTGTCACTGTATCTCCAAGATGTTGGAAGTGGGTACTCAGCACAAGTACTGCATGCAAGTGCAATTTGTAGTCTCTGATGGCAGCTGGCAGCCAGGACCTGGAGTCAATTTTAGCAAACATGGAACATTGTCCCCCCTTTCTGTAAATGATGGAATTCCTTAAGAAGGGATACTGCAAAAGGGCCAACATGGGATTTTAATGTTTCACAATTCATTGGTGTAAATAATTCCTGTTGTTTTGTTTTGTTTCTCCTTTTTATTTACCAAAATAAATTGGAAGTCTGAATTAAAAACTCAGATCACGTTTTTAATTTTTTTTACAATGGTAAACATTAATAAGTGGTTAAAGGCAGTCTCACATGTGTTTTGTTCCTAAGTAACTGGTAACAATTCCAAGAAGTAGATTTCACTTTTGACATCATCCTGTAAAAGGGGATGACTGTACTCATATGACAATAGATCCTGATGATCCCAAAGAAGGTTTACAGAATCAGTTACTTGGGAAATCACTGTGTCTGTACTCCAAGAACATAGTCTTTGGTCCAAGCTACAGCTCAAGCAAGGTCAACAACGAAAAAAGGCTGTGCTGCCTAGGACTTTGTCCAGTCAGGTCTTGTAAGGCTCCAACCAAATTCACTGATTCTCTATGCAAACTCTGCATGTTTGCAGAGTGGAAATGTACAGAGCTGAGCTAGAGAATAGCTGCTTGAACTGATACAATCAAAGCTTTTGTTCAGAAAGTGCTCATTCTTCTTGACAGATGTTTTTTGAAATAAGCAAAGGCTCAAAAAATTTCAGTGGTTGAAAAACTCCAGTTTCAAAATCCTGAATAAGATCTTAGTTTTCTGGATTTCACTGAGTGCTGAAAGTATCATCCCTGACACAGGTTCAAGGTATGAAACCATATGTGACAAAAAGGGAAGTGATATCAGGAACTCATAGTCAGGACTTTAGGTTGAAACTGTGAAACTGAGATAGCTCAGCCCTGTTCCTGGGCAGAATCAACAGTTTTGATTCAATTTTTGTGGTCTTCTACAGACTCTATGTTTCTTTTACCAACCTTCACTTTTGAAAACTGTTAGCACTGTCTCATTGGCAATCTGATAATTGTGATCTTCCACAGACAAGAAGCCATAAAAGGTCATCTAAAAATAAATAAATAAATTATGGCAAAAATGAGTACTTTTAGATTAGGAATGTGTTGTTCCTATTAAAAGTGAGAAAAACGTGCAGTCATGCCTAGTTTATTTTTGAGAGGCTTTGCCTGCCTCTCTTGACAGCTTTAAGGCATAATGGTAAAACATTGACACTTACAAACCAATTCCTGTACTTCGATTTCATTGCTAAAGAGTCAGTTTTGCTCAGGGCATGGTGAGATAAGAAGTAATGAAAGTAGCAGTAATTTAGTACATATTTCAATAAACTCTTCCCTCAAACTCATCCAGACCTCACTGCTAAGATATGACATTGGAAAAGTACGGTAATTGAGGAGATTTACTTACAAATAATATGAAGACACAGTTTTGGAAAAGAACAGATTTCACATCCAACTGTATAAGCATTCCATCTATTTTTGAAAAAGACAAAAAACAAACAACCAAAATTAACCCCAAATTTCCTTTTCAGTGCATTTGAATAGATGGCAACATTTTTCCTTATGGCATCTCTGAAGGTAGGGACCCTGATCCCTGAGACTATAACTAAAAGCAGAAACCTTGTAAAAACTGTGCTTCTGGAAGAACATTTATTTCTGAAAACCAATCTGTTTTGCCCTGAAATCCCTCTGTCTTGTACCATCATATTGTTGCCTTGCTCTTCCAGAATAGCAAGTGGAAGACAACTTGTTGAAAATCTTGAGGAAGCCAGATGTGCAAGAAATTGTCATAGAGGTCATCAATGGGACTGATTGTTCTATCAAGAGCACTTGAACTTTTTCATGAAGGTCATAGTCCAGAGTGATCTTCCATGGAGAGCCATCCAAGTTTGGTATGCAGTAGCAGTTGATGATGATTAGTTTAATTTCATCACATAGAATGGCTAGATATCAGAATTTTATTCTTGTATGTGAATAAGTCCATTTTTATTCACTTTGTGAGCAGTTTGTAGCAGTGCCCACAGTGACTTTGTTCTCAAAGCTTCTGAATGATCAATGATCTCAAAAATATTGCATTGGATGACACTTTCTGCTTCTTTCTGACTCTGTCAATACTGGTAGTCTTTTCATGGAAGTATCTGTGTCTGTACATTCCTATGGATTTGAATTAATCTAGTATTTCACTATTCAAAGTCCTTAAAAATTTATGGATTTGTTTGTTAGTCACCCAACCACTTTTAAAAATCTTGTCCTGTTTATCCCTTCACCTTCTGCCATAAATCTCAGTTGGCAGGTAACGTAAACCATGTTAGGAATTGTTACTGATTCATTCATGGGCAGTACAGATCATAGGTTTCCTTTTTTGCATATGGCCTATTGTCTTGTGCTCTCTTCATTCTCCTGTTGAGGAAGATCTTATGTTTATCTGCTTTGTTACACTTTTTCCTGGAAAAGTTTCCAAAACCATGTGTTACCACATTGGTGGTATGAATTTCTTCGAATTGAGGGCCCCTCCTAAGTGTAACAATATAGATAAAGAGACTCAAAGAAAAATTTAAGTTTAAAAAGCCCTTTTAATTCTATTTCCTAGCTCAAAATGTGACCACTTTTGTGTTATATCAAATTGTTTACACCCTTATAAAATTAGATGCTTACTATCTCCAAGGACTGAGATTTTTCTCTGGGAAAACTGTAATCACCTTCATATTGAAAAAAAATGCCTCTCCCAGATTTCCACCATTCACACATAATGTGCTTCAGCACCCTAATCTGCTTGGTGTCCCTTCTGCACTCACTCCATAATGCCAAAGTCTTTCTTGTACTACGGAGACCAAAACTGGTGCAGATGCTTCCCAGGCACCAAAGAGAAGGGCAAAAGCACTTCCCAAGCTGATGAGAGCACCCTTGTTATTACAACTCCACATACAATTGACCTTCCCTGCTGCAAGGCCACATTTCCTACTCATCTCCAGCCTGTTGTTCATGACACCTCCATATATTCCACTGTGAAAATCCCTGTACTTCTTGCTGCCTGTATTTAATGGCATCAAAGATGTATTTGAGAAGATTTTTTAGCTTAGTAGGCTTCTGTCAGTACAGATTTTCAAGGTTTGGTGGAAACACTGCTGTGGTCTGACAGTGTAGTCAGCAGCTTCACTTGCAAGTACTTTTACAGTTCATGGAATAGTACAGTATCATTAGCAAAAAAACCCAAACCTATAGCACTAGCTCTAAATTTGGAAAAAAAAGTTGGCAAGGCTTACAAATTCAGTCATGAAGTACCTTTAATTCTACTGTCTGTTTACCAATTGTATTTTGTTCTGTGAAGTTCTGTTTTTTTTAATGTGAAGTTACAGTTCTATCATTACTTTCAATTACAAAATTAAAGCCACTTGTTCCATGATAACAGCAGGATGTTTAAAAACAAGACAAAAGATTCATCTTCCAAAACCCCAGTGAATAATAACCCTCCAAAAAAGTGGTTTTGTGGTAGTGACAATGGTCTGAATGTAGCCATCAGGCAGCCACAGTGTCTGTGAGAAATCTCTCACATACCACCTTCACACAGGCCTGAGAAAGACAAGGGAGCAGCTTTCTCATTCTGGCCTGGGAAAATCTCAAAGAAGAACAAAACAAATCTTGGGATGTGAAAAACCATCAGCAGGTGTTGTTTTTCCAACATGTTTACTGGCAAAAGATGTTTATAAAGGGGTGTAGGCTCTAAGGACCAATCATATGTATCGTGTCAAACTACTGTTTAAATAGATAATAGAAGAGTAAAGTTTGCTCTCATTTTCATCATCATATCAAGAGTCACGTTATTATTTCTATGCCATCCAAAAATCATAATGACAGGTGTTCATAATGAAATTCACCATGTTAATTTACACACAGCAAAAAAAGCAGAACCATTCTTACCTAGATCTCTCCTTTCACTATGGCATTCTCCCTCACTTACCACCTTCTCCCACATAAGGAAGATATTATTTGTCAGTCAAGACTGTGAAAGTTATTCCAAAGGAATACAAACTTATGTGATTGAAAAATAACCACTTTTCCTTTGGGACTAGCAGGGCCTGGTACTCTGTCTTTGCTAAAGCAATGGCACACACACAATTACATTAATTTCCACCGAACTTCTCCTCACCAGCCAAATGCTTCTTTGTGAGTGTTGCGCTTTGGAATAGTATTCTCCAGTTTGGTGTTCTTACTGAGACAAACAACATCACGAGCCACAGGAAAAATCCACTGCTCCATACCCCTTCTGCGTGGTGTGAGGTGGTGTTTAATAATGACAGGGTCCTTCTTGTCACCCTGCCTGTGCTGGCCAGAACCAAGAAAAAAGAGAAAATACATAACTAATGAAATGTTGTCCAGAGAAGCTATGGATGTCCTATCCCTGGAAGTGCTCAAGGCCAGGCTGGATGGAGCTTTGGGCAATGTGGTCTAGTGAAATGTGTCCCTGTCCACGACGGGGGAGCTGGAACTGGATGATTTTTAAGGTCCTTTTCAACCCAAACCATTTTTCTCCTTCATTCTATTTCTCAATCTCTCTTTCATTCTTCTTTCTCAAATACCACTTCTTTAAAAGAAAAATCTCTGTCCACAATATGACCATGCTGTGGAAAAGTTTGTTCTGACATGAGTGGAAGAAGAAAACACCTTCCCATTCTCTTCATCCTTCAAGACCATGGGACAACAGTAAAGAAGACAACAAATCACAACAAATCTTCACCTCTCTGAGAACTGAGCTACACATCACCAGCTGGGGGTGTCACACTGGGCAGGTGGGATTCTCAATTTACAGGCAGAACAGCTTGATTTAAGGAGTCTGTTGACTCCTGGCTTCAAAACACAAATGAGTTACTGCAGGGTGACATGCTACTGCATACTGGCAGCCTCACAGCAGCTGTCTGAGTGCCTGTGTACAGCTCACAGCAAATGTGAGATCACTGAAGGCATTCAGATCTCCTTCATGGTTCAGAGCAATACAGGGAGATTCTGTTTCTGGCTCTGTAGTTACTTAGTACATTTACTTGGAAAGAAAAGATGTAGTTTCTAGTTCTTTCTACCTACTTTTGAGCAGGCCACAAATATTCCTGGATCTGAGAAATCAGTTTGCCTCCAAATTCAAAGTCTGCTTAGAAGGTGCATACTAAGGATATATCAGCCAAAGACTCAGAATATATGCATTTGTGCATATGTGCATTTGTCCCAAATTTTAGAGTACTCCTTTCACTGATTTAAACAGTGAGGCAGTAGCACTGAAAGAGGATTTCATCATATTTTTTCTTTTGTCAGCAGAGTAGTCAGTTTTATATCAATGCAGTGATAATGGTTCACTTATCTCAAGCTTTTAGTTGGCTACATTTGCTTTTCTTTTCTTTCTCTTTTGCTTGATGTTCAGGAGCATTAACACCAAGAGAAACAGAACACTCAGGTCTATAAACAGAGGTAAGAAAAAAGCTCAAGGAGTTATCATGGGCTTGTTGAGTATTCTTAAAGGATTAGTATTGTGTGAACAATTAATGGGTTCACTATAGAACAGGACTGATCCAAGGTTACATTCTGACACCATTGTTATTGGTTCTAGCAAATTATTGGATACTGAGGAAAGAATAGTAATTTGCAAGAATTTACTTCTTATTGATGTTTTAAATTGTGTGTAACTCCTGCATAGAGAGAGCAATACACAAGGTAAGGAGGCACTAATTATTCCACTGCAGTCTCTTTAACAAAAATACCCTTTCCCGTTGTAGAAAAAAGAACAAAAATTTCCAAAAGTGGCTTTATTTTGACAGAAACTTTATAGCATTAATATAACTCTGTGAATAGAAGAATTATAAGTATCAAATAAAGATGTTGATTCTTAAATTATTTGAATATAAATTTACTCTACCAGTCAGTACTGACTTCATGTGTTATATTTTTGATAAATCTAGTTAATGAGTCGGCAGAATAGATTATATTTTTCAATTTCTTTTCTGTATGTGTGACCAGGCACTGGAACAGATCATGCAGAGGTTGTGGAGTCTCCCTCACTGAACACAGTCCTCTGCCCTGTGCTCTGGGATGACCTGCTTGAGCAGAAGGGACCTCTGTGGTCCCTTCCATCCTGACCCATTTTGTGATTCTGTGAGATAAAGGTTTCTGTGTTAGAAAGGCCAGGCCAAGACAGAAGGCTGTTTAGATGCACAGGTAACTCTGACCTGGAATAAACACCTGTGGTGATGTTGAACAGAAGCAGAAACAGAGGAAAGTTACCCAGAAGTACAGAGGCATTTCTCAAGCACGCATGGATGGAGTTAGAAGAGCTAAAGTTCAGCTGGAGGCTAATCCAGATAGGGATTTCAGCAGCTTGAAAAATTGTTTCTACAATTATGTCATTAGCAAAATAAAACTAAGAGGAGTGTGAGTACAGAGATCCCCACTGCTCAGTGAAGCAAAGGACATACTGAGTGGTCATGGCCTTGGATAAAGCCAAGACACTGAGAGTCTTTCTTGCTTCAATTATTGAATCTTGCTTCAGTAAGATCCATCTTCTGGTCTCCCAGGCCCAAAATCTCCCCACAGAAATACAAGCATATGTAGTATATAACTTTTGTACAGTGAGGTAAATCCCTTCAAGGAATGTAAAAACCAACTGAGCATGAACGTGCCAGCTGGGCAGTTTACACACAATGCTTTGAATATTGTGCAATCCACCAGATTTATAGCATGGCTGCGAAGGAATTGCATCACCACAGACCTGATAAGGTCAGTGCTTCAGGAAAACATTTGTTGCATATGGCTATGCAAAATAAATTTGTTCAGCATATCAGAAATCTTAAACAAACACTGGCAAACTTAGCTGACTATCTTTCAGGAGAAGGATGGGGTAATTTGCCCAGACACAGACGTTTGAGATACCTTAAGCTGTCCAATATATCTACCCTGTTATGGCAGATATGACACAGTACTGCAGATAAACCTACATCCTTCTAAAGGTCAAACTGAATACTTGAGGGACTGTAAAATTACCCTGGATATCATTTAAGCAGTTTAGGTAAATGAATGTCATTCTTTTGTACTTAGCTTTTAAGCCCAAATACATGGATGGGTTCAGCTTTGTCAGCTTCACATTCCTGTAGTAAGAATATTTCAATACTATTTTTCTGGTTTCTTTAAACTGTAATTGAAAGTACACATGAAAAATTTCTGTCAATAAGGACTACTAAGGTAAAAATAAAAAATACTTAGGAAAAAACTTCAGTCCTCAGGGTCTTTCTCAGCAAGTCAACCAGCTGCCAATTTTGAAAGAATTCAGTATGCATTTTTTTATATATCTCTTCAAGCATAGCTGTTTCTTTAGGAATACTTGCCATCTTACCTACTTTCCAAGTCCAAAAGTAATTCAGCTGATGTAGATGTTAGACCTTGGAGATCTCATACGACTGCTTCCAGGTTGTAACACACTTGCAAGCACTCTGAGCTACACATGAAAACCTAGGCTCTGTGTTAGGCAAAAGCTCCTGTGCTATATTTGAGAATGAGATGTCTGTGGAGGATTAACAGGTGCTTTTTTGATGCTGAATTTTTAAACTCTTGTTTCCAGGGCTTTAAAAATGTGTTTCAGCACCTGGATGTGAGATATCTTTTGAAACTAAGGATGAATCTTGCTACCTGCTAGACTTAACTTGAGAATCTAGGGACATCATTAAGGGAAAATCTGTTTCCTTGTTCATCTGTGCACCAACTTTAAGTAATTTCATCAAAGGCAGCTGTGGCTTTTTATGAGCACTTATTTCCCAAGCCTGCAAGATATTTCTGATCTTTGGCCCTTGCTTTAAGAGGACTCTATATCTACAACTGTATATCTTTCCCCTCCTTTCTGAAGGGTTACTTACTTTCTAGTATCAAAGACTTGGTAGTAATGAAACTCAGGAAAAATCAGATCATGCCAGTTTAAAATGTCCTGTCTTTTATTAAAGTAGCCAGTGAAAGAATGACTCAGCCTCCAGCTATATTAGAAATAAACTCAGTCAAGTCCATTTGAAAAGATCTGAGGTTAAAACTTGTCTCATTCTTCAAGTTTTTCACGCTCAAAGGATTAGTGGCCCCAAAAGCTGTGTTGGAGATCCTGCTTTCAAGGAAATTGTAGACAAAACAGCTACCTTGTTTTTTGTGTCCTACCCCTATAGTGTTTCACTACAACCCAGGTTCAGAATTAAAGTTCTCCCTTTAGTGGCAGTGTCTTTGAATTTCTTATCCAGCATAATGTTGTCCAAATGAACTTTGCCTTTCCTACACCCCTTGGGTGGATACTCACACCATTGTTAGAATATTATTAACTTGTTCAGACACAGTTTATCTGGAAGATGCACACAAGATGACATTGCTCTCAGAGGCCAAAAAAATATTGTTAAGCTAAACAATAAGTTTATCTTAACAATAAGTTTAGCTTAAGTTAAAGAAAACAATCTGCAAGCCACAATGCAGATTGTTCCAGTACAAACCACGCATTAAGGCTGATTCACTTTTCCACAGATCAGAGAAACATACAGTAAGTGATTAGTGAAAATACATAAGCAGCTCTGTAATATTACTTTCAATTGTAATTCATAGAAAGCATGTATTTTGTTATCATAACTATTTACTTAAGTTAGAGGGGGAAATACTGTTAATATTGAAGAGAACTATAAGCAGATTCTTGATGGTAGGAAATGTACAATTTGCTCCTTCACATCTAGAAACAGAAACACCACCAACAACAAAAAAAGAGTTCAGAGACTCACAGCAGTATTTGATATACAAATTCCTTCTTGGGCTTGATTTGAAAGGTCCACGAGGTATATTCAGAAATATTTTTTGAACAGGACCAACTAACTCACTTTATGATGAATATTTTTCAATAAAACATACAAATTATATTTACAGTGTATAGACTGGAGAGTTTCTTTTCAGATGGACCGTAGGAGTTGGATATTTTATTCACATTTAAAAATAAACAACAAGGTCTCCTGTGAAAATTCCACTGTTAAAGAAAAATAATGAAAAATGTGTCAACACAGACACATGTAAGGGTACAGCCAAGGGGATCTATGCATGTTTGTAATACTAAGCACATATTTAAGCCCTTTTCTGAAATATAACAACATCTTGGCATGATTTTGTCACTGCCACAATCACAAGTTTAAGAAAAAATTGTAGTATGTGAGCAATTCCTGTGAAAGAAATGAAACTCACAGACCTAACATGTAACTCAGGGATTCTTTGCTTACACACGAGCTGTAAGCAATGAAAAGTAACTCTGGAACATTGATATTGCTTTGGAACACTGTACTGAAAAACCAACCCAGATCCACCATACATTTATACTAGCAGGACACAAGTTTAGTGAAACTTCTTGTCTCAGATAAAAGGATTGTAAACTCATTCACTAAGAAAATTAAAAAAAAAAAAACAAACAAACAAAAAAAAAAAAACCTGATAAACAAATAACAGAGGGCAATGGCTGAAAGGAATGATAGATTTACCTTTTTTTCTTAAAAAAAAAGAAAAAATACAAAATCCTATACTCACCATCCTTTTGATAAGGTAATAATTAGGAAACAAGTACTTTTAGAAATATGCATGATAAGCACATTGCTATCATGTTGTTGGAACAATATCTATTTATTTGTTTGTTTGGGTGTACAAATAAAATCATATTAGGCAAAAATAATTACAGAGCTGGTACTGGGTTATTGGATTTACTAGTGGTGTTTTTTTCTTTCAGGTCCACCCTGCTGACCATTGACAAAACATTTCAGCTCAGTGGTCTCTTCATCTTAACCTATAAAACAAAAATATTTATCTTCCTTCATAAATAACTTGAGCATGAATAGATTAAAAATTTTTATTATCAGGCAAAGAATATTCATTATGTTTATTCATTTCTCTGTTAAGAAATTTCTTCTTAGCAGAGCTCAAAGACTGAACCTTTGGATTGAATCTTTGGATTGAACTCACAGCCTAATGTTGCATCCCATGAATTCAGGCGTCTGTACTTGTCAAGACCCAGTTCTCCTCAGAAAAATTCTATAGTCAACAGGTTGAAAGGGACCTTAAAGCTCATCTTGTTCCAACTCCCTGCCATGGGCAGGGATGCCTCCCACTAGACCAGTTTACTCAAAGGCCCATCCAACCTGACTTCGGACCTTTCCAGGGATAAGGCATCATAACTTCCCTAGATATCCTGGATAGAATGTGTATAGCAAACAACTCAAGTTTTGTGAGCCTTTGACAGATTTAATTCATGTGATCAACTCTTTCACATGGCAGATGCTAAAATCTGCAATTTTCATGTTGGCAGTTCTACAGTTCTTCTGCAGCAGGTTTATCATCTCATATGTATTCTGCCCATATACATATGTAGCTACATTTTTTCCCCTTGAGCCACTAAAAGCTTTCTAGTCACTATCTAGAAATATTAGGTTTGCCAGTCTTTATTTTTCTTAATCCCCTAGTGCAGTGTGATCTAGTCATCTGCTTTTTGTTTGAGCTTCCTCAAGATTTATTCAGACCAAATCTCTTGTGTGAATTACCTGCAGAAGTTAGATAGGCAAGATGTATCTTTTTCACTGGTGCAGAGAAGTTTGAAAGTATATTCGTGACATACAGCATTACTCATTGGTTAACAATATAAGAATTAGAAAAGTCATTAATATAGTTAATGATCCTTAATTACATAATGGAATGCCTGTTACATGATTCTTTAGTGTCTCAGCATTTCCATGCATTATTGATAGCCAATTAGGTACAGACGAAAGAACTGGGAGAACTATTTGCAGCAAACAATTTATTTGATAAATTTAGCCTCCCTTCCTCTTTTTGAATTACCTGTAAGCAGGCTTTGATTTTTAAAAATGCCATTGTTTTTCCAAGTAAATCTTTTAAGCAAGGGTCTTCTAGCCTACACTCTGATTGCAAAATATTTTATGTAGTATTGCTTTCTAGGTGTGAGTCATTCTTATTTCTCCAAAACACTATTTATCTCTTAACTCTGATGTCAAATGCTATTCCTTCACTAGATGAATACTAAACTCAGACTCTTCTGTTTTCTCTTCTTCCTTCAAGCATGGTCTCATTCAGTCCAACAGATTCACTTCTCACTGTGACTGAATTTTCTCTTAAGAACAGCCAGATCTTTTAAAGTGGAACATAGCAGGTTCTTCCTTTCCTTCTCTGGCAGATGTGGCTGCTATTCCTTCCAGCTCCCACACTGAGTGGAAGAGTCTGTTCTCTCAGTAGGCAGATACACACACTGAAGGTGTGGTCAGTGGTAATTTTTAATGTCTTCAGAGATGAAGACTCCACAACATCTCTGAGAAACTATTTGCATGGTCAGCCACCAGTACAAAAAAGATTTTTCTTATGGTTAAACAAAGATTCTGTATTTCATTTTGTGCCCCACTGTCTCTTGTCTTTTTTTTTAGACACCACTAAGAAAAAAAAGTCTGCTCATCAGGTGTTTACACACAAGATCCCCCTTAGATTTCTCTGTTTGAGATTTACAGCCACATCCCTCTCAGCTCTCCTTGCACCTTAGGTGTTCGAGTCCCTTAATCATTTTCGTGGTCCTGCTCTGCACTTGTTCCAATATGTCCATCTCTCTCCTGTACTCAGGAGTCTAGAAACTCTAGACTAGGTGCTGCATCACCAGTGTTGAGTACAGAATAGGAATTGCCTCCTCTGACATCTGGAGATGCTCCCCTAATGCAGCCCATTGTGCTGCCAGCCACATTTGCCACCAGAGCACACTGCTGGCTCTGAGTCAGCTTGTTATTCCCCAGGACCCTGTGATCTTCCCTGCAATGCCATCTTCCTACAAAGACACTTTTCCAGTCCTTCTTGGTCTTCCTCCACAATGCCTCTGTATTCAGCAAGGGTGCAGCCACACTTTGAGTCCTGTGTCCAGTTCTGGGCCCCTCATTGCAAGAAAGACATTGAGCTGCTGGAGGGTGTTCAGAGGAGACACCAGAGCTGGTGGAGAATCTAGAGACCAGGTCATATGCAGAACAGCTGAGGGAGCTGGGGCTGTTTAGCCTGGAAGAAAGGAGGCTCTGAGGTAGCTTTATCACTCTCTACAACTCCCCAAAAGGAACTTGCAGCTAGGTGAGGGTTGGTCTTTCCTCCCAGGCAACTAGTGACTAGATGAGAGGACATGGTTGCAAGTTGCTCTAGGGGAGGTTCAGATTGGATATAAGGAAGAAATTTTTCATGGAAAAAGTTATTAAACATTTGAATGGGCTCCCCAGGGAGATGATGGATTCGCCATCCCTGGAGGAGATCCAGAAATGACTGGATATTGCACTTAGTGCCATGGTCTGATTGACAAGTCAGTGATCAGTCAAGAGCGGGACTTGATGATCTTGGAGGTCTTTCCCAACCAAGATGATCCTGTGATTGTGAGGTACAGGACTTGCCATTTCCCCTTTATCAGACTCCAAGAAATTCCTGTCAGCATTAGGGTTACACAAAAGCATGCACTGGAACTCAACTGGTGTCCATTACCAATAGCTACGTTCCAAATCCAACTTCTCTGTCTGAGAGGAGCTGCAGCTCGCCTGTGTGTTGGTTCATTCCCAGTGTGTGGGTGGTCCCAACAGGTTTGCACAGGCTAGCTCTGCTGGGAAGGCTCTAGAGCAGTCTGTTACTGTTTACTTAAAACAAGACTGTTACTAAAACAGTCCTTGTTACTGTTATCTTAAAACAAGTCTTTATGACTGTTTTCTCTAAAGCTCATTTTAAGGCTCAAGTATGTCTCACTACTAATTCTAGTAGATTAAAACATCTGATTTGAAAAGAAAATGTGAAAATAAATGAGTCTTAAAAAAAAAAAAAACTCAACAAGTTTTCAGTTTTGTTCTCAAGTTATACATCAAAATTTTATTTTTTTAGTGTAGCAAATTAATGAATAATGAACTGAAATCAGATTTTTTTATTTTTCTCAATCTCTTCAGAACTACTTGATATGCATTTTATAAAATCCAAAAATTTTGTGTAATTTCTATGAATAATATCTAAATAATATCCATGTCATCAGATATGAAGAAGGATAAATCAGAGAATTAAAGAAAAGACCTTATGTGTATGAAATAAAATTTGTCCTTCATAGATTTTCAAGAGCAGATCTGCTACTAAATAAGTTCTATAATTCCTAACAAGTGTTTCAGAGTATAGTCTCTCACATCACTCTCTCCATGAAGGTGAGTGATTGCAGCAGGCATTAAAAAGTATTATTAATCAGAAGTCTATATCACAGCAAGTCTAACTACCTTCTCCCCTCCCTGTGCATCTTGAATAAACCCATTACTGCTGCTTGAAATTTCAAGTGACAGCTAATTTAAATGTGGCTTCATATCATGGGTTCCAAAAATTACAAACTACTGTTTAGATTTATTTGCTAAGACATGTAGCAGAACATTTTACAAGACTGTCTGAAAAACTAGAGCGAAAGAGAGAACACAGTCATAACTGGATGATTTTAATCTATTGTCCATTTTGTTTTGTTCTGTTCACCTCAGGGAATGAACATAGCTCTTATATTGTAGCAGAGCAACTGACGACTCTACTTAAAAAATTCTTAAAATGTTAAAATATTGGTGTGGTGTAATATACATGTTGCCTTGTAAAGATGAGGGAAATTTGGTGCTTTTGTCTCTCGTAGGCCCAGGTAAAAGAGGATAAATCACTCCAGCGTGGCCAAACCCTAATCATTTCACAAAACATAGCTTACCTTACCCTACAATGGTAGAAACTGTAACAGAAAATAGCAAACCTGTCTAAGACACTGTAGCAACCATTCAGCACAGGCATTTGCACCTACTGCGAATAAGCTGTAATCAGAAATCCATTGAAGCCTTTGTAGCCATTCTGTGAGCTGATGAGGTCATGAGAATTTGGTGAAACTACTGCTTTATTCCCTTCCAGGAGGGAGCATGCTGCTCTTTGCAAACAAAGAGTGGGAAATAGAACCACAACAGGGAGAATAAGGTCCTGAGCAAACTTTGACATATATAAAGCCAGCATCACTAGGCTTACGTGGCATCTCCTATTCAGTGCACATGTTGTTGATTGACAGAGACTCTACATGTTGATTCATGCTATTAAATTGTTAAGTCAATGCCTAAAAAGGTTACTGCCATCCATAGTGTGATTGTTGATGAGGTTCCTGACTTTGCATACATTACCAAGGTCTGGCTGCATGACTTTGTAAAACTATTATTGGTCCAGATGTCTTCTTTTGAATCTTATCTCATAAAAATTTGAGAAATGGCTAAAGCAGTAGTACTACAAGGCTTTTAATAGAGCAGAAAAAGCAAGAACAGAAGGTGGAATTCAGCAAAGCTCAGGCTAGTGGTAAGATGTGTGATTTTAAGGATGAAGAAAATTTATGCTAGAGGCACACTGCAGAGTAATAACTAGCAGACAAACTCAACATACCACTGGCACTCCCAACAAAAGGCATTCTCAAAGCTGCCTGGTTTGTGTTACAATGTGGACAATGCACTGTCTACACTGCAGCACAAATTAAGACACTAGCAATTAAAAGTAAAACGTTTCCCTCCTATGACCTTCCAGGAGTCTAAAAGAAATTAATAATATATAAGGTGTTAATTTAGCTATACATTTTTTCCCTCTGCAAAATAACTGAGATTGGATCTGATGCAATAATTGCACCCTACACATTGTTTTACCAAATTCAGGTGAGTAAATATAAAGTACTCAGTTTGACCTAGGAATGAATCACTGCAGGAAGTGTTAATGTGATTCCAGTTGTATTTAAGGAATAGACCAAGTGAAGGATTCAGTATAAATTTTCTTGATATAATGATGGTTTATGGGAAGATATCAGAGTTACTATTAAACAAGCTATCTCAGGTGTCAGGAGATATATACTCATGTTAGGTCAAGGTCCCATCTGGGGCATATTACACTGCCTCACCACAGGTGCTTGATTGGTAGTTCTGGACCCTGGTGATATTAATTTGCATAAGTCCTGCTTAATTTGCTTAAAATTTGCTTGAGGTACAGGTGTATGTAGAGTTAAGTGCTTTGATTAACAAGAGTAGATTTAAACATGTACTTATATCATGTTGTTAATTCCCACGAAAGTGATTCATTAAAACACTTATGAAAAATTAACTTTTGTACTTCATATGCAATATCAGGTACTGTGCTGGAGATGTGCCCTGCACATGCAGGCATCTCAGTGCACGTTCACAGTGGTTACCATGGCAGGATGGGCTTCACCTGCTCAGCACCTTCAGTGATCACACCAAGCTGGCAGGAGTGGCCCACACCCCAGAGAAGTGTGCAGCCCTTCAGAGGGGCTTTGACAGGATGGAAGGAGGGGCAGAGAACTTTCTGAAGTTCAGCAAGGGAAAGTGCAGGGTCCTGCACCTGGGAAAGAATAACCCAAAATGCACCAGCACAGGCTGGGGCTTGACCTGCTGGACAGCAGCTCTGTGGAGAAGGACCTGGGTGTCCTGGTGGACAACAATCTGTCCATGACCCAGCAGTGCCCTGGTCTCCTGGTGTGCCTTGGGAAGAGCATTGGCAGCAGGTCAGGGGATGATCCTGCCCTCTGCTCAGCCCTGCTGGGACACACCAGGAGTGCTCTGTTCAGTTCTGGACTCCTGTGTACCCAAAAGCCATGGAGCTCCTGGGGTGGGTCCAGTGGAGGGCAATGAAAGTGATGAAGGGTCTGGAGCACTTCCCTCACAAGGAAAGGCAGAGAGAGTTGGGCCTGTTCACTCAAGAAGAGATGGCTCAGAGGGCACCTCAGCATAACCTGGAAGTCTCTGAAGGGAGAGTGTCAAGAGGATTAAGCCAGGCTCCTCTTGGTGGTGCCCAGCAACAGGACAAGAAGCAAAACCTGGTGCACAGGAAGTTCCAGCTGGACTTGAGGAGGAACTTTATTGTGTGCATGACTGCACAGATTGCCCAGGGTGGGTGTGGAGGCTCCCCCACCAGAGATATTTGAGAACTGTCTGGTCACAGTCCTGTGCAGTGTGCTCTAGGATGATGGTGTGGTTACAGAGAAAAAAAGGTGGGACTTCCAGCACTTTCTGATTTCGTACCCTATTGTCATGAGGGGAGTGTAATTTCAGCAGGAAGAAGCTGGGGCTGGAACCAAAAGGATCACTACCTCTTTTAACCTTATTCATTCTGTAATTCTGGGATTCTGAAAAGATACAACATATTTTGACAACTGGAAGAAACTCAGTATCAAAAAGCTGAGTATTCTTTATTGCTGAGTGTTCTTATAGTTGCTGTTGTATGAGCTTTTGTGGGGTTTTTTGGGTTTTTTTACTCTTTTTCCATCCTATGTGGCTTGGCTTTTCTCTTGTTTTTTGAAAGAGTTCAAAGAGAAAGCCTCAAAAAAGTCAAAGAAGCAATGCTTTCCTGTGCCTATCTTTTGCTCTGAGTCCTTTTTGGGCTTTTGCTGTCCATTTTACTGTAACAGGAAGTTTAACTGTGCTCAAAATAGTGTTCTAGCTAGTGAGTTGCAAGGTCAGACTCAAGCCAATTCAAACTTATCAAGATTTACTTGCTATGAAATGGAAAGAGAATTTCAAAATCATGCAAGTAATGTTTTAGCCTTCCAGAGAGATGAACAATTCTTTTTTCCTACTGTATTAATACTCATAGAAGACAAATTACTTCTATGGACTAGACAGTATGTTCAAAAACTGTCCATGTTCCTGAAAATATTCAGCTTTCTTGTTACCTGAAATGTATTGGTGAATTGGAATTTTTTAGTGAAATCCTTCAAGCAACTGCCTAGAGACACCACTGAGAGACTCCTGAGAATTCAGTTCCACTGCTTGTGTTCACAGGGAACAGCTGAGCAAAAAAAAAGTTCAGATAAACAGAGAACAGCAGAATAAAAAGATCCATAAATTGCATTACCAAATATATTTTCCTCTTCTGAAGTAGCAAATTCAAAATACATGCTTGGTGAATTGCAGGCCTTTTCATGCTGAAAATAGCATTCAACACATAGAACTGGAGTGCTCACTTTCACCCAAAATTATGTGAGTCAATGTGAGGAATATAATAGGATGCAAAATGTTTTGGTTTGTGTATTTAAAATCTATATACAGAGAAATACTTTTATTTTTTTATAACAAGATCATTCGATGAAATATTTTGATTTTCATATGAATGGCTGAAAACTGTTATATTTCACCCACAGCATGAACTATTTTGACATCACTGTGTTTTCTCATGGGAGATGATCTACTGATGTATCTGCTCTCATTTTCTACCAGAGTTCTTTAGAGTTCCTTGTGAGGTATCTTACCCATTATGTGTTATGGTCCCCTCACAATTTCTCACAGGTCACCTCATCCCCTTGGTGGAGGCAAGTAATGCAGGATATTGAAATCCAGAACTACTGCCAGGAGACACCTTCCTTGAAACAGAAGCATCAGCATGTGAAGTGGTGTTTTGATGGAAATCACACACTTCACCATTTTATGTAAATTCACCTTCCAATTAAAAAAGCCACAAAACACAGACATGGATCACTAAGTCCCTTTCTCATCAAAAGCTTTGTTTGACATAATCACAGCATTTCTGTTATTTTCCACAATTCCTGTGATAGTAATATGTGTTCATATGCCACAGGGCATACATAGATGATAGTATTAATCAGTAACAATAATCATGTTTCTGATTTCATCCAGTCTCATACTTTTCAAAGCCTACTGTTATCAGCAGCTGAAATTCTGCAGCTGAAGGTTTAGAATTACCCCACAGAGATTAAATCTCACTATAAGTGGCCTTTGTATATGCATGAGTGTTACATTAAAACGAAAATATTATCATTCATTTTAAAAGCAGATCATTTAAAATAGCTAAATTAAGAAGAACTAATGAAAGTGAGATTAGTAGTGAATGTTATCAATATTTGTAATGTACAAACTTATGTGTTACCAATATAGCCTCAAAATATTTCTGACATTCTCTTATCTTTGGCAGATGAAATTTCATGTCTCACAACCTGGAATTTTCATTTCCCAAGGAGCTTTAATGTTTGTATGAAAGGTTCTGTCCTGACAGCAACCTTCAGGCACTTCACTGACATTATCTCTGGGTTACAAAACCTTGAGGAAAATCGGAATTATTTCCCTCATATGCATCAGCTGTGAAAAAAACCCCAACAATCTATGATTTCCTAATGCATTATGAGGGCTTTTCTTACAACCCAAAGGTGTGCATATATATATACATATATACACATGGAAATTAAAACAGATATTTTAAAACATTCCTCCAGATGTTAAATATATTTGATATTATTGAATTCAAAGCTTTCAGGTTGCTTTAGCCCAGCCTCTGTGGTGCAGCATGGTACTAGCAGCACATTTGTGGAAAAAAAATGCTGTAGAAAACTTCACAAGAAGACTTTAGGAGACTCAGTTGACACCTAGGGAAGTATCACATCTTTAGTGAGATGGTTCTAACTGTAAAACATAAGAAGTCACAAACTTCCCACTTTTCAGCTGAGATCCAGACCTCAGGATACTCGACTGTCACAGTATTTGGTCTTTATTCTTTTTCATTCCTTGTTTTCAGTTTCCTTTTCCTCTGTCAGTGTTCTCCCAAGTACTTGTCAATTCACAGCCTTATTTTTTCTCTACGCCTCTCAGTGATTTTGTTCTTTTCAAATCTGATACACCTATACCATATCTTAATCCTTTCTCTGATCTTTATATACATAAAACAGGTCAGAAAAACTTTATATTCATATTTCTATGTTCATGTTTGTGTGCTCAATCAGTCTCACAGAGATAAACCTGTCATGATTTTTTTTTCTACCTTGTTAGATTCAAACAACTTTTCTCTGATTTCCTTTTTTCCTTTCTTTTTTTTTTTTTTTTTTTTTTTTTTTTTTTTTTTTTTTTTTTTTTTTTTTTTTTTTAATGGTTAATCCATCAAGGAAAAAGAAGTTTAAGAAGTGTAATTCAAAATTGGAGATAATCATCTCTGAGAAAGATTAAAACAGAAATGCAGCTTACAAGTATCAGTTTGTTCAGAGACAGTTTTTTGTACTAGGAGAGGCTAAATATATCAAATATACTCTCTGCTATTATTTGTTTTAACTTCATTGGCATATACAGGAATTAGTTGCTGGAGCACAGGCTGAGTTTAAGTTATGTCCTGTGCAAATTAAGCTGTAGTACCTATTTGTGTGGCTGTACAAGTCCAGAATTGTATTAGCTTTCACCTTGTCTATGCTCTCCATCAGAAGTTCAAGAAATGGGATATTTATCAAATTTAGAGACCATTTGACCTTCTTGAAGTTAATATAAAATCAGATTGACCTATGGTTGCCAGTATCAAGAGATAGTTCACTCATTTGATGCCTTCTAGATAGGGATGACCAAACGGTTTGACCCAAGATCACTGATGAGCTACATCCTATTAACCTCCAAAAAAGAAGAGACAAGAAAAGAAAAGAGAAATAGGGGACAAAAGAAGCTTCAAAGTAACAGCTGTGTTTGATAAAGAAAATAGCAGAAATATGTTATAATGGCTATATACTTGATCTGCTCATCCATGATGGCAGTTTGGGGATAAAGGGCTGTAAAACCATTAGTATTTAGCAGTCCCAACAAACTTTAGGACAGTAACCTCCTAGTGACCATGTTTTTGCTTTTCCACATCAGAAGTCAGCTTTGTTCTGTCCTATGCACAATGCAAGTCTGGCTGAAACCACTGAGACAAATGATCCAGAAGAGGGTCTGGATCAGTAATTTCACTACATTAAAAAACAGCAAAATGGTTTGAGAAAGAAACCAATTTACATGAGGGATCTCAGAAATGTGGTAGTTTTTTTCTTTTTTTTTTTTTTTCAGATTCTTACACTCTATTTTAACATATCAAATATCACCTGATTTTGAATGAGGAGGAAAAACAATGACTTGACTATTTGATTCAAGTCTGGTTGCAGGTGAAGGACTCAGCAGAAAAGCCAGAATGCTTTTTGGTTTTTTATTTGTTTGTTTGTTTGTTGTACTTTTTTCTTCGTTTTCTTCCTTAATATGCACAGTTAATCACACTGTGCCAGCCAAGTTTGTCACTGAATAAATGAGGTTCTGTGAGGCCCTGGCACAGGCTGGCCAGAGGAGATGAGATGCTCCTGGATCCCTGGAAGTGTTCAAGGCCAGGCTGGATGGGGCTTGGAGGAATCTGGGCTAGTGGAAGGTGTCCCTGCCCAAAGCAGCTGAAACTGGGTGATCTTCAAGGTCCTTTCCAACTCAAACCATTCTATGTTACCATGATTCTATACAAATTCTGAAATAATTTGTGGCAAACTTTTAAGGGTTCCAAGGACCATACATGATTGATTCCACAAATACATGTCCAATAAATAAAATTATGATAGGCTTCATCTATGTAAATTAAAAAGGAGCACATTTTTTTTGTTAGGTTCCTGGGCAAGTGGCAAAATTCAGCCATCTGAAAAGCCTCCAGATTTTAAGTTTGAACACATAAATATTCATAATTTTGCTAAAACAAAAGAAAAAATTTCAAGAGAAAATAGTCTAATGTACAAATGGTCTTGTGGTTTTCTATTTTATCTTATTAATGGGGATTTTGGGGTTAAAAACAATTTTTACATTTTTCTTTTTTTAAACCACTGCTCTTGAATAAGAAAAAGTTTATCAAAATAGTGCAAAACAATTCTACTTTATTTCCACTTTATACATTCCTGCTATATGTCTATCTACAAACCCTGAAGTCTAAGTTGACAGTAAATTTGCCTTAATGCGTTTTGTGTCAAATAGTACTGCCAATGTCTGTGTGAGTGCTCTGAAGAGAATATTTAGGGGAAAAGAGAGAGCAGCCTCTCTCTTAGTGCTCAAAAGGAAGCCCTGAAGAACAAAATACATCTCTGAATTAAACTTTTCTATTTTTTAAATGATGTGCTGCTGCATTTGCAAATCCAAATAACAATTTTATAATCATTATTGCCCATGAATTATAGCTTATATCATATTTGTATCCAAAGTGAATCAATAATTGCAACAGATCTTTTTGCCAGTTATGCAATCAAACGTTATAAAAATATATTCCTGCTTCAAAATAGAAAACTATTTAATCAACTTCAATTAAATTCCAAATTAAGATAGAGATAGTAATCTGTGTTCATTCACTCCTATCAATATACATACTGTAAAATAAATAAGAAAATAGATTCCTGCACCTGAGAACTTGTAATGTGATATGAGGAATTTTCAGTCGGGGATCATAGCACAGCCCTTCACAGCTCTTTGTGAGGACTGACACTAACCTAATTCTGCCTTTTAAATCTATAGAATGCCCCAAAATTCTTCATTATTTTATGAATATCCTAAATCTGGACTTCAATGTTTGTGTCCAGGCCAGTGCCAAAGAATCTCAGGCATGTTTCTTGTGAAAATAAAAATCCAGTTGTGTTCCTTGTCTGAATTCAGGGTAAAATTAGAGTTTCTCCAGGTCTCTGACACCTCTCCGAAGAAAACCTCTAAGGGTGTGTCATCGTTTTGAGAAAAAAAAAACCAGTCTGGAAGATTTGGTATTCCTGCAGGACTCACCAAATTATCTGGTGGAAAAAACATATTGTCATCCCACTGGGCAGGTCCCTTTCTCAGGTTCATATTCAGGATGTACACATATATATATGTATATGTATATATATATATATATATGTATGTATGTATGTATGAATTTTGGGTAAATGAGCAGTAGTCTGCAGGGCTGAGCCTTCCCAGGTGATATCCCATGAACAGACTCCAGAGGTTCATCTCTTTCCCTACAGCATCACTTCCTCTCACCAAAGCTCACTTTCCATCAAAGACAAGTAATAATATTTTCTTCCCTTTCAAACATGGGTTCAGAAATGCAAGCTACAAACTGACTTATTTTTATTACACAGACAAAAGCCTGGTCTGCCAGTGTGCTGCTGTAGAGTGGTTAATATTTCCCTTTGGCCTTAATTTATTTGGATCTGAAAGCTTAGTACTGCCAGTTCTTCACAAAATGAAGAAAGAATGCTTGTAATGAAAAGACAATGCATTAGAACAAATGTTCATCTTCCCATTTTATTCATTTTCTCACTAAAATATGACAGCAAACTCATTCACTTGCAGATTAAGAAACTACTGTTAAATTATATTATTAATAATAGTGATATTTATTGTTTGTGTTTATGTTGAACTACTTTTTATTTTAAAAAAATACATGTTTATATGTAATGGGTAGCTCTTTTACTCCTCAGCAGAGACAATTCTACTCCATACTGGTTTAGGAGATAAAACCTGTCCAAACTTCTGTAAAGATCAGAGTGTCTTATCTTAAGTTGGATTACTACTCTTGCAGACTGAGACCAGATAAACAAAGCCCTTATATAACTCCAGGGCTGTTGTGATCAATTTGCCTGGTGCAGGACTCTGGGGACCATGCTGTTTTACCATCTTGATTGCAATGATAAATCCATCATTATGTTCAGTGCGGTGGAAACAGCTCAGAGCTTTGCCATTTGTGGCAAATCTTTTCTATGGCAGGCTCATAGTAAATCAGTCTAACCTGAGCTGACAATGATTGATTCTGAGCAAAATGTCATGAACAATCAAATCCTCTGTTTTCTCCTTCTTTTAAAGCTGAATAGATTTAACTCCCTAAATCTAACTAAATTCCAAATAAGAGAAAATGGAGAAGAATTGCTTGAGGGTGTTTTCTGTTCTCTGATTGATAATTCTGGGGGGAAAAAGGAGATTTAATTCACATTTTAGAAATCTAAAATGTGTGGCAAACAATGCACCTGTTATTTACAGTCATTGATCATTACTACCATTAAGAGTCAGATAAACACAGATTTTAATCCGCATCAGAGTGCATGTGTGGGAAGGAGACAGGAAGATTTATCAGCTCTCTCAGGCAGGTATTGTTTCTTTCCTTCTGCTTGTTTAAATCCCTCCCATAATGGACCTGTGCTAATGATTGGAGTGCCTGAAACATTTTGTGACACAGACAGCATCAATATTGTAACATGGCATTAGAGTCATCCAGTCAGCCTTCTGATTTATCTTGAGTTGTTTTTTCTGGCCTCATAAAAGCTGTTGGAAAAGATCCTGAACCATTATGGGTGTTAGGGGAAACCTAAAGCTCTTGAGAAATCTGTGTTGGTCAAAATCTAACATTTGATTGATCATGGTTGAATCAAATCCTATATTTCATTGACAGAAAATGTACAGAAAAGAATAGAAAACTATTCTAACCCTAAAACTGAATGTTCCAAAGCCTGGAATTAATTTTATCAGGGGGTTTTTTTAGCTATATTTATAAAATAACATACTACATGATATCCTTTAAAGCAGCAAGGTTTTTCTGAATAGATTCAGATAGTAAAAAAGACATGAACAGATCTTCTTGCTTTACATTTTGTGACAAAAAAAAAGGAAAGAAAAAAAAAAGGAAAAAAAAGTGGTGTTGAAATAAAATAGCTTTGGCTTTTGTGCATACTGAACAGAAAATGAAAATGATACAGTCACTGAAATGATTACCTAATTTATTTGTTTATCAAAAATATTGGATGAAAGAAAGTAAGGGAATTGAAATTAAATGAATTGTAAGCATCTTTCAAATCTATTCTTTTTTCTAATCTACAGAGATCAAACACTTTGGAGAGGCAATCAGCTTCGACGTGAGGTAGAACAAACAGAAGCATCTTCCAGCTGAGACAAAAGGCTTTGCAGAGCTCGTGTTTGTGAGGAGATGTGAAAAGAATGGCTTAAATTGACTATCAGATATTTTTCTACCCTTTTGAAAGAGCAGGAATATTTCAGATATAGTATGTGAATATCATGCTTGTGAAACTGAAACACAAGCAAAACTTGCTGTAGATTAGGGGTAGGGGTATTACTCTTTGCACAGCCCTACTCATACAACTGCCTCTGACCTGAATTAAAATCACTATTGCTATTCATACTTTTTAAATCAGAATTACTAGGGCAAAGGCACTTCTGCTTCACAGAGGATTTAATTATATCATCGGGTTTTGATATTCAAAACTTAGTTTAGTTTTAATTCAGAACAAATCCCAAAAATTCTCAGTGACAGGAATAGTCCAAGGGTTCTTAATACAAAGAAAATCCACTCAGAGAGACTGAACCTGGGCTGCAGTTTCTGAAAGCCCTGGGATTTCTGGATTAGAGGCAATCTCCCTGCTTGGCTGCCTCAGTGACATGAAGCTTCATAGTTTGGTCTGTTCAGTAAAACAAACCAACAGCCACATATATGAGCTCTCAAGAAAGCAGGGATGTTTGGAAGATGCCTGTCAGGCAACCTTCCTAATACTTGACTAAAATAAATGCTATTAAATTTAACTCTTTGTGGGCTTTTTCATGACTTTCCCAAGTAAACCCTTTTTTTTTTTCTCCCAGATATTTTCCAATCAGCTCCAATCACTCCATTAATGGCTACTGCCTACAATATCAATGCAGCACAAACCAGAATGGGTTTGTCAAGTGGGACAGCTGGTGCTGAGCACTCTGCCCACACCATACAGGATGGGGTGTTCAGGGAGTTGATTTGGCCTCATTTACTTTGCTTGTGGACAAGTATTCTTCTGTTTCATTTAGCCCAAGAGTAATCTCATTTTGGATTATCTTTCTGAGAACCAACACTCCTAATCCAAATTAAAATAGTAGGGTAAATATTCCATCTAGAAAAGGTTAGATCATGACTTGTGGCCTCACTGTCTGGGGATATCCTTTGTATCCTCCAGCTTGGCTTCTGTTCAATACTGTACCAATTAATAACTTTTAGAATTGTGCCAAAACTTTGCCAGGTGGCAGTGAAGGTTTGGCCTTCCCGAGGAAGTTACTGTGAAGCAAATTCAAGCCTAAACTGTTTGACACCATTATTTCAGCGTGGATCCCCTTACAGAGTCAATCAGTAAACATTAACTAATCAAAGCTTTTTCACCTTAAAATCCAGTGCCAGTGAGCAAATCACAAGCACCAGTCATGAGGAATTAAGCAGAGTGTTGCAGGGAGAAATTTTAATATAGAGATTTTTTACATGAAGGCAGCCAGAAAGACTCAGAACTAATTTTCAGTTGTTCTTATAGTTACAAAATAAATATAATTTGAAACCAAACTTCTAGGTAGTTCATGTGAGCTTTTCTGCATATTCCTGTGGAAGTTTTTTGGAGATAATTTGTGCAAGTCACCATGCTTCACATTAGGAAAAAACCTCAAATAAAAAACAAACAAACTAACAGGCTTTGATCTGGATTAAGCACAACTGGTTGCCAGAGGAGGCTAAGAGCCTAGCAGAAATTATAAACATGTACAAGTAGCAGAAGTGGCAGTATAATAACAGATACTGGATCAGTCAATGAGCAACAAATCAAGAAAACAGCTCAACACTTTCAGAACTGACAAAATACTTGTAAGACCAGACTTCAGACAAACTCACCCCATCCAAGATCTGGTAGCATTTTACTCGAAGGCTTTCCACTGTTTATTCTGAGCTGCCAGCATCTGCTGATTGTGCTACAGGAAAGCAGATGAGCAATGAGTCCATGCATTACACCACATTCACATTAAGGAAATAATTTTATATTTCTCTTCAAACGTGAACACAAAATTAACACAAAAAATAAAATTTGTGCTAACATTTCCAAAGACTTTTTTATTTTTACTCTAGCCTGTGCTGAAATTGTTAAACTTGTAATATTATACCTATACTAGCAAAACAATCAGGGTCAGGGGTAAGGCCCATGGCCCATAGAACAGGACCTGACTGTTCACCCTGATAAAAAATTAATCTACCCTGGCCTGGCTTTGCACAGGATGAAGAGGCAGACTCACATTCAACACTGGGCCAAGATCCAAGTCTGGCACAGGTGGGACTACTCCAGCAGTGTTTGGAAGGATAAGAGTATTTTATTGTGCAGTTCAATTTGGGCTGTATCACTAAGCTTTGGAGCCAGAAAATATTGCCTTGCACATTTTATTGATTAAAGATTTTAGGTATGTGAATTACACTGAATCCTTTTTTTTTTCTTTAATAAATCTCAGCCTTAATTTCTCCCAAATATATTACTCCCAGAATTGAAATATTAATTGCTGACATAATTGTATGTATATGAACAGTCCCTGTCTTGACACACATTGGCTCCTGTGTTTTCATCTGTTCTACAAAATTAAAAAAAAAAAGTGTCCAGTTCCAGGGATTACCCCCAAATTATCCATATAGTCAGGTTGTCAGTACTATGGTAAGGAGACTCTAACACAGTCTTTGCTTCCTAAAACTGTTGAACAGTTGTTGGGTGAGGATAAGTATTCTCATGAGTGTGAGTTATGCTTTCCTTTCAGTCAGAGTGATCACTGTGTTCTTTTGCTGGCTATTACAGGAGCAGCTGATGGGTAGGTGCAGCTCCAGTCCCAGGGCAGTGCTAAACTGACTCAGTGCCTTCCTAGAGAGCAGACTGGCAGTGTCTGAGCTACAGAGTCCTTGTCCCTGGGCCAGTGCTGGGCCTCAGTGGTGCCAGCAGACCCTTAATGCACAATTACCATTTTATGTGCTTTTCAGGACAGAATGTCAAAAATAACACCAGGCCTGTTTCAGCCCAGCAGCATCACACTTTTATTGCACAAAAGTCAGGATGACCTCTAGGAAGTTGCATGACAGTGGCTATTTGAGGGTGCCAAGGCTGTGGGGACAGTACTGAAGAAAGATGTTGGGCAGAGAGCACCAAACCTGATGCAGTTTCATCCTCATGGCCTCAGAGGAGCAGTCTCTGGAGTCTGCAGTCAAAGACATCTTTGCTTCTTGGTGAGAGTTAGAACAAGTGATATAAATCTCCAAGGGGAAAAGACTGTCTTTTCTCCCTCGTGGTCTTTTATTTAGCAGCATGGATTCACCCAGCATGATTTCTACAGCTGAAATAGGCATACGTGTTCTCAAGATTAGGAAAGCAGTGATTTATTATCTTTCCACATGCAATTGCCTGTAGGATGAACAAGAACAGCTGTTCAGTAGTGTAGAGCAGCAATACACAATAGTTTGCTGCAGGGTAGGAAAGGGAGGAATTCCATAATTTGATTTGGTAGGGGAGCTTCTATCCACAGAAGTGGCCAAATGTGGGTTTATTTGGGAAATCTTTGTCTCACTGTGAAAAGTGCTATTGTCTCTTAATTACTACCACCGATAGCCAAGTCCTTAATATTACATCTGTGCTGAAAGGCAGCATTCTCCAGAATCTCTCAGGGCATTGTCTGTGTTCTGGCATGGATGTTACAAGGCCATCCCAGAATAACAGCACCCTCTTCTGATCAGTGCTGAGGTTCTGAGTTTTCCCACTATCCATCAATGTCAGCTCCCATTACTGCAGTTTCTGAGATCCATCATGCTCCCAGCACAGTGTCGTGCTCCACAGAGTGCTATGGGAAATGTAAGCATTCCCACAAAAAAATGTAGCTTCCTCTTTTTTTTACTGAATAAAGTGTAAAACAAGATGCAAGGTCACATGCAAGCAGGAGCTATACTCACAGAATTGCAGAGGCAGAAGGATGGAGCTGACTCCTGAGTCACTGTGTGCATTCTTTTGAACATATAAATATTTTCATCTGCTCCTTCCTGCCTCAAGGTTATTCAGCTTCACCACAGCTAAACAAACCAGGTCTGATGGTTGGCTGTGCTGCTATAAAATCATTGTCAGTTGACAACCTATGCACACTTGCCTTGTAGAGGACACCATTCAGGGTAACATTACTCAAAATCAGTGGCAGGCACAGGCAAACCTGGAATATATTACATTTCAGGTTAGACTTCCAGTCAGTGCCACCACATTTTCAACATCATTCAGCAGTCAGTACATGTGAAAATTAAAGTTGCATGCACAAATCTGTCCTCCCTTAAGTGTTCTTCAGGCCTCTGAATTGCCTACAAGCAATTGCATGTGAAAAGATAATAAATCACTGCCTGTCTTTGGTGCCTTAGGAAAAAAAAAAGTACTCTTTAATAAGATGATCAAACCTGAAGGTTTGAAATTTGCACTTGAGGTTATATATGCAGGAGCTGTCTCACCACATAGACAACACAGTAAAGAGTTCTAGGATTATGTTAAGGCTTGATGAATCCTTTTGACAGAAGAGCGTTGCTTCATCCTGGCTGCTCCACGTTAGAGATCACTTTCCAGATTGTGCAGCTTTTAGAAGAGGCATAATAAGAAGTGAGAGAGGCACACAGTTAACTGAAGCAACTTAATGAAAAAAACCAAAACTTGAACTTATGCTCTTGTCATTATCAGCCCAATCTCCCTTCCGTATGAACCCAGAATATTGTTTAAATGAGGAAAGAGCAGCTGGAAAGGAACCAGTTTTTCATGATCCCATCTGGAGCTCCATCCTTGTGGCATACTTAAACAAGATGCTGGGTTGGTGCAGGGGCAGGACTGATAGGATGTTGACGGATTTTTGCAGACAGCCTCTAGCAAGCTCTAGTGAGGAAAGCACAGATGGAGAATAGTGATTTTTGGCAGCTAACAATTGAGCCAAACCTGAATGGATCTGAGATATGAAGTGAGTAAAAGGCATCTTCCTGACCCCGAGATTATATTCACACCAAAATCAAAACTCCTTTCACAAAAAAGAGAGGCATTCAACTACCTGAAAACACCAAATACAAACAATTGTGTTTACTTTAAAAGCTGGAAAACATCATCCAGATTTTTATGCATACTAAAATCAGAGATAGATATGACTTTCCAACCAAAAAGTATGTGAAACCTTACTTTTCCTGTCAAGTACCACACATTTCCATAAGCAGCTCAATGGCATTTCAAGAACTTGATGCCTTCCCAGAAATAACAAACAATTCAAAAGCTAGACCTCATGTGGGGGAACCAATCTATCCTCACAATAGCTTGCAATGAGTCTTTATGAATCTCCCTTTGCAGTGCAAGGGCAGTGATTGCCAGTGAAAGAGCTCATGTAAAAATGCAAGACTAACTGGTCAGAGAGAACAAGCAGAGCTGCAAACACTGTTGAAATGAGAATCCAGAGATTCTTTAGGACAGCCTCCTATGTGAATACCAATTAAGCAAGTGAAAAGATCCTCCAGAGAGGCATATTTTTCCTTATTAATATTTTTTAGAACCATATGAGAAATTAGGGGTCATAAATGAGACTGACCTTACCCTAAAAAGATTAATACCCAAATAGGCAGGAGGATAAAAAGAAAATATTATTAGCTCTGTACTACAGAAGTGAAAAATGTCTGATTCTAAGAGATCCTGACAGCTACAGCTCTAGTTTAAATAGACATAACTTTTTAGATATTCAGCACTTCCAGACCAGTTCTTAAGTGATTTTTTTTCTCTGATATCTAAAGTCAAATACTTGAAACTAGTTTCCTGAATCCCTTAGAAATACTTTAATCATGACACCATCCATTTACTCTATAACATTTTACTTTTGGGCTTCTTGAGATAACAGAAATCATTTTTACTTTAAAAACAAAATGCAGAAAGTAAAATCCATTTGTATAATTACAACTCTGATCTCCGCTCTGTCTCCCAGACATAATCCCCCCTAGAAAACTCTCACTTAATGGGCCATTCCAGTAAACCCTTATAGCTTAAAGATTGCTATGTTTAATAGAAGCCTGTAAGTGTTGAAATAGCAAAACTTGCAGCAAGATTCCCCGAAAGCTCTGCAAACTAACAAGCTTAATGGATTTTTAATGGTCCCTTTACAGACTTAAGTAAGGGCAATGGAGGCAGTGGTGGTGGGAGGTTATGCTTGTGCATAATATTAAAAATATTTTGAGTGCTCCACAGCAGTATCAATACCCAGTAGGACTATATTCTCATGGAAAGTTACATAAAGGAATTTTTAACTGCATACAGCAGGTATTTCATACCTTCACTATGAGTGTAACCAACACGATGCTCCTGAGAACAACATGGTGCTCCTGTGGCACTGAGCATCCCCACAATAAGTAGCTTAAAGCACAAAACAACTGGGGACATCACACCTATGTCCAATGAGATAAGAACTCCAAATCACAGGCTTGTGTGCAAATACAGTGTTGAAAACTGCTGGGATGTTAGAGAGAAGCTATAGAGTGAAAAGTTCTGGGTTCAGAAAAACAGTAATGACTCTAAAGGACAAGAAACTAAAACAAAGAATTGAGATCAGCTGGAATTTGGAATGTTGTCTTTAAGAGAAAAAGACTGGAAGAAAATTTTGAGAGATCAATAGCAGTTTAAAAGACTTTTATTATAGAGAAGACAGAAAATGTCATATGTTACTTCAAAATATCATTATCTTGTTTTGAATCTATATTTTATTGTTAAAACAATGGGCTAAATTTTATTCTCATGGAAATAATGTAAGTTAGTGTGCAATTATTTACTTGATTCACTAGGTACACAGAGGTACCTGGTGGCCCAAATGGTCACTTGTGATAATGAGGCCATCTAGGCTTAGGCACATTATCACATTGGCAGGCAAATAGAACAAATATTTCCCTGATTTGCAGCTCTAGTTTGGTAGATTTTCTAAACAAAAACTCTTAATCTGAACACCCAAAAAACACTTGCAAAGATATGATATTTTCATCTCTTTTGCAGTGTGTTTTTAAAGACCAATAGTGTTGAAGAATATTATCCTTTTTATTAAAAAAAAATTTGCAACACAGCTCTAATTTTTCTGTACAAAGGAACCACCACAAATCTAATACTCCTCCTTTTACACAATGTTCAAATGATTTTGACTCATCAAGTTTAAATCCAGTTAAAAACAAAAACAAAAACNGTTTGGATACTCCTTTTTTTATAGACTAGGTACCCCATAATCAAAGCTACTTTTATTTTCCCAGAAGATACCTGCTATTACCTGGAAAAAAAATCTACTTTGATTTGAACTTTAATTTGTATAAAATAGGTATTAGTAGCTATATCTACCTGCCCATACCTAGGTGAAATTTGCATTTTGGATGTGTTCCCTAAGGGGGAGGCCCCCAGGGGATGTGCTGAACCTGCTGCTCTGCAGTGTTGCAGACAATGAAAAGCAAATGCTGCATTCAGTGTCTCCATTCAGTCTGATCGACCATATATAAAGTAAGGTTCTGCCAAACAGTGTAGTCAAATCCATCTGTCTGCTGGGAGAAAAATCCTTAACAGTGGAGCTTCACACATTTTTCAGACAGCTGCCACTTAGTCTTTGTATCCCTGAACGTCAGGAAGGGAAAAATCACCAGGCCCCTGTTTCCAACATAGCAAGAGCTTTTCATCAACACTAACATTATCCTCCTAAATTTACAGACATAACAAAGCCAAAGTTCCCTTCTTTGTTCAAGTGGTCTTCATTTATTTTATTATTACCCCTCCTTCCTTCCTCTCCAAGTCTCCTAACTATTGAAAAGCAAGTTACCTCATATCATAGTTCCCAGTATGAGCTAAAATTCTGTGCTTTCAGAGTGTTAAGAATAACTAGACTCTATTCTTACTGTCAGAGCTCTGGGTGTCTGGGAGAGAAGACAGACATCTGTGCAATTATACTTTTTGTTCTCTTGAGAAAAATTGCACTCTATTTTTTTAACATCTTTACATAGTCATGCTACCAAGTTATCTCAGTTATGTTAGGCACGCATTTCTTTTCAGTTTGCCAGTCTAGGAGGTCTCAAAGTTCAATTGACTGACTGAGTCATCCACAATATAAGTTCCTCTGTCTGAACATATCACTCTCATCTTACATCAGCTCGGAGCCAGTCAATCCGTCAAACTTGGAACACATTTTCTCTAAAAACAGCCAATGATTTCTGACCAGATGAATCACAGCTAAGCTCCATAGACTCTATTAACTACATCTTCACTGCTTATAAGAATAAAATGTAGGGTGTTTCCCACTCCCCTTCCATCCCTGGCCCAGTGTTCTGTCATTGCATAGTAATGAAATCAAGTTGTTACGGCCTCAGTCTTACTTGCACTCATTTACAGATATTTAAAACCACAGAGCTTCCATTTTGTATCAGACCTAAGGTCCAGCCAGCCCTAAATTTTGTCTTCAATAGGGACCAGAACTGTATGTCTAAGGAAAAATTATAAAATTAGGCACATGTGATATATCACCAAATCATCTGCTAGACTTCAGAAATTTCCAACTCATAGACTTCTAAACCGGGAGTCATTTATTTGAATTGAAGTATGATGAGGAATTCCTCTGCAATGAATTTGTCCAGTTGTGCCTTGAATGTACATAAACTTTTACTATCCTGTTACAGGAATTTCCACTAAATCTCTGCCTTCATTGAAGACCACCTTGAATCTGCCACTAATGCCCAACTCTCCAGATTTGTGCTGGAACAGACAGTAACTCAATGACCTACTCTGGTGCTGTTTGCAGCCTTGCTGACCTAGTCAGCAGTCCCAGATTTCTCTCCATTCCCTCAACTACCTCTTTTTCTGGGCTGAAAACCAAACTTAATTATCTTTCAGCTTCCTTAGTCAGTTGTTCAATGCTTTTTAAGTACTGTGCTACAATTCTATGAAGTGTGTAGAGTCTTGCTCTGTGATTCCAGAGGATCAAACCACAAGCCAGATTTACACAGGGTCATGGCATTAGAGTCACTATGCATTGCCACCACATATTCTTTGTTTTGTCCTCTATTCTATTCTCAGTAATTACTAGTGCTAACCAAGTTTTGATCATTAGGAGTAGAGATGATATTTCCAAAAGAAAAGCTGTTATAATATGAAGATTTCATTCCTGGGTGGTAATGATGAGCTCAGAGTCTCTCATTCCCTGTGTAAAGATTAAATTATTTTTCCCATGTGCATGACTTTTAAAATGTGTATTTATTGGATTGTGTCTGCCATATTAATGCTCAGATATTAAGTCTTGTTACATCTCTGTACCATTTTTTTTTTTTTTCATTTTGCTTTAAGCCACATTATTTCTGCCCCTCAAGGATTCACAGTCTTGGCTGCTTTACACCAGAACAAAATCTCAGCCATCACAGAGACCTCAAGGCCATTAGTCATGTTTCCTTTGAAACATCATCTATACAGCCACATCATATCATTAAAAACTCATTTCCTCTTCCTGTGAAACACTGCAGGTTCTTAATACAACCCAAACTGTTGTGTGAAGAAGCTGTGAACAAGCCTATGCCATGAGCTGCAGAGAAAGTTTTGGAGAATGCTTGAACACATCAAGCTCCATAAACCATGGCTGAGTTCAAGAACTGTAAACCTCACCTCTGGGAAGAGCAGAGGTCACAAGGGGTACTTAGGAGCTGGGATGCCTTGATCCTGCCCTCCCTGTGCCCCATTCCAGCACATCTGGTGGAGGACAACCTGCCCTTGTGCCAGCTAAGGTGGGGAGTCAGGAGCTCCCTAAGAGCTTAATCCTCCCTTATGGCAAATTTACTTTTGAACTGCTCATGTAGAAGGTGAATTCAGGTTTGAGGACGAGCTACAAGTGAGGTAATAGAGCAGGCAGAGCCAGTGTCTCCCCAAGGGAAAGTTTACTCTGAGCAGTGCAAATTCATGTTGTTATACTGAATGTACACACAGAACATGAAAGGCAGTTCGCTTTTCTTTTTTCCTACTATTAAGTACACACATGTTGTCAGTTCTTAAACTCATTAACTCCAGGACATTTAAGTTCTGCCAGTTTTCTTCCTGATCCTACTGAGAGTTTTTTATTTTTTTATAAATTAACTCATCTTCAATTGCTTTGATCCCCTGAATTCCCAGTCAGTTCATTCCCTGATGAGACCAGAGGCTTAACTTGTTTCCACTTGAAAATGAGTATATACACACACTTATGCACACACAGTGAAAGTGTAACTTGTAACTTTTCTAGTTCATTATTTACCCATATATTTAGTTTTCATCTTCCCTTTGGGGAGTAAGTTCCCTAAAGTGCAAAGTTTTAATCATAAGGCTTGTGGCTTTTTGCTCAGTGCCAAAAGCACTGTTTCTAATAACATTTTGGCTCTGCTTGTGTATCCAGAGGTCTGCTGCTTTGGGGGAAGGAAAAATGATTGCCTTCCAATATCACTGCCCAGTGTAACACATATCTTTGTAAACACAGAACAGGAGAAAGTCTGCCCAGAATACAGCTACCCTCAGCTTTACCGTGCACAGGGTGAAAATGTGTGTTCCTTGTTCAACTTAGAATTAGTAAATAATATATTGACTTTTTTTGTTGTTGATAGCTTAGATATTTTCTGCTGCAGTTTTATCCGTTCCTGTTTTGGAAAAAAACATCCAAACTAATAATGCTGCTGGCATCCTCTTTGTCCATGCTGTGCAAACTCTGCCTTCCACTTGCAAACTTTCACAAAGCAGAATAATCTTTTGCAGATCTTGCATCTTTTCAAAATCTTAGGTTTCTTGCATCTCTGGATGATTTAGTGAGGATTCTGACTTGAAACTCTGCATGATTTTTCACTATTTTCTATTTTTTATTTCATTTTGTTTTCTTTTTTCTGCAGTATTTTGGTTTCCCTTGCAGAAATTCAGCACTGCTAGAGCTTTGTCTGTCTGACATGGAGTTATTGGTAGAGCATTTTTCCAGGCAAATATCAATTGCTCTGTCAACAGCCTGTTCTAGAACAGGTTTATCTGTGTGCGTACTTTGTCTAAAATATCTTGTCTCTGATCTGTTTTCAGGCCTATTAAATCTATCCCTGATAAAATGACAAGGGTGTTTTTTTCTAGATTCAGAAAAGTCAAAATATCACCTCAGCCTTTTTGTCCACTCTGACATCATCACACATGCTCCTTTTTCACGAAAGTGTGTTTTCAAAATTCTCATAACTGGTTCCACAGCTGGTCACCTATGAATAACTAAACTGAAAATTACTCAGAAAATGGGACTGCTGCACACTAGGCTATTTTCAGAAATAAAGTTACCACATGGATATAATTTTGTGTGTTTTTGTGGTGTATACCTGTTGTCATATTTGTTGTACATTCACTTGACTTTTTAATCATGGAATCAGAATGGCCTCAGTTGGAAGGGACCTTAAAGACCACCCAGTTCCAGGCTCCCTGCTGTGGCCAGGGACACCTTTCACTAGATCAGGCATTTCAGAGCTCCACCAGACTTGGCTTTAAAAACTTCCATGAATGGGCCATCTACAACTCTTCTGATAAGAAAATTGGAGCTCTTCTGTAGCAAAAACTAGTTTTGCTGTAATTTCCCTTTTGACTTCCCCATTTCTACTATTTCATGCCTGAGAGGTTTAGCTACATCATTCCTTAATTTTCTCATCTCTACTTATTCTCAAGGTGGTGCTGAACAGAGAAAGGTAAAGGAATGACTTCTAAACAGTAATATTTTGCAAAACACTATGCAACAGGAGCAGCCACCCTCTGCATTTCTCTGGGATAATGCAGGCAAAGGTGAAAATATTCTGAATTATCCTGTGTTCCACTTCCAAAAGATTCTAGAGCTGCCAGAGAGTCTGAGCAGGCTGCAGTGAAACATCTACTAGAACAGCCCCAAAAGGCTCTTGTTTTTAACCTTTCTCTTGTGGTTGCCCTGTTTTACTTGCTCTTGTTGACACCTGTAGCTTTATGAATCATTTTGTATGAGCACTCTCCTGTCTTCATCTCTGTCCTCTGGGGGCTGGCAGGGGAATGGGTGAAAAGTGGTCAGAGAGAGCAACCAGGCAAGGCCCCAAGCACAGTGGAACCACCCCAGGCTCGAAGAGCTTCCAACAACATTGATGCAACATGAGTTGAAGCTAAAGAACCCAACTTTGTCACCTTGACTTGCCCCTGTTTTCAATTCAAAGCTCTTTTCTCTTAAATTCCCAGTTTGTGTTGCTGTTCAGACTTCACTTTCCTTCTGAAGCCACACAGTTCCAAGAGGAAACCAAGACAAGATCCCTATGACACTCACTCCAAATCAGGAGCATGGAATGATGGTATCACATCACTGCTGTTTTTCTCTGGCAGTGGTATTGTTCTAACAGCCTCTGAGCCAGCCTTGTTCTCTGCACCCTCAGAAGAGCACAAGACACAAAATACAATGCTGGAAAAGCACTGCTCTGATGAGCTCTGACATAACTTTTTCATTCTTTTTGTTCCTTTGAACTGAAACAGAGAGATAAGCAGATCCCAGAAAATAATGAGTATGTGTCAGAGACACAAGAAACCCAAAATGCTGCAAAGGGCACCAGTCCTGATGGTTGTGTGACACACAGATGGGACTGGATTCCTCTGGAGGGTGCTAGGACTGCTCACGGGGGACAGGGGCGAGCCCACATCACCTGGGGTTTTCTCCACAGTGGGGTAGTTTCCAATAGGTCCCTCTGAAAAGCAAATCTCCATTTTTTCTGCCCAGTGAATAAAGGGAAGACAAAGTCATGCTTCATCACTGCCTGAATTTCAGGTGGCACTGTGTGGTAATAGCTTATCTCTAAAGATTATGCAGCTATAACTCTGCATATTGTTTCTGGATATTTGAATTTTCATTTGTCAGGTTGGTAGTGCTGTGGTTTCAATGTGCAAAGCTGACTGGAAATTTTGTTATTACAGAAAATAGTTATTCCATTTTCACGCCAATATACTTCTCAGAGTAATTCTGGTGCAATGCTTTTGAATAAGCTGAGCTTGTTCAGATTGAAACAGAATTTAATATTAATCTCAACTCTAGCAGCACAACCCATGAAGTTGCCAGCAAAAGAAAAATTACTTTAATATTAGAAATTACTAAAATCCAGAATGTTTAACTTCTCATGTTTTCTAGTGATATACTATTTTTATGTATAGAGCACGGTCATATTGTCTTTAATACAAAATTCATATTACTGTGTAGTATTAAAAAAGGGGGAAAACCAGAAGGGCAAAACCTAAGTCATTAATGTGGCCATTGGTTTATTTTCCCATAAGTATGAGCATTTTCTGAAACCCTGAAAAATTTTTAACCCATTCAGCAAAGAGAAAAAGATTGAAATTTCAAAGTTCTTCTAAGATTGTATAAAGTTTTTCTGTCCCTCTCTAATGCTCAGTGTGACTTGTCTGACCAAGTGTAGATAACTGTTTCTAAATTAGTCATACCAGCTTCTTCTAATAGTCAATAGAGACAATTAAGAACTGCCAAGGTAAAATTAATTTCATGCTAAAGGAAATGTCTACATTTGGCCAAATGAATTGTGCCCTAAAAATATTTATATCTCTCTATTGATCACAAGAGACACAAACAAATCTGCACAGACATAGCCCTATACCATATCTAAGCTCTATAAAGGCAGCTGCAGCAAATTGAAATTCAAGCCCTAATTTTTAGATTGGTCTTCACACACAGCAGTAGTCAATAGGTTGGGTAAAATGGACTGAATGACTTTCTTTCAAGGCAAATATAGGAATCAAGATATATTGCTAAATAGCTCTGACTCATTATTAAGCTACTTATTTATAAAAGAAAACTTTAAAAATTACTAATCCATTTAAATTTTCTTTTTATTTTTGCCATTTGTTTCAAACCAAATTCTCTGTATCTGTAAAATACAGATACTACACTTCAGAAAATAATTCAGAAATTGAGCTCATTATGAAGCAAGAGTCTGAGGCACCTGAGGCACCAGAAGAGTATTTTCAGTGAGAACCTGTGGATCAGGATTGTATGATGCAAGACATACATGATAATAGCAGCTGGAATGATTTAAGTAATACAATTTGTTTCTTATCTGAACCTTACAGCACACAGTCAGCAAAAATGTTTATGGGGTTTTTATGCTTTTTTATCGTGACCATATTATTAATGGTTCAAAACCAGTCACAAAAGAATAAAAAGGTGCCCTCATAGCCTTGCTCCACAGACATTCTCTTCAGGCCATTGGAAGAGAATTTATTTGCTATCCTGAATAAACCATTATGTTTCAGATGCTGCATGGAAGAGAGCTTAAATAGACATAACTTTTTTATAAAAGGCCTTCTCCAGCATCCTTAACTCCCTAGTCAGTGCCTTTCCTGCAAATAACTGACATGCAAAAACACCAAGCAAGGATATTCAGCTGTGCTGTGGACTCCTAATCCCAGAAGTTCCTCGTTGATTCTGGCAATTATTATTATTTCAGTTGAGCAGGGGGAGTAACTTCTGACAAGGCTGGTGGTGAAACTGGTGTTTTGCAGTTGAATATTGGTAGCAGCCCAAGTGATTTGCAATTATTACGTAGAAGTGAAGGATGTTCTGAAATTTGCTGTTTGTGCATATCTGGAAGACTTCTTGAACAAGCTGCATGTCTCATCGTGCATGCAAAAAAAAAAATGTTTGCTAGCAGGGCTGTTGCTCTGTGAGGCTCACCAGAAAAATTCCACTCACAACCTCAGCTCTGGCTAAAGACCAGAGGGAAGACAACTGACAGGATCCTGGGAGGTGTTAATTTCCTACACAGAGAAGTCACTAATAACTACTCAGAGAAACTCTATATTTTTCCTTTTTAAAAAAATATTTTTCTTGCTTCTTTTGTGTTGTCTTTTCAGGGGAAAAAATAGAATTTTTGAAGTAAAAAGATAAAATTTAATGTTTCTTTCCTATATATTATGCCAGCATCTATCACAAGAAAAATGTGTATGTGATAAAACTTTGGCAAGACATAATTGGGCTATCTATCCCAGTGAATCCATCCAGGCAGCCCAGGGGCAAAAGGAAACCAAGGCTGAGCAGAAATGGAGCCTTAGGGCCAGCAGGAGAGTGTGGGGAGGCCCCAGGTGGGGCTGACTGGGGACTTGTAAAGGCCACTTATGCATCTGATCAACAATCAAACATATTTTTTCATTACAGTGTAGTAAGAGCAGATAATTAGTAGATCATGTGGTTTGGTATTGATGTAAACATTTTCCTAATTTTAATTTCTTTATGTTTTGGAAATGTCTACCTCCCACAACATTTGGGTTTTTTAACACAGGATGCTCTTGATCTTTCTTGTTGCAGCATTAGTCAGACTTGAAATGGGAGATGCCTCTTCATGTTGAGAAGAAAGTGAAAGGTAGGAAAATGGTAGAAAAGCAAGGTAGGGGTGTGTGAGTGTTTATAGCCAGAGGAGGCATTGGCTTTGACCCCTCTGAGAGCTGTGGTGGACATCTGAGTGCACAGGCAAGATTTCAGCTCCATGAGCCAAACAGGAATACCTGCTAATGAGCAGTCCATTTTCTAAGCAAATGCTGAATGGATGAAATTAAATATGCACATTAGTGTTTTCTAAAACTAGGAGTATTTAACAGACCCAGTGATGCAGAAGAATGCTCTACCCCAAGTAGTTAGAACATTTCTGTATAGACTAATCTATGAGCATAAAAGTAATAATATTTAATGTACCCAGGCGATTCATGTGCTCATTTTGCCTCCCCCCTTCACTACCCATTTTCTTTATAGAAAAACTATGCAAATATTTCTAAATGTTTCAAATATATTATTTAAACTACCTACAAATGAATTGTATCTAACAGCCCAAATTATGAAGCTCTCAGTTCAGATGTAGCTCTCTCTTTGCTTTCAGCCTTGGCAGAAATAAAAAATTTGAAAGTCTTTGGATTAAAAAATATCCTGACTTTGGCTTTAGAGTGCAGCTCCCCACCTCCCACTTTTGCTGCTGGATTCTTAGAAGGTGGTCCCACTTTCATGGAAAAAAAGAAAGGTTTCCATTCAAAGCAGATGAGGAAGGTCACAGGTTTTTATCAGCATGATAATCAAGTTGAATCATAGACATATTTCCATTAGAAAGTTTAATTGGAAGTTCTAATGTATTCACTCAAATCACTTCCAAATAGGAAAGTTAATTATAGTTTTTATGTATTTATATATATCTTTATGTATATTTATATTTATATATTTATGGATTATATATCTACTATGTTCTGTTCTATTCTATTTTCTGTTCCATGTGGATTGAAAACTGGTGTAATGGCTGGGAATCAGATTATCTCCTCTATGAGGACAGACTAAGAGAGCTTGGATCATTGAACCTAGAAGACAAAAGGCTTAAAAATATCAAAGCATGTAAATTCCTGAAAGGAAGGTGTTAAGAGGCTGAGCCATGCTCTTTTCAGTGGTGCTCATTGACAGGAGGACAATGAGCACAAATTTAAACGGGGAAGGTTCCCTCTGAACAGCAGGAAATATTTTTTGTTTTGTGGGGACGATGAAGGAGTAGCACAGGTTGCCCAAAGAGTTTGTAGAGCTTGTGGCCCTTGGAGGATTCCAAAAGTAATGTGGACACAGCCCTGGGTATCTGTCTCTGGCTGGCCCCTCTTGAGCAGAGAGACTGGGACCTCCTGATCTCCAGAAGTCCCTTCCAACCTCACACCCAATGTGGTTCTGTTTCAGTGTTGCCACCAATACCTCGTGCAGGTCACCTCTGTACCTTTCAAGCTTTTGAAACTTTCAAAACCTTTTCAGAGTGGGAAAGGGCAAACGCAACTTCACTAAAAAAATAAAACATTTTTCTCTTTCTTCTTTACTGAAGGAAAAATTATTTGCTGTTTTTCTCCAGAAACTGGAAAAAAGAA